>CM043867.1:9393909-9476409 GCA_023846275.1 Vanilla planifolia
ACCAAGATAATTAAGTGACTTACCACGGGGGATATGGACTTTCTTAGCAATCCTGCACTTTCTGCGCTCACGCATGGCCTTACTAAAGTAGACCTTGGATTTGTTGAGATTTGCATGAAGGCCAGCCGTAGTGCTAAAATCTAAGAGGACAGCACGCACCGCGCGCGCAGCAGCACGCGTGGCCGGTGCATAAAGCATCAGGTCATCTGCATACATCAAATGTGAGACAATAGGGGCATGCAGCGCACACTTAAAACCCAACAGCATGCGTGTCTCATACTCATGTAGAAGGGAGGACATGCGTTCCGTGACAATAGTGAATAAATATGGGGAGAGGGGACACCCTTGCCTTAGTCCACAACGAGCATGTATCCAAGGGAGCTTTGTGCCATTAAGTAGCACACCAAATCTGGGAAATGAAATGCATGCCATGATCCAATCACACCAGACTCTTGGGAAGCCAAGAAAACACATCATATCCTCAACAAACTGCCAGCTTACACGATCATAAGCTTGCTCCATATCGATTTTAATAGCCATCATACCTTGCTTGGAGGTTGAAGAATGCATTCGAGTTGCCATCTCTTGTGCAATGAAGATATTGTCGCTAATGGACCTCCCAGGAACAAATGCCCCTTGTTCCCATGAAATGATAGTTGGAAGAACCCCCTTCAATCTGTCAACCAAGATACGTGCCACGATTTTATAAATAGTGTTGCACAGGCTAATAGGGCGAAACTGATTGGGTTCATTTGCTCCCTGTTTTTTGGGAATAAGAGTAATAAGTGTGTCTTTCCAAGAGATAGGCATCTTCTTGTCAGTAAAAAAACTCCTGAATAGCTTGAACAATATGGCCCTGGGTAATGTTACTATATCCCTGAACAAACTCAGCAGTGATCCCATCCATCCCGGGTGCTTTGTTTTTCCTTATGGCCTTGATAGCATATGCGATTTCATCATAAGTCACCCTCTGCGTAAGTAGATAGCCTTGCTCATGCGAAATCATAGCCCTTGGGGTAAAGTTGGCAAGTGGAGAAGTAGGAACTTGATTGCACCATTTTGCCTGAAAATGCTTTTGAATGATATCAGAAATGCCCTCTTCTGTAGTCACAAGATCACTTGAATCAGTCTTCATTTGAAGAATGCGGTTCTGTCTCCAACGCGAAGTAGCAGCAGCATGGAAGAAATGTGTGTTCTTGTCACCTAATCTTGCCCACTGAATTTTAGCTCGTTGCCACCACCATCTTTCTTCAAGGGCTCCTTTCCTATGAAATTCTACAATAAGCTCACCAAGTATCTTACTGTCATTCTCATTAAGGCAACCCTCAGATTCTTTTTGCTGCAGCTCTCTAATTTTACTTTCAAGCTCCCTGTTCGAAAAGAAAAGATCATGCAATTCGGTTTTGCTCCAAGCACGGAGAGCACACAAAGCGCGGCGGAACCTAGTGCAAATTCCCTCCATGGCATTACCCCGCGCACATCTCGCCCAAGCACGGCGCACCACATTCGCCGATTGAGGATAATCAAGCCATGTTGAATCAAAGTGAATTCTCTGCCCTTTCACCGAAAATTGTGCTTGCCCCAAACGCAGTAACAAAGGACAATGATCCGAACCAATCCTGGATAAATGTGTAACCATAGAGGAGGGGAAAACGTCAATGCCCGATTGATTCATAAAGATGCGATCAAGCCGCTCCCAAATCCTTGCTCCCCCAACTTTACCATTGCACCACGTAAACTTATTTCCAACAAAACCCAAATCCTGCAATTGACAATTATGAATAAATTCTGAGAACTCAAGCTGTCCTTGCTTAAATTGGAACTGCTTGCCTCCTCTTTTCTCCTCTTGTGAGAGCACAACATTAAAGTCACCCGCCACAACACATGGGGTATTCAAAACAGCAAGCTGCAATTGGTCCCAAACTCCTCTTCTTCTATATGCATCCTTGGGGCAGTAAACAAAACAGCATCTAATTTCCTTGTTCTTGTCACAAGTAATGTCCACCGTTACCACATGGGTAGTCCCACTTGCAACCTTTAGGATGATACTTTCTCGCCATAACACCACAATGCCTGCTGACTTTCCAATAGATGGTTGGACAAAGAATTGCCAATCTCTACCAAGTAAGATATCAGCATCTCGCCTCTGGAAGTTTTCCACTCTAGTCTCAACCAATGCCACCACATCGACACTTTCTTCTCTAACATACCTCTGCAAATAAGACCTTGATTTACGATCCTTAATGCCCCTTATATTCCAGATTGCAATCTTCATTCTACACCTGATAAAGGGGGTAAGTAAAGTTACAGCAGCAACACAGAAGAGTAGGAGGCGTGGCATACACGCGCAGCAAGGGCGCGCGGGCGCAGCAAGGGCGCGCGGGCGCGCAGCAAGCGCGCGAGGACGCGCGGGCGCAGCAAGCGCGCACGGAGGCGCAACCACGGCCACGGCGCGAAGGCGCAAGGCCAACACGGGCAGCCACAACATCAAACGCGCGCGCAAGGCCGCTGGCAACAAGCACGCTATGCACCAAATGCATCAAATTGAACCTCATCATCCATCTGCACCAAACCAAGTCATTAACCCAAAGCCTCCAGCCAATAAGCCATCTTAGACTCTCAAACTCGCAGTCATCCAGCTGCATTCCACGATATGCAGCCCAACTAGGGAGCCCCCTATCAACGCAATTTGGTAGGATCATTATATGTATGTTCACGGCTATTGGCATCAACAAAATTGTTTTGGGCATCTTGTTCATCCGCAGCCTTATTTCGCCGCCCATGGTCTTGATTGTGTCTCAAATCATGATTAATTCGAGCACCTTGTGCCCAAAAACCTCCTCTATTAGCGTTTTGCCCTTCAATGGAGTTTTTTTGCGCCCACATTCTACGGACAGGCTCTCTTCCCCTCATCACTGAATTGCTGCGTCTCCTTCCATACCTTCGGTCCTGCCTATCTCTGCTATGGTATCTCTGTGATAAGTTGTTGTTCCCATATGAAAACTGTGGCTGAAAACTCCAATTGTTACCCATGTTCCGCTTCCTTCTCGGCTGAACAATCATCCATGGCCCATACTCATCTTTCACCTCTGAATCTTGGGTGATGGCAGCAGCCTTCCCCTTGGTGTGGCCTCCTAATTTTTGAGATCGATGTATATCAAGCATATCATCCTTCGTAGCTAATGAGCTCTTGACACCCTCGCCATGTAACTCCCCATAATCAATCCTCTCGCGTTGCTGAAAGATAGGGCGTGCCATCTCGCCCATGCGCGACGATTCCTCCCCCGCATCAATATTGCGCATACCCCCGCGCGCGTCCATACCTGTCGTCTCAGGGCCGCGCGCGCGCCCCGTATTACATGATGCATCCGCGTTCGCCAAGCCATCTTGCTGCATTGTCGGATCCTCAAACACAGGCCCCTTGGTGCGTTCAGAACTTAAATCAGAAACTGCATGCTGTTTAGGAGTTTCGCAATGTTGTGCCAAATGGCCAACACGCCCACACGAATAGCACATTTTGGGTAGACCTTCATACTCAAAAGATTGAAAAGTTCTTCCAAGCTCTCCACTTAACCACATACCCGGGCACAGTGGCTGTGCCAAATCCATACGAATACAAACCCTAGCAAACGAGGATCTTTGGAGATCTCCAGTCCAGCCATCCAGCAAAATAGGGTCACCAATCATTTTAGCAATGCGGATTATATTCTCTATGTCCCAATAAACCAAAGGAAGTGATGGGAATCTTACCCACACCGGGGCACACATAGCCACATTAGATCTTGGGCTGAAATTTGGGGTCCAAGCGTCAAGTCCCATTGTTTGTCCAACAATCTGCCATGGTCCACCCAACCATACTTTGTTTCTATCCTCCACATTGTCAAAATGTAGACAAAAGCATCCCTCCGACAAGTCAAGTATCCAGAAATTAGTGAAATGTCCCCATCTTCTTAGCAATACCCGATGAATAACGTGGAATGGGAGAGTTCCCCCATAAACTCTACCCACTAGATCAAACCTATGGAATTGTTTGCGACGATGAGTAACCTCCTCGGACATAGTAATGGCATTGTTTTCGAAATACTTCGGTGTTGAATCCGCCCTCTCCTTTATATCAATAAGCATAGGTCGAACAAAGGAAGCCACACCCGCTTTTGGCACATCGCTGTTGTGAGTTAGAGCATCCTTAAAGCTAACCTTGTGCATCGGCAATTTGTCCCCTGCACTCTCGATGTGTTGAAAGCCAGATTTGTCACCCTCCCGAGTCAAGGATAAGTCAGCAGCATCAGCATTTAGACACACGCCATGCACCGCGTGCACAACATTTGCGCCAGCCAGGTTAGAGTTTGCATCAGCAGCGCCACACACATCCACCATCTCAGCGTTGCCACCAAGTAATACAGCGCGCGCGCGCGCTGGCGATCGAGACAGGGTCGCACCATCAACATTGTTTGTATTAGTCATCAACATGGACTCCGCACCATCCTCATTCTTCTCAGTACCCACATCCTCAATTTCAGCCTCAGTAGTGGCTGCAACAATACTCGCAGTGCTAGCCAAATTGGAGCATTCCCCCGCAGAGTTATTCATTGAGATTTCATGAAGCAAGTAAGCTGAATCCCCCTCAATCACTGACATACCGAACACAACTTCTTTATTTTTTGCATCATCATCAGAGGCGGTAGCATCCGAAAAATCCATAGTAGCCTGCTTAGGTTTTTTGTTACTCTTCTTGACCTTAGATCCAGCCATCACCACCCAAAGTCAACTAAATCGCAACACAATCAAGGCACACAGGAAACGCAAGGCACCACAGGATGTATAATTATCACAGCAGTCCAAAAAATTTTCCACACAACCCACGAGCCTGCAAAAACGAGTTAGTGTAGCAGCAATAATTGCATCACAGCAAGCACGACAGCAAAGCACAGAAATACAGCACAAAGCACAGCACAACAGCACAAGCACACTGCACAATGCAGTGCAGCAGCGACGAAGCCCGGCACCACAGCAGCGTGCCACCACAAAGGGAGGCAGGACCTGTATTATTACAGACTAAATTACAGGCACTTCCCCCACAAATCAATAATACAGCACCATGGGGAATCAAATTGCACAATTATGAAGCAAAGGCACGGCGCAGCACCACCACAGGATCACGTTGGTGCGACGGGGCGCGCAGTAGAGGCGCGGTGCAGCGCGCGGTGAGGCGGCGCGCAGGAAGGTGCTAAGAGCGCGGAGGCGCGGGCGCGCAGCAGACGCGCGAGCCGAGCAAGGCGCGCGGGGCGCGCAAGGGCACGCGCGGGCGCGCGAGCGCTCAGACAGAGTGGTAAGTTGTACCGCAGGATCAAAATGGTTTCTAATCCGATTCCAGCAGAAGCGCGCAGCCGAAAATTGAAAATTTAAAAATCCCGCCTTCTGGTCGTCTTCAACCTCGAGCTCGGCCGTGAGCACAAAGAAACCCTAAGAGAGAAAGTTGCATAAATACCTGGGCATTGCAGAATCTTCGGAAAAACTTGCAGAATAATCAGTGAATAGAGACGAAGAAGATCCACGAAACAAATCAGCAAGAAACGCGCACAGCAGCGCCCAGCGAAATCGCGAAGTTACTGTAGCTCCGCCTTACTGTAGATTTAGCAAAACAGCCGCTGCGGCGCGTACGCGCGCACCCAGCGAGCACGAAGCAAGCACCAGCGAGCAATCTGAGCGTACCTGTAGCAATTCCGAGACACTTACCTCACCAAACCTCCAAATCGCCCATGAGCGCCCCTAGCAAAGCTCTCCAAGCGCCCCTCTCAAAGTCTTTGGGTTCCTTCGATTATCAAAAGAGGCCTAAGCCTTACAAGTCATCCCCAATCAAGGGGGTTCAAAAACAAAATCATCCAATAATAACTTGCGAAGATCATCAGGAAGGGGCATACCCCTTTCCCAGTAGAAATCAGAGATACAAGCACTCTTCGCGATCCAGTCAGCAGGCCGGTTCCCCTCCCGTAGTATATGTGAAGCCCTGGTAGTTATCTTGCCACGAGCATAGTGAAGAGCGTCCGAATACCTACTCACCTCAGTAGGGCAGTAGAGAAGCTGTGTGATCTCCTGGATAGCAGTGGAAGAGTCAGACTGGAATTCCACTGCAGCGGCACTATGCATCTTAGTCATGGCAATAAGAAACGCCTCCATGATAGCAATAACCTCCATAGTAAAGATGGCACGGGAAATATAGGATTTCCCCATAGCAATGAGGGGGGATCCAAGATGATCACGAGCAATCAAGCCAATCCCTGCCCGGTCATCAGTAACAGCGGCATCACAGTTAAAAATAATCCATCCTGCGGGTGGGGGAAGCCAAACAGATGTAATAGACCCCAAAGGGTAGAGCTTCCCGCTGGGCAAGGATGGGGGAGAGGTAAGAGTACTGTTGCCAGACGCAATCTCAACCTTGATCATCCGAATAAGCGTGCTATGGGCATATACAGGTTTCTTATGGTGTCTTAGGTTACGGTTAAGCCAAACATAGTACATAGCAGTCGCAATAATAGCAAGATGTGATGCAAGATGGCCCCGCACAGCATTAGCCCCACCATTGGAATAAAAGATATGTGCAAAGGCATTCTCCAAGTCATGAGCATGGCCATCACCAATCAAACCAAGTAGCCTAGCAGAAGTAGAAAGCCCCGAATCAGCCCAGATGAGCTGTGCCTGCCTGCATTCCCAGAAAGTATGAAGGAGGGTCTCCTCAGCACCACAACCCCAACAGCATAAAGAAGAGTGGACAAGATGTCTCCTCACACACCAGGAGGCCGTGGGAATAATGTTCCTAACTACTCTCCAGATGAAAGTGCGCACCCGAGGTAAGGCCTTGATTTTCCACACCCAAGCAAAATGGTCACCACTGGGAAGCCCACCTGTGACAGCCATAATATCATGATAAAACCGTGAACAGGAAGTACCATCCAAGCCAGTTGAGGCTTGGACTAATGCATCACTGGCTCCCCTATGTATCCACACAAGGCGAAGTATCCTCTCCATCAGCAAACCTCCAGCCCACGACATAATGGTATCAATATTCCACCTCCCAGGTTCCTTGATGCAAGCATCCACTCTTTTCGGCCACGAGGCCTCCATATTAATGTAGGTAGGCCACCAACGAATGGGGAGGAAATCCATCCAGTTATCCTCATAGAAGTCCACTCGTGTACCATCAAACAGTCTCCATGTAAAACCCTGGATAGCAGTGGGTAATGTGTCCAAAACTAAACGATGCGCATGAGACACCCCCCGAGGAATGAGGTTAAGGTTATTACCTCTCAAGTACTTCCTCCTCATCAAATCAACCCAAATGGAAGGCTCACCGTGAAGTAATCTTCTATAATGTCTCATAATCAGTGCCCTCCTCCAAGTGCGTAAATGAAGAAGGCCAAGACCGCCCATATCCTTGGGAAGAGTAACCGTAGCCCAATCTGCATAATGTAATGAATGGTTTTGGCTCTTGCCACTCCACAAAAATCTCCTCATCCGTTGTTCCATAGCCTGTAGAGTCCCCATAGGAACCACACAATGGCTCAAAATGAAGTTCGGGATAGCCCCCAAAACCGCCCTAATCATGAGAGTCCTCCCAGCCAAGGAGAGATGTCTAACGTTCCACTTAGCGATCTGATCCTCAATCCTCTGAATCAAGAAGTTGAAGTCACCCTTATGGAGAAGCGTAGCAGAAATAGGGACGCCCAAATATGATAATCTATCGCCTCTCGGGATCCCCAGACTCCGTGCCATAGTACGCTGTCTCTTCTGTTTCATATGTCTGCTAAAATATATGAAGGACTTGGCCAGATTTACTTCAAGGCCCGTATACTTGGTAAAGCGCTGTAAAAGTTTCTTAATTGCCCTGGTACTAGCAGTGGTGGCCTTAGCATAAAGCATAATATCATCAGCATATAAAAGGTGGGAGATAGAAGGAGTACCAAGGGAGCACCGAAGACCAAGAAGACCCCGCCTCTCATACATGTGGGCTATCATGGAGAAGAACTCAGTTACCACTGTGAATAGATAGGGGGAAAGGGGACACCCCTGCCGAAGCCCTCTAGTGGACTGAATCCAAGGAAGCCGAGTCCCATTCAACAACACACCAAAACGGGGACCCTCAATGCCAGCCCGCACCCAGTCCATCCAACTCTGTGGAAAACCCATCATCATCATCATCTCAATCAGAAATTCCAAGCGAACACTATCATATGCCTGTGCCAAATCCAGCTTAATGGCCAAAGATCCCATCCTGGAGGAGGAGGAATGCATAATGGTAGCCATTTCTTGTGCTATAAAGATATTGTCAGAGATCGATCTTCCAGGGACAAAAGCCCCCTGCTCATCAGCAATAATATGAGGGAGGATAGTCTTAAGCCTCTCGACAAGAATCCTTGCAATGATTTTATAAATGAGGTTGCAAAGGCTAATGGGTCTATATTGATCAGGTCTGCAAGCCCCTTGCCTCTTAGGGATGAGCACAACCAAAGTATCCTTCCAGGAGACGGGCATACAACATGAATGGAAAAAGGAGAGAACAGCCTGGATAATATCCTCCTGCATAATGTCCCTGTAGCCAATGATACACTCAGAGGTGATCCCATCCATGCCAGGTGCCCTATTCCTTCTACAAGCTCGAATCGCAGCTAAGATCTCCTCCCTAGTAACATCCATAGTCAATCTAGACTGGTATTCCAAGCTAATACACATATGAGAGAAGTGACTTAAGGACGGTAATGTGTGCAGTTCACCACCCCATTTCAATCCATAGAACCGTAATAACATCTCCTCCATCGAATCCAACGTGCTTGCCTCAACCCCCTCTTCATCTCGAAGCATCATAATCCTGTTGTTGCGCCATCTAGCCGTAGCAGCTGCATGGAAGAAGCTAGAGTTCTTGTCCCCCAGCCTAGCCCAATGTAGTTTGGCACGTTGCCACCACCATTTCTCTTCTAAACCACTTCCTTTGTTGAACTCCGAAATAAGTGTACCCAAATGAGAGTGTTCTTCCCCCGTGAGCCCCTCATCCGATTCTTTCTCTTGTAACCGAGTAATCAAGCCAATCCTCTCCTTGTTCCTCCCTATAACATTGCCCAAGTTCATTCTGCTCCAACTATGTAATGCCGCCAAGCATCTCCGAAATTTTGTTGTTAAAGATGTCATACTATCACCAGTCACTTTCCTTTGCCATGCATTCTTCACAATAAAAGTAGTGCTTGGATAATCCAACCAAACATTTTCAAATCTATACCTCGGTTGTGCCATGGAAATAATCTTGTCACCAAAATCCACCGCCAGGGGGCAGTGATCTGACCCAATTCTAGCCAAGTGAGAGACAAGCATCTTTGGAAAGGAGCACAAACCCTTCGAGTTGACAAGTACACGATCCAGCCTTTCCCAGATTCTAGCAGTTCCTTTCTTACCATTACACCAGGTGTACCTATTACCCACAAAGCCCACATCAGTCAGAGTCAGTTCCTGCATAACTTCTGAGAATTCTTGTTGCCCAAGACCATTACTGAAAATTTTTCCTCCTTTCTTCTCTTCCTGTGTCATGACAATATTAAAGTCTCCTAAAACCATCATAGGACCATCGGGGTCAGACTCCTCCCTAAGGATTTGCCATATACCCCTACGGTGATATGAATCTTTAGGAGAGTAGATCACACAAACCTTCATCTGCAAGCCAGGAGAGACCATAATATCAGCCGAAACCACATGATGGGAAGATCTAATGATGCTCAAGTCAACAAACTATCTCCATAAGATAATGATGCCACCCGATTTCCCCCTAGAGGGTTGAAC
The DNA here is from genome assembly GCA_023846275.1 of Vanilla planifolia. NCBI lineage: Eukaryota > Viridiplantae > Streptophyta > Magnoliopsida > Asparagales > Orchidaceae > Vanilla > Vanilla planifolia. The sequence continues at coordinate 9,403,732 of CM043867.1, forward strand.
CATAAAGTCTCATTCTTTCCCTAGCAAGATATCTGCATCCCTCCTGTCAAAGGTCTCCACCCTTGTTTCCACAAGTGCAATAACGCCAATGTTTGATTCCCTGGTAAACCGTTGGAGGTAGCAACGGGATTTCCTATCTCTTACACCCCTGATGTTCCAAACCGCAATCTTGGTCATATATGTAGATTAATTGACAGAATCACCGAATATGAGAGCATCCAAGCTCAGCCCAACTTCTACACCAGTCATACAAGAGGAGATCCATATACCTCCATCTCCTGATCCAAACCCCACGGCAAGGATGTGGTCCTGATAACAACATAGTCATAATGGGCTGCAACCCACGTATTGCAGCAAATCCCGTAATGTAATCAAGTGCAAGGATCATGAGCTACATTTTGATTTGGAGCATGTAATTCCAGATCCACCCCTGTAGGTATCGATTTCCTTTCTGTTTTTTCCTGGGTTCTAGGGATCCATCTAGCACTGTTTTGTTGGCTCTTTCCAATGTTTGAGAGGCTCCTCCTTCTACTAGTAGACCTTCCTCTGCTTCTTGACCTACCGAGACCCACGTGAGATGTTCCTCCATTTTGTGAGCTACCAAATTTGCGAAATGGCGTCCTCCATTTCCTCGGTTGGACAACCATCCAAGGTCCCAACCCCTCATGAAAACTTTCATCCTCCATCATCCATGGTACTAGGTTGTTTTGTGCATTTTGGGTTATGATAGGATCATCAACATCACCAACAGCACCATGTGCGCGCGCGGGCGAGGGCAATCCCGCATCAGCAAGGGGTAGCGCGCGTGTCACTGTAGCGTTTGCATCCGGCGCGTACGCGGCCACATTGTTGGCGCCGCGCGGGGGGGATGACGCGCGCGCATTAGGAGTCATTTGCGCGCTCTCCGCGCTTGAATTGCCTGGGACTGTAGCTTTTGCATTCGGGGAGCGCTTGGCGGGTCGCGCACACTCAGCGCTGGCAGACACGCACACAGGTGCGGCGCGCCCCGCAGATGGTGCGCGCGCGTCAAGAACGGTGTCCACGCTCAGGCGGGCGCGCGCATCAGCGCCGAGAGAAACAAATTTGGCCGAGGCCGCTTCATCAACTTTGGTAACTGTAGCAAATGCAGCGCCGAGCGGTGCACCCTCCATTGGCATATTCCCCATATTTCTTTGCATCACATGATTTCTTCCACTTGGGAGTTGTATATTTTCCCCTTTTCTTTGGCACTTTTCGGCCCTATGTCCCACATATCCGCAATTAAAGCAAATTCGAGGTAGCCCTTCATATTCGAAAGGTTGATATGTTCTTCCAAGTTCTCCAGATAGCCATATCTCGGGCTTCAAGGGTTTTGTCAGATCTATGCGTATGCATACCCGTGCAAAAGCCGCTCTCTTCAGTTGTGCAGTCCATCCATCCAGTAGTACAGGCTCTCCAATATTCATAGCTATCCTCAGTATATCATCAACATCCCAATATAGTAATGGTAAAGCTGGTAAACGGACCCATACTGGGGCGCACATAGCTATGCCAGATGAGGGTTTAAAATCAGCTGCCCATCTGTCCAATCCAATAGCATGGCCCGCAACCTGCCAAGGGCCCCCTAACCATATCTTGTTCCTGTCTTCAACTGTCTCAAAATGTAAACAAAAGCAATTATGTGGCAATTCGAGAACTCTGAAGTTCTTGAGATGTCCCATCTTTTAGTTAACATGCGGTCAATCACCGAAAAAGGGAGGGAGTCACCGTAAACCCTACCCACCAAATCATGTTTATGGAACTCCTTGCGTCTCTCGCATCCATCCACTGATATAACAACGGCACCATCTTGTAACTCATTTTTTATCATAGCCATCCTTGCTTTGACATCAACTACAGCTGGAGTGATAAAAGGAGCAGCACTTCCATTAGTTGTAACATTATTTGTTAGTGCGTCTCTAAAAGAGACACGCCCACCTTTAGCATCTTTTGTAGATTCCCGACCAGTGACCTCATCTCTTACCTTATGAGCGGCCATAACCTCATATTGCCGAGGGGACTTGTGTATATCATCATGTGTCTCCATGGCACGGGGGTTATCCATCTCGGTTTCCCCCCTCTCTTGATTATGTCTTGGCAACGGCACATTCAACGGTGCAAGCAATTCGTCCTCTGTTCTTTGTGAGGATCGAGGGTCCAAGTCCTCCCCATTCGTTGTCTCCACAACTCCATCCAATACTTCAATGTTATCCGAGCTTCCCATGATCGATGAACATTCGCCAATCTCAATCATGTTGATGTTATCTTGAGAGTTAGACTCTCTATCAGCTGTAAGCCCAAGCACAAGCCCTTTCCCCTTGTCTTTGAACACAGATTCTTCGGGTTCCATTGACATATGAGTTGTTGGTGTAAGACTACCCCCATTCTTTAGTTTCTTGCTACTGCGTGTTGATTTTGCCCCTGCCATATATTAATGATGATAGCTGTCTTCAAAGCAAGAGAAGGAATAAGGCACCAAGCAAGAGAGAACCCACTCAATCCTTCACGATTGGCTACCTGCAGCAAATTGGCAAGCAATACACGAAATAGCAATAAGGAAAGGCGTCAAAGCAGCAGCAACAGCAAAACCAAGGCACCAAACAGCAAACACCACAATCCAAGACAGCCCCTGTGTTATTACAGATTGTTACAAGGCAATTAGCCCAAATAAAATTGATTCCAGCAGCACCAATGCAGCAGCACCAGCAATCTTCGTTCGGCACAGCAGGTAGCGCAGAAAGTATATTGTGGACACATTGATGATTCGGCCGCGCGCAGCACAATCTGTATTATTACAACATATGCGCGCGTTCGCGCTTACAGCACACAGCAAAGCAGCAAATTACAGCACAGATAGCAATTGGCGCGCAATCGCGCGCAGCGCGCGCGCGACTAACGACCGCTCGCGCGCGCGCAGCGCAAAACAGTTGCGGCGCGGTATGATGTCCCGCGCGACACAGGAGCCTCTAATCGTGTTCCCGCCGACCCGGGAAGTCAAAATTTGAAAATTTCAAATTCAGGCAGCACTGTTCTTCTTCCTCCTTTAGAAACCCTAATTTGCCACAGAACTCCAAAACCCTAGCAATGGCGAAGGGGTTATACCTGCTCGAAATAAGATGAAATTGACACACAAGGAGCTCCAGATCCTGCCGAGCTCGATAATCAACTTCAGATTGCGATAAGAAACACCAGCAGCTTATTGAAGAGAAGATGCACCACGCGCGAAGAGATCTCGCACGCAGGAGAAAAAACTCGCGCTGCACCGCGCGCTAGAAGCCGCGGGCACGCGAAAAGAGCGCGCGCGTGAAGAAGAAAGCGCAGCGCATGCACCGCGCGCCTCCAGGAGCGCGCGCAGATAAGCTGCGCGCAGCGCGGGACGCGCCCCGCCGAGAAGCGCCGCCGAGATGCACCGAGATGCGCCGCCGAGCTGCGCCGCTTGCGCTCGGCGCGCCACCAAGCTGCGGGAACCCCAAAATCGCCTCCAAATCGCCCTTACCTTACTCCAAACGCTCCACGCAAAGTCTTTGGGTTCCTTGGATTATCAAAAGAGGCCTAAGCCTTACAAGTCATCCCCAATCAAGGGGGTTCAAAAACAAAATCATCCAATAATAACTTGCGAAGATCATCAGGAAGGGGCATACCCCTTTCCCAGTAGAAATCAGAGATACAAGCACTCTTCGCGATCCAGTCAGCAGGCCGGTTTCCCTCCCGTAGTATATGTGAAACCCTGGTAGTTATCTTGCCGCGAGCATAGTGAAGAGCGTCCGAATACCTACTCACCTCAGTAGGGCAGTAGAGAAGCTGTGTGATCTCCTGGATAGCAGTGGAAGAGTCAGACTGGAATTCCACTGCAGCGGCACTATGCATCTTAGTCATGGCAATAAGAAACGCCTCCATGATAGCAATAACCTCCATAGTAAAGATGGCACGGGAAATATAGGATTTCCCCATAGCAATGAGGGGGGATCCAAGATGATCATGAGCAATCAAGCCAATCCCTGCCCGGTCATCAGTAACAGCGGCATCACAGTTAAAAATAATCCATCCTGCGGGTGGGGGAAGCCAAACAGATGTAATAGACCCCGAAGGGTAGAGCTTCCCGCTGGGCAAGGATGGGGGAGAGGTAGGAGTACTGTTGCCAGACGCAATCTCAACCTTGATCATCCGAATAAGCGTGCTATGGGCATATACAGGTTTCTTATGGTGTCTTAGGTTGCGGTTAAGCCAAACATAGTACATAGCAGTCGCAATAATAGCAAGATGTGATGCAAGATGGCCCCGCACAGCATTAGCCCCACCATTGGAGTAAAAAATATGTGCAAAGGCATTCTCCAAGTCATGAGCATGGTCATCACCAATCAAACCAAGTAGCCTAGCAGAAGTAGAAAGCCCCGAATCAGCCCAGATGAGCTGTGCCTGCCTGCATTCCCAGAAAGTATGAAGGAGGGTCTCCTCAGCACCACAACCCCAGCAGCATAAAGAAGAGTGGACAAGATGTCTCCTCACACACTAGTAGGCCGTGGGAATAGAGTTCCTAACTACTCTCCAGATGAAAGTGCGCACCCGAGGTAAGGCCTTGATTTTCCACACCCAAGCAAAATGGTCACCACTGGGAATCCCACGTGTGACAGCCATAATATCATGATAAAACCGTGAACAGGAAGTACCATCCAAGCCCGTTGAGGCTTGGACTAATGCATCACTGGCTCCTCTATGTATCCATACAAGGCGAAGTATCCTCTCCATCAGCAAACCTCCAGCCCACGACATAATGGTATCAATATTCCACCTCCCAGGTTCCTTGATGCAAGCATCCACTCTTTTCGGCCACGAGGCCTCCATATTAATGTAGGTAGGCCACCAACGAATGGGGAGGAAATCCATCCAGTTATCCTCATAGAAGTCCACTCGTGTACCATCAAACAGTCTCCATGTAAAACCCTGGATAGCAGTGGGTAATGTGTCCAAAACTAAACGATGAGCATGAGACACCCCCCGAGGAATGAGGTTAAGGTTATTACCTCTCAAGTACTTCCTCCTCATCAAATCAACCCAAATGGAAGGCTCACCGTGAAGTAATCTTCTGCAATGTCTCATAATCAGTGCCCTCCTCCAAGTGCGTAAATGAAGAAGGCCAAGACCGCCCATATCCTTGGGAAGAGTAACCGTAGCCCAATCTGCATAATGTAATGAATGGTTTTGGCTATTGCCACACCACAAAAATCTCCTCATCCGTTGTTCCATAGCCTGTAGAGTCCCCATAGGAACCACACAATGGCTCAAAATGAAGTTCGGGATGGCCCCCAAAACCGCTCTAATCATGAGAGTCCTCCCAGCCAAGGAGAGATGTCTAACGTTCCACTTGGCGATCTGATCCTCAATCCTCTGAATCAAGAAGTTGAAGTCACCCTTATGGAGAAGCGTAGCAGAAATAGGGACGCCCAAATATGATAATCTATCGCCTCTCGGGATCCCCAGACTCCGTGCCATAGTACGCTGTTTCTTCTGTTTCATATGTCTGCTAAAATATATGGAGGACTTGGCCAGATTTACTTCAAGGCCCGTATACTTGGTAAAGCGCTGTAAAAGTTTCTTAATTGCCCTGGTACTAGCGGTGGTGGCCTTAGCATAAAGCATAATATCATCAGCATATAAAAGGTGGGAGATAGAAGGAGTACCAAGGGAGCACCGAAGACCAAGAAGGCCCCGCCTCTCATACATGTGGGCTATCATGGAGAAGAACTCAGTTACCATTGTGAATAGATAGGGGGAAAGGGGACACCCCTGCCGAAGCCCTCTAGTGGACTGAATCCAAGGAAGTCGAGTCCCATTCAACAACACACCAAAACGGGGACCCTCAATGCAAGCCCGCACCCAGTCCATCCAACTCTGTGGGAAACCCATCATCATCATCATCTCCCTCAGAAATTCCCAGCGAACACAATCATAAGCCTGTGCCAAATCCAGCTTTATGGCCAAGGATCCCATCCTAGAAGAGGAGGAATGCATAGTTGTAGCTATTTCTTGTGCTATAAAAATATTGTCAGAGATCGATCTTCCAGGGACAAAAGCCCCCTGCTCATCAGCAATAATATGAGGGAGGATAGTCTTAAGCCTCTCGACAAGAATCCTTGCAATGATTTTATAAATGAGGTTGCAAAGGCTAATGGGTCTATATTGATCAGGTCTGCAAGCCCCTTGCCTCTTAGGGATGAGCACAACCAAAGTATCCTTCCAGGAGACGGGCATACAACATGAATGGAAAAAGGAGAGAACAGCCTGGATAATATCCTCCTGCATAATGTCCCTGTAGCCAATGATACACTCAGAGGTGATCCCATCCATGCCAGGTGCCCTATTCCTTCTACAAGCTCGAATCGCAGCTAAGATCTCCTCCCTAGTAACATCCATAGTCAATCTAGACTGGTATTCCAAGCTAATACACATATGAGAGAAGTGACTTAAGGACGGTAATGTGTGCAGTTCACCACCCCATTTCAATCCATAGAACCGTAATAACATCTCCTCCATCGAATCCAACGTGCTTGCCTCAACCCCCTCTTCATCTCGAAGCATCATAATCCTGTTGTTGCGCCATCTAGCCGTAGCAGCTGCATGGAAGAAGCTAGAGTTCTTGTCCCCCAGCCTAGCCCAATGTAGTTTGGCACGTTGCCACCACCATTTCTCTTCTAAACCACTTCCTTTGTTGAACTCCGAAATAAGTGTACCCAAATGAGAGTGTTCTTCCCCCGTGAGCCCCTCATCCGATTCTTTCTCTTGTAACCGAGTAATCAAGCCAATCCTCTCCTTGTTCCTCCCTATAACATTGCCCAAGTTCATTCTGCTCCAACTATGTAATGCCGCCAAGCATCTCCGAAATTTTGTTGTTAAAGATGTCATACTATCACCAGTCACTTTCCTTTGCCATGCATTCTTCACAATAAAAGTAGTGCTTGGATAATCCAACCAAACATTTTCAAATCTATACCTCGGTTGTGCCATGGAAATAATCTTGTCACCAAAATCCACCGCCAGGGGGCAGTGATCTGACCCAATTCTAGCCAAGTGAGAGACAAGCATCTTTGGAAAGGAGCACAAACCCTTCGAGTTGACAAGTACACGATCCAGCCTTTCCCAGATTCTAGCAGTTCCTTTCTTACCATTACACCAGGTGTACCTATTACCCACAAAGCCCACATCAGTCAGAGTCAGTTCCTGCATAACTTCTGAGAATTCTTGTTGCCCAAGACCATTACTGAAAATTTTTCCTCCTTTCTTCTCTTCCTGTGTCATGACAATATTAAAGTCTCCTAAAACCATCATAGGACCATCGGGGTCAGACTCCTCCCTAAGGATTTGCCATATACCCCTACGGTGATATGAATCTTTAGGAGAATAGACAACACACACCTTCATCCGCACGCCAGGAGAGACCATAATCTCGGCCGAAACAACATGAAAGGAAGATCCAGTGATGCTCAAATCAACAGACTGTCTCCATAGGATGATAATGCCACCCGATTTTCCCCTGGAAGGTTGAATCATAAACTCCCATTCTTTCCCTAGCAAGATATCTGCATCTCTTCTGTCAAACGTTTCCACTCTTGTTTCCACAAGTGCAATAACACCAATATGTAAATCCCTAGTGAACCGTTGGAGGTAGCAGCGGGATTTTTTATCTCTTACTCCCCTAATGTTCCAGACTACAATCTTAGTCATATCTATGGGTTAATTGAAAGAATCTCCAAATATGAGGGCAACCATGCTCCACCCCAACTCTCCACCATTCATACAAGCAAGGAGAACCATATACCTCCATCCACTGATCCACACAACCATAGCAAAGATGTAGTCCTGGAATCGACATAATCATAAAGGTCTGCAACCCACGAATTGCAGCTATCACCATAATATAGTCAAGTGCGGGGGTCATGAACAACATTTTTTAATTGTGATGCATGTGAATCCAAATCCACCCCTGCAAATATCAGTTCTTCCTTTGTTTTTTCCCCAGCTCTTGGGATCCATCTAGCTCTATTTTGTTGGCTACCTCCTGGATTTGAAGGACTCCTCCTCCTATTAATGGACCTCCCTCTGTTTCGTGATCTACCAAGCCTCACATGTGATATTCCTTTATTTTGTGAGTTACCAAAGTTACGAAAAGGCAATCTTCGTTTCCTCGGCTGGACCACCATCGAAGGTCCCAACCCCTCATGAATTCTCTCCTCTTCCATCAACCATGGAGCTAGGTTACTATGTGCATTTTGGGTTATGATAGTGTCATCAACATCAGCAAATGCACCACGGGCCGTGTCATCAACATCAGCAAGTGCACTACGCGCACGGACGGGCAAGAGCATTCCCGCATCAGCAGCAGGGGCTGCGCAAGCAGGAGGCAGCGCGCGCTCAACTGTAGAGATTGCAATTGGCGCATACACCGCTGCAGTGTGGGCGCCGCGCGGGGAGGGTGGCGCGCGCGCAATAGGCATTTGCGCGCACTCAATACTTGAACCCTGTAGCACTGTAGATTTAGCATTCGGGGAGCTCTGGAGGGGTCGCACACGCTCCGCGCTAGCAGCCTCGCGCGAAGGTGCCGCGCGCCCCACCGAGGGCATACGCGCGTCAGCAGTAGTGTCCGCGCCGAGGCGGGCGCGCATGTCCGCGCCGAGAGGAACTGTAGCAGATGCACCACCGAGCGGTGCACCCCCCATAGGCATATTCTCCACATTCCTTCGCAACACATGACTTCTTTTGCTTGGATGTTTTTTATATTCCTTTATCCTTTGACATTTTTCAGCCGTATGTCCCACATATCCACATTTAAAGCAAATTTTGGGGAGTCCTTCATATTCAAAAGGTTGATATGTTCTCCCAAGTTCCCCCGAAAGCCATATACCAGGCTTCAAGGGTTTTGTCAGATCCATGCGTATACATACCCGTGCAAAAGCCGCTCTCCTAAGTTGTGCAGTCCGCCCATCAAGCAGTATAGGCTCTCCAATATTCATTGCTATCCTCAGTATATCATCAACATCCCAGTATAACAGTGGTAGAGTAGGCAAACGAACCCATACTGGGGCACACATAGCTATGCCAGATGAGGGTTTAAAATCAGCTGTCCATCTGTCCAAACCAATAGCATGACCTGCAACCTGCCACGGGCCACCTAGCCAAATCTTGTTCCTGTCTTCAGCTGTCTCAAAATGTAAACAAAAGCAATTATGTGGTAGTTCAAGAACTCTAAAACTGTTGAAATGACCCCATCTTCTAGTCAACATGCGATCAATCACCGGAAAAGGGAGGGAGTCACCGTAAACCCTTCCCACCAAATCATGTTTATGGAACTCCTTGCGTCTCTCACATCCTTCCACTGATATAACAACGGCCCCATCTTGTAACTTGTTGTTGATCATAGCCATCCTTGCTTTAACATCTACTACGGTAGGAGCGATAAAAGGAGCGGCACTTCTATTGGTTGTGACGTTGTTGGTTAGTGCATCTTTAAAGGAAACACGCCCACCTTGAACGTTTTGTGTAGGTTCCCCATTGTTAATATCACGCATAGTAGTAACCGAATCCCCTTGCTGTCTAGGGGTCATATGTGTCTCCTCGCCATGAGAGGTTTCCATGTTTTCCTGATTTTTCAATGGTGAGTTTGATTCAGCCCTTACTTCATGTGAAATGGGAAGGTCCATGCACTCCCCCTGCGTTGTTTCCACAAAGACTTCTTCAGCTTCCATGCTTTCCAAGTTGTTCCCCATATTCGATGAACTTTCCCCCACTTCAAATATGTCGATATTGTCAGTATGAGAGTCCTTGTCTGCTGATAGGCCAAGCACAAGGCCTTTCCCCTTATCCTTTCACACAGATTTTTCGGTTTCCATTGCCATATGTGTTATTGGAGAAACACTTCCCCCATTCCTTAACTTTTTGCTACTTCGTGTGGATTTTGCTCCTGCCATAAGTGATTGATGATAGCTGTCTTCGATAATCAAGAAGGAATAAGGCACCTTGGCAAGAGAGGACCCACTCAATCCATACAAAAGGCTACCTGCAGCAAGAAATATATAGAAATATGTGCCAACAATTGTAGAGGCAATTAAGAGCAGCAATATAGAGATGCAAACAGCAAGCAAGCAGCAACCAGGCACAATCACAACACCCTGTATTATTACACCTTAAATACAAGGCAATAATGTCGAATAATCTTCCAACAGCACCAAGCAGCAGCAGCAGGATCAACACAGTAGCAATGCAGCGCAAATTCACGTTGATGGCACGAGCAGCAGCGCCAAATCACGTTAATGGCATAATAAAGCAAGCAGAGTCGCGCGCCACCTGTGTTAATTACACATAACGCAGCGCCAAGCGCTAATTACAGCAATCAGCATCCAAATACACCCAGATTAGCACAAAACAGCACCTAATTAGCGCTAAGCTGCGCCGCGCGCCGCGCGCGCGCAATTTCGGCACGGCCGCGGTAGGCTGTCCCGCGAGTCACAGATGCAGTTAAATGTGCTCCAGCAAGCCCACCAGAAATTTAGAATTAAAATTTGAGCGGGATAGGTCTTCTTCTTCCTTTCAAACCCTAACTTTTGTAGAGCTCCGAGAAACCCTAGCAATGGTAGAAGGGTTTATACCTTACAGAACTTGACGAAATGGAAATACATGGAGCTCCAGAACCTGGCGAATCGATATAACCGTGTTTAATCTCTTGGAAATGTCTCCAACAGCAAGAAGAAACGAAACCAGCACCACGCGCGAAGAGTTCTCGCACGCAGAAGACAGCTCGCGCTGCGCCGCGCGCTAAAGCAGCCGCGGGCACGCGAAAAGAGCGTGCGCGCAAAGAAGAAGCGCTGCGCGCGCACCGCGCGCCTCCGGGAGCGCGCGCAGAGAAGCTGCGCACGTGCGGGACGCGCCCCGCCGAGCAGATACGCCGAGTTACGCCGCCGAGCTGCGCTGCGAGCGCTCGGCGCGCCACCAAGCTGCGGGAACCCCAAAATCGCCTCCAAATCGCCCTTACCTCAACTCCAAGCGCCCTTACCTCAAAGTCTTTGGGTTCCTTTGATTATCAAAAGAGGCCTAAGCCTTACAAGTCATCCCCATTCAAGGGGGTTCAAAAACAAAATCATCCAATAATAACTTGCAAAGATCATCAGGGAGGGGCATACCCCTTTCCCAGTAGAAATCAGAAGCACAAGCATTCTTCGCGATCCAGTCAGCAGGCCGGTTCCCCTCCCGTAGGATATGTGAAACCCTGGTAGTTATCCTGCAGCGAGCATAGTGAAGAGCGTCCGAATACCTACTCACATCAGTAGGGCAGTAGAGAAGCTGTGTAACCTCCTGGATAGCAGTAGAAGAGTCAGACTGGAATTCCACTGCGGCGGCACTATGCATCTTAGTCATAGCAATATGAAGCGCCTCCATGACAGCGATAACCTCCATAGTAAAGGTGGCACGGGATATATAGGATTTCCCCATAGCAATGAGGGGGGAGCCAAGATGATCACGAGCAATCAAGCCAATCCCCGCCCGGTCCTCAGTAACAGCAGCATCACAGTTAAAAATAATCCATCCTGCGGGTGGGGGAAGCCAAACAGATGTAACAGACCCCAAAGGGTAGAACTTCCCGCTGGGCAAGGATGGGGGAGAGGTAGGAGTACTGTTGCCAAACGCAATCTCAGCCTTGATCATCTGAATAAGCGTGCTATGGGCATATACAGGTTTCTTGTGGTGTCTTAGGTTACGGTTAAGCCAAACATAGTACATAGCAGTGGCAATAATAGCAAGATGTGATGCAAGATGGCCCCGCACAGCGTTAGCCCCACCATTAGAATAAAAGATATATGCAAAGGCATTCTCCAAATCATGAGCATGGTCATCACCAATCAAACCAAGTAGCCTAGCAGAAGTAGAAAGCCCAGAATCAGCCCAGATGAGCTCTGCCTGCCTGCATTCCCAGAAGGTATGAAGGAGGGTCTCCTCAGCACCACAACCCCAACAGCATAAAGAAGAGTGAACAAGATGTCTCCTTACACACCAGGAGGCAGTGGGAATAATATTCCTTACGACTCTCCAGATGAAAGTACGCACCCGAGGTAAGGCCCTAATCTTCCACACCCAAGCAAAATGGTCACCACTAGGAAGCCCACATGTGACAGCCATAATGTCATGATAAAACCGTGAACAGGAAGTACAATCCAAGCCAGTTGAGGCTTGGACAAAAGCATCACTAGCACCTCTATGTATCCACACCAGACGAAGTATCCTCTCCATTAGCAAATCTCCAGCCCACGACATAATGATGTCAATATTCCACCTCCCAGGTTCCTTAATGCAAGCATCCACTCTTTTCGGCCACGAAGCCTCCATATTAATGTAGGTAGGCCACCAACGAATGGGGAGGAAATCCATCCAGTTATCCTCATAGAAATCCACTCGTGTGCCATCAAACAATCTCCAAGTAAAACCCTGGATAGCAGTGGGTAATGCATCCAAGACTAAACGACACGCATGAGACATCCCCCGAGAAAAGAGGTTAAGGTAATTACCTCTCAAATACTTCCTCCTCATCAAATCACCCCAAATGGAAGGCTCACCATGAAGTAATCTTCTACAGTGTCTCATAATCAATGCCCTCCTCCAAGTGCGTAGATCAAGAAGGCCAAGACCGCCCATATCCTTGGGAAGAGTAACCGTAGCCCAATCTGCATAGTGTAATGAATGGTTTTGGCTATTGCCACACCACAAAAATCTCCTCATCCGTTGCTCCATAGCCTGTAAAGTCCCCATGGGAACCACACAATGACTCAAAATGAAGTTCGGGATAGCCCCCAGAACTGCCCTAATCATGAGAGTCCTCCCAGCCAAAGAGAGATGTCTAACGTTCCACTTAGCGATCTGATCCTCAATCCTCTGAATCAAGAAGTTGAAATCACCCTTATGGAGAAGCGTAGCAGAAATAGGAATGCCCAAATATGATAATCTATCGCCTCTCGGGATCCCTAAACTCCGTGTCATAATACGCTGTCTCTTTTGTTTCATATGTCTGCTAAAATAAATAGAGGACTTGGCCAGATTTGCTTCAAGGCCCGTGTACTTAGTAAAACACTGTAAAAGTTTCTTAATTGCCCTGGTACTAGCAGTGGTGGCCTTAGCATAAAGCATGATATCATCAGCATATAAAAGGTGGGAGATAGAAGGAGTACCAAGGGAGCACCGAAGACCAAGAAGACCCCGCTTCTCATACATGTGGGCTATCATGGAGAAGAACTCAGTTACCACTGTGAATAGATAGGGGGAAAGGGGACACCCCTGCCGAAGCCCTCTAGTGGACTGAATCCAAGGAAACCGAGTCATATTCAACAACACACCAAAACGGGGACCCTCAATGCAAGCCCGCACCCAGTCCATCCAACTCTGTGGAAAACCCATCATTATCATCATCTCAATCAGAAATTCCCAACGAACACTATCATATGCCTGTGCCAAATCCAGCTTAATGGCCAAAGATCCCATCCTGGAGGAGGAATAATGCATAATGGTAGCCATTTCTTGTGCTATAAAGATATTGTCAGAGATCGATCTTCCAGGGACAAAAGCCCCCTGCTCATCAGCAATAATATGAGGGAGGATAGTCTTAAGCCTCTCGACAAGAATCCTTGCAATGATTTTATAAATGAGGTTGCAAAGGCTAATGGGTCTATATTGATCAGGTCTGCAAGCCCCTTGCCTCTTAGGGATGAGCACAACCAAAGTATCCTTCCAGGAGACGGGCATACAACATGAATGGAAAAAGGAGAGAACAGCCTGGATAATATCCTCCTGCATAATGTCCCTGTAGCCAATGATACACTCAGAGGTGATCCCATCCATGCCAGGTGCCCTATTCCTTCTACAAGCTCGAATCGCAGCTAAGATCTCCTCCCTAGTAACATCCATAGTCAATCTAGACTGGTATTCCAAGCTAATACACATATGAGAGAAGTGACTTAAGGACGGTAATGTGTGCAGTTCACCACCCCATTTCAATCCATAGAACCGTAATAACATCTCCTCCATCGAATCCAACGTGCTTGCCTCAACCCCCTCTTCATCTCGAAGCATCATAATCCTGTTGTTGCGCCATCTAGCCGTAGCAGCTGCATGGAAGAAGCTAGAGTTCTTGTCCCCCAGCCTAGCCCAATGTAGTTTGGCACGTTGCCACCACCATTTCTCTTCTAAACCACTTCCTTTGTTGAACTCCGAAATAAGTGTACCCAAATGAGAGTGTTCTTCCCCCGTGAGCCCCTCATCCGATTCTTTCTCTTGTAACCGAGTAATCAAGCCAATCCTCTCCTTGTTCCTCCCTATAACATTGCCCAAGTTCATTCTGCTCCAACTATGTAATGCCGCCAAGCATCTCCGAAATTTTGTTGTTAAAGATGTCATACTATCACCAGTCACTTTCCTTTGCCATGCATTCTTCACAATAAAAGTAGTGCTTGGATAATCCAACCAAACATTTTCAAATCTATACCTCGGTTGTGCCATGGAAATAATCTTGTCACCAAAATCCACCGCCAGGGGGCAGTGATCTGACCCAATTCTAGCCAAGTGAGAGACAAGCATCTTTGGAAAGGAGCACAAACCCTTCGAGTTGACAAGTACACGATCCAGCCTTTCCCAGATTCTAGCAGTTCCTTTCTTACCATTACAGCAGGTGTACCTATTACCCACAAAGCCCACATCAGTCAGAGTCAGTTCCTGCATAACTTCTGAGAATTCTTGTTGCCCAAGACCATTACTGAAAATTTTTCCTCCTTTCTTCTCTTCCTGTGTCATGACAATATTAAAGTCTCCTAAAACCATCATAGGACCATCGGGGTCAGACTCCTCCCTAAGGATTTGCCATATACCCCTACGGTGATATGAATCTTTAGGAGAGTAGATCACACAAACCTTCATCTGCAAGCCAGGAGAGACCATAATATCAGCCGAAACCACATGATGGGAAGATCTAATGATGCTCAAGTCAACAAACTGTCTCCATAAGATAATGATGCCACCCGATTTCCCCCTAGAGGGTTGAACCATAAAGTCCCATTCTTTCCCTAGCAAGATATCTGCATCCCTCCTGTCAAAGGTCTCCACCCTTGTTTCCACAAGTGCAATAACGCCAATGTTTGATTCCCTGGTAAACCGTTGGAGGTAGCAACGGGATTTCCTATCTCTTACACCCCTGATGTTCCAAACCGCAATCTTGGTCATATATGTAGATTAATTGACAGAATCACCGAATATGAGAGCATCCAAGCTCAGCCCAACTTCTACACCAGTCATACAAGAGGAGATCCATATACCTCCATCTCCTGATCCAAACCCCACGGCAAGGATGTGGTCCTGATAACAACATAGTCATAATGGGCTGCAACCCACGTATTGCAGCAAATCCCGTAATGTAATCAAGTGCAAGGATCATGAGCTACATTTTGATTTGGAGCATGTAATTCCAGATCCACCCCTGTAGGTATCGATTTCCTTTCTGTTTTTTCCTGGGTTCTAGGGATCCATCTAGCACTGTTTTGTTGGCTCTTTCCAATGTTTGAGAGGCTCCTCCTTCTACTAGTAGACCTTCCTCTGCTTCTTGACCTACCGAGACCCACGTGAGATGTTCCTCCATTTTGTGAGCTACCAAATTTGCGAAATGGCGTCCTCCATTTCCTCGGTTGGACAACCATCCAAGGTCCCAACCCCTCATGAAAACTTTCATCCTCCATCATCCATGGTACTAGGTTGTTTTGTGCATTTTGGGTTATGATAGGATCATCAACATCACCAACAGCACCATGTGCGCGCGCGGGCGAGGGCAATCCCGCATCAGCAAGGGGTAGCGCGCGTGTCACTGTAGCGTTTGCATCCGGCGCGTACGCGGCCACATTGTTGGCGCCGCGCGGGGGGGATGACGCGCGCGCATTAGGAGTCATTTGCGCGCTCTCCGCGCTTGAATCGCCTGGGACTGTAGCTTTTGCATTCGGGGAGCGCTTGGCGGGTCGCGCACACTCAGCGCTGGCAGACACGCACACAGGTGCGGCGCGCCCCGCAGATGATGCGCGCGCATCAAGAACAGTGTCCACGCTCAGGCGGGCCCGCGCATCAGCGCCGAGAGAAACAAATTTGGCCGAGGCCGCTTCATCAACTTTGGTAACTGTAGCAAATGCAGCGCCGAGCGGTGCACCCTCCATTGGCATATTCCCCATATTTCTTTGCATCACATGATTTCTTCCACTTGGGAGTTGTATATTTTCCCCTTTTCTTTGGCACTTTTCGGCCCTATGTCCCACATATCCGCAATTAAAGCAAATTCGAGGTAGCCCTTCATATTCGAAAGGTTGATATGTTCTTCCAAGTTCTCCAGATAGCCATATCCCGGGCTTCAAGGGTTTTGTCAGATCTATGCGTATGCATACCCGTGAAAAAACCGCTCTCTTCAGTTGTGCAGTCCATCCATCCAGTAGTACAGGCTCTCCAATATTCATAGCTATCCTCAGTATATCATCAACATCCCAATATAGTAATGGTAGAGCTGGTAAACGGACCCATACTGGGGCACACATAGCTATGCCAGATGAGGGTTTAAAATCAGCTGCCCATCTGTCCAATCCAATAGCATGGCCCGCAACCTGCCAAGGGCCCCCTAACCATATCTTGTTCCTGTCTTCAACTGTCTCAAAATGTAAACAAAAGCAATTATGTGGCAATTCGAGAACTCTGAAGTTCTTGAGATGTCCCCATCTTTTAGTTAACATGCGGTCAATCACCGAAAAAGGGAGGGAGTCACCGTAAACCCTACCCACCAAATCATGTTTATGGAACTCCTTGCGTCTCTCGCATCCATCCACTGATATAACAACGGCACCATCTTGTAACTCATTTTTTATCATAGCCATCCTTGCTTTGACATCAACTACAGCTGGAGTGATAAAAGGAGCAGCACTTCCATTAGTTGTAACATTATTTGTTAGTGCGTCTCTAAAAGAGACACGCCCACCTTTAGCATCTTTTGTAGATTCCCCACCAGTGACCTCATCTCTTACCTTATGAGCGGCCATAACCTCATATTGCCGAGGGGACTTGTGTATATCATCATGTGTCTCCATGGCACGGGGGTTATCCATCTCGGTTTCCCCCCTCTCTTGATTATGTCTTGGCAACGGCACATTCAACGGTGCAAGCAATTCGTCCTCTGTTCTTTGTGAGGATCGAGGGTCCAAGTCCTCCCCATTCGTTGTCTCCACAACTCCATCCAATACTTCAATGTTATCCGAGCTTCCCATGATCGATGAACATTCGCCAATCTCAATCATGTTGATGTTATCTTGAGAGTTAGACTCTCTATCAGCTGTAAGCCCAAGCACAAGCCCTTTCCCCTTGTCTTTGAACATAGATTCTTCGGGTTCCATTGACATATGAGTTGTTGGTGTAAGACTACCCCCATTCTTTAGTTTCTTGCTACTGCGTGTTGATTTTGCCCCTGCCATATATTAATGATGATAGCTGTCTTCAAAGCAAGAGAAGGAATAAGGCACCAAGCAAGAGAGAACCCACTCAATCCTTCACGATTGGCTACCTGCAGCAAATTGGCAAGCAATACACGAAATAGCAATAAGGAAAGGCGTCAAAGCAGCAGCAAACAGCAAAACCAAGGCACCAAACAGCAAACACCACAATCCAAGACAGCCCCTGTGTTATTACAGATTGTTACAAGGCAATTAGCCCAAATAAAATTGATTCCAGCAGCACCAATGCAGCAGCACCAGCAATCTTCGTTCGGCACAGCAGGTAGCGCAGAAAGTATATTGTGGACACATTGATGATTCGGCCGCGCGCAGCACAATCTGTATTATTACAACATATGCGCGCGTTCGCGCTTACAGCACACAGCAAAGCAGCAAATTACAGCACAGATAGCAATTGGCGCGCAATCGCGCGCAGCGCGCACGCGACTAACGACCGCTCGCGCGCAGCGCGCGCAAAACAGTTGCGGCGCGGTATGATGTCCCGCGCGACACAGGAGCCTCTAATCGTGTTCTCGCCGACCCGGGAAGTCAAAATTTGAAAATTTCAAATTCAGGCAGCACTGTTCTTCTTCCTCCTTTAGAAACCCTAATTTGCCACAGAACTCCAAAACCCTAGCAATGGCGAAGGGGTTATACCTGCTCGAAATAAGATGAAATTGACACACAAGGAGCTCCAGATCCTGCCGAGCTCGATAATCAACTTCAGATTGCGATAAGAAACACCAGCAGCTTATTGAAGAGAAGATGCACCACGCGCGAAGAGATCTCGCACGCAGGAGAAAAAACTCGCGCTGCACCGCGCGCTAGAAGCCGCGGGCACGCGAAAAGAGCGCGCGTGAAGAAGAAAGCGCAGCGCATGCACCGCGCGCCTCCAGGAGCGCGCGCAGATAAGCTGCGCACGCGCGGGACGCGCCCCGCCGAGATGCGCCGCCGAGATGCACCGAGATGCGCCGCCGAGCTGCGCCGCTTGCGCTCGGCGCGCCACCAAGCTGCGGGAACCCCAAAATCGCCTCCAAATCGCCCTTACCTTACTCCAAACGCTCCACGCAAAGTCTTTGGGTTCCTTTGATTATCAAAAGAGGCCTAAGCCTTACAAGTCATCCCCAATCAAGGGGGTTCAAAAACAAAATCATCCAATAATAACTTGCGAAGATCATCAGGAAGGGGCATACCCCTTTCCCAGTAGAAATCAGAGATACAAGCACTCTTCGCGATCCAGTCAGCAGGCCGGTTTCCCTCCCGTAGTATATGTGAAACCCTGGTAGTTATCTTGCCGCGAGCATAGTGAAGAGCGTCCGAATACCTACTCACCTCAGTAGGGCAGTAGAGAAGCTGTGTGATCTCCTGGATAGCAGTGGAAGAGTCAGACTGGAATTCCACTGCAGCGGCACTATGCATCTTAGTCATGGCAATAAGAAACGCCTCCATGATAGCAATAACCTCCATAGTAAAGATGGCACGGGAAATATAGGATTTCCCCATAGCAATGAGGGGGGATCCAAGATGATCACGAGCAATCAAGCCAATCCCTGCCCGGTCATCAGTAACAGCGGCATCACAGTTAAAAATAATCCATCCTGCGGGTGGGGGAAGCCAAACAGATGTAATAGACCCCGAAGGGTAGAGCTTCCCGCTGGGCAAGGATGGGGGAGAGGTAGGAGTACTGTTGCCAGACGCAATCTCAACCTTGATCATCCGAATAAGCGTGCTATGGGCATATACAGGTTTCTTATGGTGTCTTAGGTTGCGGTTAGGCCAAACATAGTACATAGCAGTCGCAATAATAGCAAGATGTGATGCAAGATGGCCCCGCACAGCATTAGCCCCACCATTGGAGTAAAAAATATGTGCAAAGGCATTCTCCAAGTCATGAGCATGGTCATCACCAATCAAACCAAGTAGCCTAGCAGAAGTAGAAAGCCCCGAATCAGCCCAGATGAGCTGTGCCTGCCTGCATTCCCAGAAAGTATGAAGGAGGGTCTCCTCAGCACCACAACCCCAGCAGCATAAAGAAGAGTGGACAAGATGTCTCCTCACACACCAGTAGGCCGTGGGAATAGAGTTCCTAACTACTCTCCAGATGAAAGTGCGCACCCGAGGTAAGGCCTTGATTTTCCACACCCAAGCAAAATGGTCACCACTGGGAATCCCACGTGTGACAGCCATAATATCATGATAAAACCGTGAACAGGAAGTACCATCCAAGCCCGTTGAGGCTTGGACTAATGCATCACTGGCTCCTCTATGTATCCACACAAGGCGAAGTATCCTCTCCATCAGCAAACCTCCAGCCCACGACATAATGGTATCAATATTCCACCTCCCAGGTTCCTTGATGCAAGCATCCACTCTTTTCGGCCACGAGGCCTCCATATTAATGTAGGTAGGCCACCAACGAATGGGGAGGAAATCCATCCAGTTATCCTCATAGAAGTCCACTCGTGTACCATCAAACAGTCTCCATGTAAAACCCTGGATAGCAGTGGGTAATGTGTCCAAAACTAAACGATGCGCATGAGACACCCCCCGAGGAATGAGGTTAAGGTTATTACCTCTCAAGTACTTCCTCCTCATCAAATCAACCCAAATGGAAGGCTCACCGTGAAGTAATCTTCTACAATGTCTCATAATCAGTGCCCTCCTCCAAGTGCGTAAATGAAGAAGGCCAAGACCGCCCATATCCTTGGGAAGAGTAACCGTAGCCCAATCTGCATAATGTAATGAATGGTTTTGGCTATTGCCACACCACAAAAATCTCCTCATCCGTTGTTCCATAGCCTGTAGAGTCCCCATAGGAACCACACAATGGCTCAAAATGAAGTTCGGGATGGCCCCCAAAACCGCTCTAATCATGAGAGTCCTCCCAGCCAAGGAGAGATGTCTAACGTTCCACTTGGCGATCTGATCCTCAATCCTCTGAATCAAGAAGTTGAAGTCACCCTTATGGAGAAGCGTAGCAGAAATAGGGACGCCCAAATATGATAATCTATCGCCTCTCGGGATCCCCAGACTCCGTGCCATAGTACGCTGTTTCTTCTGTTTCATATGTCTGCTAAAATATATGGAGGACTTGGCCAGATTTACTTCAAGGCCCGTATACTTGGTAAAGCGCTGTAAAAGTTTCTTAATTGCCCTGGTACTAGCGGTGGTGGCCTTAGCATAAAGCATAATATCATCAGCATATAAAAGGTGGGAGATAGAAGGAGTACCAAGGGAGCACCGAAGACCAAGAAGGCCCCGCCTCTCATACATGTGGGCTATCATGGAGAAGAACTCAGTTACCACTGTGAATAGATAGGGGGAAAGGGGACACCCCTGCCGAAGCCCTCTAGTGGACTGAATCCAAGGAAGCCGAGTCCCATTCAACAACACACCAAAACGGGGACCCTCAATGCAAGCCCGCACCCAGTCCATCCAACTCTGTGGGAAACCCATCATCATCATCATCTCCCTCAGAAATTCCCAGCGAACACAATCATAAGCCTGTGCCAAATCCAGCTTTATGGCCAAGGATCCCATCCTGGAAGAGGAGGAATGCATAGTTGTAGCTATTTCTTGTGCTATAAAAATATTGTCAGAGATCGATCTTCCAGGGACAAAAGCCCCCTGCTCATCAGCAATAATATGAGGGAGGATAGTCTTAAGCCTCTCGACAAGAATCCTTGCAATGATTTTATAAATGAGGTTGCAAAGGCTAATGGGTCTATATTGATCAGGTCTGCAAGCCCCTTGCCTCTTAGGGATGAGCACAACCAAAGTATCCTTCCAGGAGACGGGCATACAACATGAATGGAAAAAGGAGAGAACAGCCTGGATAATATCCTCCTGCATAATGTCCCTGTAGCCAATGATACACTCAGAGGTGATCCCATCCATGCCAGGTGCTTTATTCCTTCTACAAGCTCGAATTGCAGCTAAAATCTCCTCCTTAGTAACATCCATACTCAATCTGGACTGGTGCTCCACGCTAATACAGCTGTGAGAAAAGTGACTTAATGACGGTAATGTGTGTAGCTCTCCACCCCATTTCAATCCAAAGAACCGAAATAACATCTCCCCCATCGAATCCAAGGTGCTAGCTTCGGCCCCCTCATCATCACGAAGCATCATAATCCTGTTATTGCGCCATCTAGCCATAGCAGCTGCATGAAAGAACCTAGAGTTCTTATCCCCAAGGGAAGCCCAATGAAGTTTGGCACGTTGCCACCACCATTTCTCTTCTAAGCTGCTGCCTTTGTTGAACTCCGAAATAAGTGTACCTAGTTGAGAATGTTCTTCCACCGTGAGCCCCTCATCCGCTTCCTTCACTTGTAACCGAGTGATCAAACCAATCCTCTCCTTGTTTCTCCCTATAATATTCCCCACGTTCATTTTACTCCAATTATGTAATGCTGCCAAACATCTTCGAAATTTTGTTGTTAGGGATGTCATACTATCTCCAGTTACTTTCCTTTGCCATGCATTCTTCACTATAAGAGTAGTGCTTGGAAAATCCAACCAAACATTTTCAAATCTATACCTTGGTTGTGCCGTGGGGCCAATCGTGTCGCCAAAATCCACCACAAGGGGGCAATGATCCGACCCAATTCTAGCCAAGTGAGTAACGAGCATCTTTGGAAAGGAGCACAAACCCTTCGAGTTCACAAGTACACGATCCAGTCTTTCCCAGATTCTAGCAGTACCTTGCTTGCCATTACACCAAGTGTACCTACTGCCCACAAAGCCTACATCAGTCAAAGTCAGTTCCTACATAACTTCAGAGAATTCTTGTTGCCCAAGACCATTACTAAAAGTTTTCCCTCCTTTCTTTTCTTCCTGTGTCATAACAATATTGAAGTCTCCTAACACCATCATAGGACCGTCGGGATCAGACTCCTCCCTAAGGATTTGCCATACACCCCTACGGTGATATGAATCTTTAGGAGAATAGACAGCACAAACCTTCATTCGCAAGCCAGGAGAGACCATGATCTCAGCCGAAACAACGTGATGGGAAGATCCAGTGATGCTCAAGTCAACAAACTGTCTCCATAAGATAATAATGCCACCCGATTTTCCCCTGGAAGGTTGAACCATAAAGTCCCATTCTTTCCCTAATAAGATATCTGCATCTCTTCTGTCAAAGGTTTCCACTCTTGTCTCCACAAGTGCGACGACACCAATATGTAATTCCAGAATAAACCGTTGGAGGTAGCAACGGGATTTTTTATCTCTTACTCCCCTAATGTTCCAGACCGCAATCTTAGTCATATTTATGGGTTAATTGAAAGAATCTCCAAATATGAAGGCATCCATGCTCCACCCCAGCTCTACACCATTCATACAAACAAGGAGAACCATATACCTCCATCAACTGATCCACGCAACCACAGCAAAGAAGTAGTCCTAGAATCAACATAATTATAAAGGTCTGCAACCCACGTATTGCAGCTATCACTATAATATAGTCAAGTTCCCCCGACAGCCATATCCCAGGCTTCAATGGTTTTGTCAGATCCATACGTATACATACCCGTGCAAAGGCCGCTCTCCTTAGTTGTGCTGTCCATCCGTCAAGAAGTATAGGCTCTCCAATATTCATTGCTATCCTCAGTATATCATCAACATCCCAGTATAACAGTGGTAGAGCAGGCAAACGAACCCATACTGGGGCACACATAGCTATGCCAGAAGAGGGTTAAAAATCAGCTGTCCATCTGTCCAAACCAATAGCATGACACGCGACCTGCCAAGGCCCACCAAGCCAAATCTTATTCCTGTCTTCAGCTGTCTCAAAATGTAAACAAAAACAATTATGTGGTAGTTCAAGGACTCTAAAACTCTTGAAATGTCCCCATCTTCTAGTCAACATGCGATCAATCACCGGAAAAGGGAGGGAGTCACCGTAAACCCTTCCCACCAAATCATGTTTATGGAACTCCTTGCGTCTCTCACATCCTTCCACTGATATGACAACGGCCCCATCATGTAACTTATTGTTGATCATAGCCATCCTTGCTTTAACATCTACAACAGCAGGAGCAATAAAAGGAGCGGCACTTCCATTTGTTGTGACATTGTTTGTTAGTGCATCCTTGAAAGAGACACGCCCACCTTGGACATTTTGTTTAGGTTCCCCATTTTTAACATCACCTTTTTGCATATTAATAATCGGATCCCCATGTTGTGTAGGGTCCACGGCATGAGAGGTCACGGTTTCCATCTTTTCCTGAATTTTCAATGGTGAATTTGATTCAGCTCTTGCTTCATGTGAAATGGGAAGGTCCATGCATTCCCCTTGCGTTGTTTCCACGAATACTTCTTCAGCTTCCATGCTTTCCAAGCTATTCCCCATGTTTGATGAGCTTTCACCAACATCAAATATGTCGATATTATCATTATGAGAATCCTTTTCCACTGATAGGCCAAGCACAAGGCCTTTCCCCTTATCCTTTGACACCGATTTCTCGGTTTCCATTGCCATATGAGTTATTGGAGATAGACTTCCCCCATTCCTTAACTTTTTGCTACTTCGTGTGGATTTTTCCCCTGCCATAAGTGATTGATGATAGCTGTCTTCGATATTCAAGAAGGAATAAGGCACCGTGGCATGAAAGGACCCACTCAATCCATACATATGGCTACCTGCAGCAAGAAATATATAGAAATATATGCCAACAATTGCAGCAGCAATTAAGAACAGCAATATAGAGATGCAAACAGCAAGCAAATGGCAGCAGCAACCAGGCACAGCAGAACACACACCACCCTGTGTTATTACAATAAATACAAGGCAATAATGCTGAATAATCTTCCAACAGCACCAAGCAGCAGCAGCAGGATCAACACAGTAGCAACGCAGCGCAAATTCACGTTGATGGCACGAGCAGCAGCACCAAATGACGTTGATGGCACAATGAAGCAAGCAGAGTCGCGCGCCACCTATGTTAATTACACATAACGCAGCGCCAAGCGCTAATTACAGCAATCAGCATCCAAATACACCCAGATTAGCACAAAGCAGCGCCTAATTAGCGCTAAGCAGCGCCTAATTAGCGCTAAGCTGCGCCGCACGAGCGCGCGGGCACGCAATTTCGGCGCGGCCGCGGTAGGCTGTCCCGCGAGTCACATATGCAGTTAAACGTGCTCCAGCAAGCCCGCTAGAAAATTAGAATTAAAATTTGAGCGGGATAGGTCTTCTTCTTCCTTTGAAACCCTAACTTTTGCAGAGCTCCAGGAAACCCTAGCAATGGTAGAAGGGCTTATACCTTATAGAACTTGACGAAATGGAAATACATGGAGCTCCAGAACCTGGCGAATTGATATAACCGTGTTTAATCTTCAGGAAATGTCTCCAGCAGCAAGAAGAGATGAAACAAAAACCACGCGCGAAGATGTCTCGCACGCAGGTGAGAGCCCGTGCAGCGCCGCGCGCAAAGGAAGCCGCGAGCGTGCAAAGCAGGCGCGCGTGCGAAGAGAGGCGCTGCACCCAGTCCGCGCGCCTCCGGGAGCGCGCGCAGAGAAGCTACGCGCGCACGAGAGGCGCCCCGCCAAGAAGTTCCGCCGAGTAGCGCCACCGCGATGCGCCGCGCGCGGATGGCGCGCCACCAAGCTGCGGGAAACCCAAAATCGCCTCCAAATCGCCCTTACCTTACTCCAAGCGCTCCAAGCAAAGTCTTTGGGTTCCTTTGATTATCAAAAGAGGCCTAAGCCTTACAAGTCATCCCCAATCAAGGGGGTTCAAAAACAAAATCATCCAATAATAACTTGCGATGATCATCAGGAAGGGGCATACCCCTTTCCCAGTAGAAATCAGAGATACAAGCACTCTTCGCGATCCAGTCAGCAGGCCGGTTCCCCTCCCGTAGTATATGTGAAACCCTGGTAGTTATCCTGCTGCGAGCATAGTGAAGAGCGTCCGAATACCTGCTCACCTCAGTAGGGCAGTAGAGAAGCTGTGTAATCTCCTGGATAGCAGTGGAAGAGTCAGACTGGAATTCCACTGCAGCGGCACTATGCATCTTAGTCATGGCAATAAGAAACGCCTCCATGATAGCAATAACCTCCATAGTAAAGATGGCACGGGAAATATAGGATTTCCCCATAGCAATGAGGGGGGATCCAAGATGATCACGAGCAATCAAGCCAATCCCTGCCCGGTCATCAGTAACAGCGGCATCACAGTTAAAAATAATCCATCCTGCGGGTGGGGGAAGCCAAATAGATGTAATAGACCCCAAAGGGTAGGGCTTCCCGCTGGGCAAGGATGGGGGAGAGGTAGGAGTACTGTTGCCAAACGCAATCTCAACCTTGATCATCCGAATAAGCGTGCTATGGGCATATACAGGTTTCTTATGGTGTCTTAAGTTTCGGTTAAGCCAAATATAGTACATAGCAGTCGCAATAATAGCAATATGTGATGCCAGATGGCCCCGCACAGCATTAGCCCCACCATTGGAATAAAAGATATGTGCAAAGGCATTCCCCAAGTCATGAGCATGGTCATCACCAATCAAACCAAGTATCCTAGCAGAGGTAGAAAGCCCCGAATCAACCCAGATGAGCTGTGCCTGCCTGCATTCCCAGAAAGTATGAAGGAGGGTCTCCTCAGCACCACAACCCCAGCAGCATAAAGAAGAGTGGACAAGATGTCTCCTCACACACCAGGAGGCCGTGGGAATAATGTTCCTAACTACTCTCCAGATGAAAGTGCGCACCCGAGGTAAAGCCTTGATTTTCCAGACCCAAGCAAAATGGTCCCCACTAGGAAGCCCAGCTGTGGCAGCCATAATATCATGATAAAACCGTGAACAGGAAGTACCATCCAAGCCAGTTGAAGCTTGGACAAATGCATCACTAGCACCTCTATGTATCCACACCAGACGAAGTATCCTCTCGATCAGCAAATCTCCAGCCCACAACATAATGGAATCAATATTCCACCTCCCAGGTTCCTTAATGCAAGCATCCACTCTTTTTGGCCACGAGGCCTCCATATTAATGTAGGTAGGCCACCAACGAATGGGGAGGAAATCCATCCAGTTATCCTCATAGAAATCCACTCGTGTGCCATCAAACAATCTCCAAGTAAAACCCTGGATAGCAGTAGGTAATGCATCCAAGACTAAACGACACGCATGAGACATCCCCCGAGAAAAGAGGTTAAGGTTATTACCTCTCAAATGCTTCCTCCTCATCAAATCACCCCAAATGGAAGGCTCACCATGAAGTAATCTTCTACAATGTCTCATAATCAATGCCCTCCTCCAAGTTCGTAGATCAAGAAGGCCAAGACCGCCCATATCCTTGGGAAGAGTAACCGTAGCCCAATCTGCATAATGTAATGAATGGTTTTGGCTATTGCCACACCACAAAAATCTCCTCATCCGTTGCTCCATAGCCTGTAAAGTCCCCATAGGAACCACACAATGACTCAAAATGAAGTTCGGGATAGCCCCCAGAACTGCCCTAATCATGAGAGTCCTCCCAGCCAAGGAGAGATGTCTAACGTTCCACTTAGCGATCTGATCCTCAATCCTCTGAATCAAGAAATTGAAGTCACCCTTATGAAGAAGCGTAGCAGAAATAGGGATGCCCAAATATGATAATCTATCGCCTCTCGGGATCCCCAGACTCCGTGTCATAATACGCTGTCTCTTCTGTTTCATATGTCTGCTAAAATATATAGAGGACTTGGCCAGATTTGTTTCAAGGCCCGTGTACTTGGTAAAACACTGTAAAAGTTTCTTAATTGCCCTGGTACTAGCAGTGGTGGCCTTAGCATAAAGCATGATATCATCAGCATATAGAAGGTGGGAGATAGAAGGGGTACCAAAGGAGCACCGAAGACCAAGGAGACCCCGCCCCTCATACTTATGGGCCATCATGGAGAAGAATTCAGTTACCATTGTAAAAAGATAGGGGGAAAGGGGACACCCCTGCCGAAGCCCTCTAGTGGACTGAAGCCAAGGAAGCCGAGTCCCATTCAACAATACTCCAAAACGGGGACCCTCAATGCAAGCCCGCACCCAGTTCATCCAAATCTGTGGGAAACCCATTATCATCATCATCTCAATCAGGAATTCCCATCGAACACAATCATAAGCCTGTGCCAAATCCAGCTTTATGGCCAAGGATCCCATCCTGGAAGAGGAGGAATGCATAGTTGTAGCTATTTCTTGTGCTATAAAAATGTTGTCAGAGATAGATCTTCCAGGGACAAAAGCCCCCTACTCAGTAGCAATAATGTGAGGGAGGATAGTTTTAAGCCTCTCCACAAGAATCCGTGCAATGATTTTATAAATGAGGTTGCAGAGACTAATGGGTCTATATTGATCAGGTTTGCAAGCCCCTTGCCTCTTGGGGATGAGCACAACCAGAGTATCCTTCCAAGAGACGGGCATACAACATGAATGGAAGAAAGAAAGAACAGCCTGGATAATATCATCCTGCATAATATCCCTATAGCCAGTGATACACTCAGAGGTGATCCCATCCATGCCAGGTGCTTTGTTCCTTCTACAAGCTCGAATTGCAGCTACAATCTCCTCCTTAGTAACATCCATACTCAATCTGGACTGGTGCTCCACGCTAATACAGCTGTGAGAAAAGTGACTTAATGACGGTAATGTGTGCAGCTCTCCACCCCATTTCGATCCAAAGAACCGAAATAACATCTCCCCCATCGAATCCAAGGTGCTAGCTTCGGCCCCCTCATCATCACGAAGCATCATAATCCTGTTATTGCGCCATCTAGCCGTAGCAGCTGCATGGAAGAACCTAGAGTTCTTATCCCCAAGGCAAGCCCAATGAAGTTTGGCACGTTGCCACCACCATTTCTCTTCTAAGCTGCTGCCTTTGTTGAACTCCGAAATAAGTGTACCTAGTTGAGAATGTTCTTCCACCGTGAGCCCCTCATCCGCTTCCTTCACTTGTAACCGAGTGATCAAACCAATCCTCTCCTTGTTCCTCCCTCTAATATTCCCCAGGTTTGTTTTACTCCAATTATGTAAGGCTGCCAAACATCTTCGAAATTTTGTTGTTAGGGATGTCATAGTATCGCCAGTTACTTTCCTTTGCCATGCATTCTTCACTATGAGAGTAGTGCTTGGAAAATCCAACCAGACATTTTCAAATCTATACCTTGGTTGTGCCGTGGGGCCAATCGTGTCACCAAAATCCACCACAAGGGGGCAATGATCCGACCCAATTCTAGCCAAGTGAGTAACGAGCATCTTTGGAAAGGAGCACAAACCCTTCGAGTTCACAAGTACACGATCCAGTCTTTCCCAGATTCTAGCAGTACCTTGCTTGCCATTACACCAAGTGTACCTACTGCCCACAAAGCCCACATCAGTCAAAGTCAGTTCCTGCATAACTTCAGAGAATTCCTGTTGCCCAAGACCATTGCTAAAAATTTTCCCTCCTTTCTTTTCTTCCTGTGTCATAACAATATTGAAGTCTCCTAACACCATCATAGGACCGTCGGGATCAGACTCCTCCCTAAGGATTTGCCATACTCCCCTACGGTGATATGAATCT
Organism: Vanilla planifolia; assembly: GCA_023846275.1. Classification (NCBI taxonomy): domain Eukaryota; kingdom Viridiplantae; phylum Streptophyta; class Magnoliopsida; order Asparagales; family Orchidaceae; genus Vanilla; species Vanilla planifolia. Next base: position 9,432,825 of record CM043867.1, read on the forward strand.
TTAGGAGAATAGACAGCACAAACCTTCATACGCAAGCCAGGAGAGACCATGATCTCGGCCGAAACAACATGATGGGAAGATCCAGTGATGCTCAAGTCAACAAACTGTCTCCATAAGATAATAATGCCACCTAATTTTCCCCTGGAAGGTTGAACCATAAAGTCCCATTCTTTCCCTAATAAGATATCTGCATCTCTTCTGTCAAAGGTTTCCACTCTTGTCTCCACAAGTGCGACGACACCAATATGTAATTCCCGAATAAACCGTTGGAGGTAGCAACGGGATTTTTTATCTCTTACTCCCCTAACGTTCCAGACCGCAATCTTAGTCATATTTATGGGTTAATTGAAAGAATCTCCAAATATAAGGGCATCCATGCTCCGCCCAAGCTCTACACCATTCATACAAACAAGGAGAACCATATACCTCCATCAACTGATCCACGCAACCACAGCAAAGATGTAGTCCTGGAATCAACATAAACATAGAGGTCTGCAACCCACGTATTGCAGCTATCACTATAATATAGTCAAGTGCGGGGGTCATGAGCAACATTTTTTGATTGTGATGCATGTGAGTCCAAATCAACCCCTGTAGATATCAGCTCTTCCTCTGTTTTTTCCCGAGATCTTGGGATCCATCTAGCTCTACTTTGTTGGCTACCTCCTGGATTGGAAGGACTCCTCCTTCTATTAATAGACCTCCCTCTGCTTCGTGACCTACCAAGCCCCACATGTAATATTCCTTTATTTTGTAAGTTACCAAAGCTACGAGATGGCATTCTTCGTTTCCTCGGCTGGACCACCATCCAGGGTCCCAATCCCTCATGAATTCTCTCCTCTTCCATCAACCATGGAACTAGGTTACCTTGTGCATTTTGGGTTATGATAGTGTCATCAACATCAGGAAATGCACCACGCGCAGTGTCATCAACATCAACATGTGCACCGCGCGCGCGCATGGGCGAGAGCATTCCCGCACCAACAGCAAGGGCTGGGCGAGCAGGGGGCAGCGCGCGCTCAACTGTAGAATTTGCAATTGGCGCATACTCCGCCGCAGCGTTAGCGCCGCGTAGGGAGGGATCCTGTGGCACTGTAGATTTAGCATTCGGGGAGCGCTGGAGGGGTCGCGCGCGCTCAGCGCTAGCAGCTTCGCGCGAGGGTGCCACGCGCCCCACAGAGGGCATACGCGCGTCAGCCGTAGCGTCCGCGCCGAGGCGGGCGCGCGTGTCCGCGCCAAGAGGAACTGTAGCAAATGCACCACCGAGCGGTGCACCCTCCTTAGGCATATTATCCACATTACTTTGCAACACATGACTTCTTTCACTCGGATGTTGTGTATTTTCCCCTATCCTTTGGCATTTTTCAGCCGTATGTCCCACATATCCACATTTAAAGCAAATTTTGGGGAGCCCTTCATATTCAAAGGGTTGATATGTTCTCCCAAGTTCCCCCGACAGCCATATCCCAGGCTTCAAGGGTTTTGTCAGATCCATACGTATACATACCCGTGCAAAGGCCGCTCTCCTTAGTTGTGCTGTCCATCCGTCGAGAAGTATAGGTTCTCCAATATTCATTGCTATCCTCAGTATATCATCAACATCCCAGTATAACAGTGGTAAAGCAGGCAAACGAACCCATACTGGGGCACACATAGCTATGCCAGAAGAGGGTTTGAAGTCAGCTGTCCATCTGTCCAAACCAATAGCATGACCCGCGACCTGCCAAGGCCCACCAAGCCAAATCTTATTCCTGTCTTCAGCTGTCTCAAAATGTAAACAAAAACAATTATGTGGTAGTTCAAGGACTCTAAAACTCTTGAAATGTCCCCATCTTCTAGTCAACATGCGATCAATCACCGGAAAAGGGAGGGAGTCACCGTAAACCCTTCCAACCAAATCATGTTTATGGAACTCCTTGCGTCTCTCACATCCTGCCACTGATATGACAACGGCCCCATCATGTAACTTATTGTTGATCATAGCCATCCTTGCTTTAACATCTACAACAGCAGGAGCAATAAAAGGAGCGGCATTTCCATTTGTTGTGACATTGTTTGTTAGTGCATCCTTGAAAGAGACACGCCCACCTTGGACATTTTGTTTAGGTTCCCCATTTTTAACATCACCTTTTTGCATATTAATAATCGGATCCCCATGTTGTGTAGGGGTATTTATCTCCACGGCATTTTCCATCTTTTCCTGAATTTTCAATAGTGAATTTGATTCAGCTCTTACTTCATGTGAAATGGGAAGGTCCATGCATTCCCCTTGCGTTGTTTCTACGAATACTTCTTCAGCTTCCATGCTTTGCAAACTATTCCCCATGTTCGATGAGCTTTCACCTACTTCAAATATGTCGATATTATCATTATGAGAATCCTTATCCACTGATAGGCCAAGCACGAGGCCTTTCCCCTTATCCTTTGACACCGATTTCTCGGTTTCCATTGCCATATGAATTATTGGAGATAGACTTCCCCCATTCCTTAACTTTTTGCTACTTCGTGTGGATTTTGCCCCTGCCATAAGTGATTAATGATAGCTATCTTCGATATTCAAGAAGGAATAAGGCACCTTGGCATGAGAGGACCCACTCAATCCATACAAATGGCTACCTACAGCAAGAAATATATGGAAATATATGCCAACAATTGCAGCAGCAAGTAAGAACAGCAATATAGAGATGCAAACAGCAAGCAAATGGCAGCAGCAACCAGGCACAGCAGAAAACACACCACCCTGTGTTATTACAATAAATACAAGGCAATAATGCCGAATAATCTTTGATCAGCACCAAGCAGCAGCAGCAGGATCAACACAGTAGCAATGCAGCACAAATTCACGTTGATGGCACGGGCAGCAGCGCCAAATCACGTTGATGGCACAATGAAGCAAGCAGAGTCGCGCGCCACCTGTGTTAATTACACATAGCGCAGCGCCAAGCGCTAATTACAGCAATCAGCATCCAAATACACCCAGATTAGCACAAAGCAGCGCCTAATTAGCGCTAAGCTGCGCCGCGCGAGGGCGCGGGCGCGCAATTTCGGCGCGGCCGCGGTAGGCTGTCCCGCGAGTCACAGATGCAGTTAAACGTGCTCCAGCAAGCCCGCCAGAAAATTAAAATTAAAATTTGAGCGGGATAGGTCTTCTTCTTCCTTTGAAACCCTAACTTTTGCAGAGCTCCAGGAAACCCTAGCAATGGTAGAAGGGCTTATACCTTATAGAGCTTGACGAAATGGAAATACATGGAGCTCCAGAACCTGGCGATTGATATAATCGTGTTTAATCTTCAGGAAATGTCTCCAGCAGCAAGAAGAAATGAAACAAAAACCACGTGCGAAGATGTCTCGCACGCAGGTGAGAGCCCGTGTAGCGCCGCGCGGAGAGGAAGCCGCGAGCGCGCAAAGCAGGCGCGCGCGCGTAGATCGCGCGCAGTCCGCGCGCCTCCGGGAGCGCACGCAGAGAAGCTGCGCGCGCACGAGAGGCACCCCGCCAAGAAGTTCCACCGAGTAGCGCCGCCGCGAAGCGCCGCGCGCGGATGGCGCGCCACCAAGCTGCGGGAACCCCAAAATCGCCTCCAAATCGCCCTTACCTTACTCCAAGCGCTCCAAGCAAAGTCTTTGGGTTCCTTTGATTATCAAAAGAGGCCTAAGCCTTACAAGTCATCCCCAATCAAGGGGGTTCAAAAACAAAATCATCCAATAATAACTTGCGAAGATCATCAGGAAGGGGCATACCCCTTTCCCAGTAGAAATCAGAGATACAAGCACTCTTCGCGATCCAGTCAGCAGGCCGGTTCCCCTCCCGTAGTATATGTGAAACCCTGGTAGTTATCCTGCCGCGAGCATAGTGAAGAGCGTCCGAATACCTGCTCACCTCAGTAGGGCAGTAGAGAAGCTGTGTAATCTCCTGGATAGCAGTGGAAGAGTCAGACTGGAATTCCACTGCAGCGGCACTATGCATCTTAGTCATGGCAATAAGAAACGCCTCCATGATAGCAATAACCTCCATAGTAAAGATGGCACGGGAAATATAGGATTTCCCCATAGCAATGAGGGGGGATCCAAGATGATCACGAGCAATCAAGCCAATCCCTGCCCGGTCATCAGTAACAGCGGCATCACAGTTAAAAATAATCCATCCTGCGGGTGGGGGAAGCCAAACAGATGTAATAGACCCCAAAGGGTAGGGCTTCCCGCTGGGCAAGGATGGGGGAGAGGTAGGAGTACTGTTGCCAAACGCAATCTCAACCTTGATCATCCGAATAAGCGTGCTATGGGCATATACAGGTTTCTTATGGTGTCTTAAGTTTCGGTTAAGCCAAATATAGTACATAGCAGTCGCAATAATAGCAATATGTGATGCCAGATGGCCCCGCACAGCATTAGCCCCACCATTGGAATAAAAGATATGTGCAAAGGCATTCCCCAAGTCATGAGCATGGTCATCACCAATCAAACCAAGTATCCTAGCAGAGGTAGAAAGCCCCGAATCAACCCAGATGAGCTGTGCCTGCCTGCATTCCCAGAAAGTATGAAGGAGGGTCTCCTCAGCACCACAACCCCAGCAGCATAAAGAAGAGTGGACAAGATGTCTCCTCACACACCAGGAGGCCGTGGGAATAATGTTCCTAACTACTCTCCAGATGAAAGTGCGCACCCGAGGTAAAGCCTTGATTTTCCAGACCCAAGCAAAATGGTCCCCACTAGGAAGCCCAGCTGTGGCAGCCATAATATCATGATAAAACCGTGAACAGGAAGTACCATCCAAGCCAGTTGAAGCTTGGACAAATGCATCACTAGCACCTCTATGTATCCACACCAGACGAAGTATCCTCTCGATCAGCAAATCTCCAGCCCACAACATAATGGAATCAATATTCCACCTCCCAGGTTCCTTAATGCAAGCATCCACTCTTTTCGGCCACGAGGCCTCCATATTAATGTAGGTAGGCCACCAACGAATGGGGAGGAAATCCATCCAGTTATCCTCATAGAAATCCACTCGTGTGCCATCAAACAATCTCCAAGTAAAACCCTGGATAGCAGTAGGTAATGCATCCAAGACTAAACGACACGCATGAGACATCCCCCGAGAAAAGAGGTTAAGGTTTTTACCTCTCAAATGCTTCCTCCTCATCAAATCACCCCAAATGGAAGGCTCACCATGAAGTAATCTTCTACAATGTCTCATAATCAATGCCCTCCTCCAAGTTCGTAGATCAAGAAGGCCAAGACCGCCCATATCCTTGGGAAGAGTAACCGTAGCCCAATCTGCATAATGTAATGAATGGTTTTGGCTATTGCCACACCACAAAAATCTCCTCATCCGTTGCTCCATAGCCTGTAAAGTCCCCATAGGAACCACACAATGACTCAAAATGAAGTTCGGGATAGCCCCCAGAACTGCCCTAATCATGAGAGTCCTCCCAGCCAAGGAGAGATGTCTAACGTTCCACTTAGCGATCTGATCCTCAATCCTCTGAATCAAGAAATTGAAGTCACCCTTATGAAGAAGCGTAGCAGAAATAGGGATGCCCAAATATGATAATCTATCGCCTCTCGGGATCCCCAGACTCCGTGCCATAGTACGCTGTCTCTTCTGTTTCATATGTCTACTAAAATATATGGAGGACTTGGCCAGATTTACTTCAAGGCCCGTATACTTGGTAAAGCGCTGTAAAAGTTTCTTAATTGCCCTGGTACTAGCAGTGGTGGCCTTAGCATAAAGCATAATATCATCAGCATATAAGAGGTGGGAGATAGAAGGAGTACCAAGGGAGCACCGAAGACCAAGAAGACCCCGCCTCTCATACATGTGGGCTATCATGGAGAAGAACTCAGTTACCACTGTGAATAGATAGGGGGAAAGGGGACACCCCTGCCGAAGCCCTCTAGTGGACTGAATCCAAGGAAGCCGAGTCCCATTCAACAACACACCAAAACGGGGACCCTCGATGCAAGCCCGCACCCAGTCCATCCAGCTCTGTGGAAAACCCATCATCATCATCATCTCAATCAGAAATTCCCAGCGAACACTATCATATGCCTGAGCCAAATCCAGCTTAATGGCCAAAGATCCCATCCTGGAGGAGGAGGAATGCATAATGGTAGCCATTTCTTGTGCTATAAAGATATTGTCAGAGATCGATCTTCCAGGGACAAAAGCCCCCTGCTCATCAGCAATAATATGAGGGAGGATAGCCTTAAGCCTCTCGACAAGAATCCTTGCAATGATTTTATAAATGAGGTTGCAAAGGCTAATGGGTCTATATTGATCAGGTCTGCAAGCCCCTTGCCTCTTAGGGATGAGCACAACCAAAGTATCCTTCCAGGAGACGGGCATACAACATGAATGGAAAAAGGAGAGAACAGCCTGGATAATATCCTCCTGCATAATGTCCCTGTAGCCAATGATACACTCAGAGGTGATCCCATCCATGCCAGGTGCCCTATTCCTTCTACAAGCTCGAATCGCAGCTAAGATCTCCTCCCTTGTAACATCCATAGTCAATCTAGACTGGTATTCCAAGCTAATACACATATGAGAGAAGTGACTTAAGGATGGTAATGTGTGCAGTTCGCCACCCCATTTCAATCCATAGAACCATAATAACATCTCCTCCATCGAATCCAAAGTGCTTGCCTCAACCCCCTCTTCATCTCGAAGCATCATAATCCTGTTGTTGCGCCATCTAGCCGTAGCAGCAGCATGGAAGAAGCTAGAGTTCTTGTCCCCCAGCCTAGCCCAATGTAGTTTGGCACGTTGCCACCACCATTTCTCTTCTAAACCACTTCCTTTGTTGAACTCCGAAATAAGTGTACCCAAATGAGAGTGTTCTTCCCCCGTGAGCCCCTCATCCGATTCTTTCTCTTGTAACCGAGTAATCAAGCCAATCCTCTCCTTGTTCCTCCCTATAACATTGCCCAAGTTCATTCTACTCCAACTATGTAATGCCGCCAAGCATCTCCGAAATTTTGTTGTTAAAGATGTCATACTATCACCAGTCACTTTCCTTTGCCATGCATTCTTCACAATAAAAGTAGTGCTTGGATAATCCAACCAAACATTTTCAAATCTATACCTCTGTTGTGCCATAGAAATAATCTTGTCACCAAAATCCACCGCCAGGGGACAGTGATCTGACCCAATTCTAGCCAAGTGAGAGACAAGCATCTTTGGAAAGGAGCACAAACCCTTCGAGTTGACAAGTACACGATCCAGCCTTTCCCAGATTCTAGTAGTTCCTTTCTTACCATTACACCAAGTGTACCTATTACCCACAAAGCCCACATCAGTCAGAGTCAGTTCCTGCATAACTTCTGAGAATTCTTGTTGCCCAAGACCATTACTGAAAATTTTTCCTCCTTTCTTCTCTTCCTGTGTCATGACAATATTAAAGTCTCCTAAAACCATCATAGGACCATCGGGGTCCGACTCCTCCCTAAGGATTTGCCATATACCCCTACGGTGATATGAATCTTTAGGAGAGTAGATCACACAAACCTTCATCTGCAAGCAGGAGAGACCATAATATCAGCTGAAACCACATGATGGGAAGATCTAATGATGCTCAAGTCAACAAACTGTCTCCATAAGATAATGATGCCACCCGATTTCCCCCTAGACGGTTGAACCATAAAGTCCCATTCTTTCCCTAGCAAGATATCTGCATCCCTCCTGTCAAAGGTCTCCACCCTTGTTTCCACAAGTGCAATAACGCCAATGTTTGATTCCCTAGTAAACCGTTGGAGGTAGCAATGGGATTTCCTATCTCTTACACCCCTGATGTTCCAAACCGCAATCTTGGTCATATATGTAGATTAATTGACAGAATCACCGAATATGAGAGCATCCAAGCTCAGCCCAGCTTCTACACCAGTCATACAAGAGGAGATCCATATACCTCCATCTCCTGATCCAAACCCCACAGCAAGGATGTGGTCCTGATAACAACATAGTCATAATGGGCTGCAACCCACGTATTGCAGCAAATCCCGTAATGTAATCAAGTGCAAGGATCATGAGCTACATTTTGATTTGGAGCATGTAATTCCGGATCCACCCTTGTAGGTATCGATTTCCTTTCTGTTTTTCCCTGGGTTCTAGGGATCCATCTAGCACTGTTTTGTTGGCTCTTTCCAATGTTTGAGAGGCTCCTCCTTCTACTAGTAGACCTTCCTCTGCTTCTTGACCTACCAAGACCCACGTGAGATGTTCCTCCATTTTGTGAGCTACCAAATTTGCGAAATGGCGTCCACCGTTTCCTTGGTTGGACAACCATCCAAGGTCCCAACCCCTCATGAAAGCTATCATCCTCCATCATCCATGGTACTAGGTTGTTTTGTGCATTTTGGGTTATGATAGGATCATCAACATCACCAACAGCACCACGCGCGCGCGCGGGCGAGGGCAATCCCGCATCAGCAAGGGGCAGCGCGCGTAACACTGTAGTGTTTGCATCTGGCGCGTACGCGGCCACATTGTTGTCACCGCGCGGGGGGGATGACGCGCGCGCATTAGGAGTCATTTGCGCGCTCACCGCGCTTAAATCGCCTGGGATTGTAGATTTTGCATTCGGGGAGCGCTTGGCGGGTCGCGCACGCTCAGCGCTAGCAGACACGCGCACAGGTGCGGCGCGCTCCGCAGATGGTGTGCGCGCGACAACAGCGGTGTTCGCGCTCAAGCGGGCGTGCGCGTCAATGCCGAGAGAAGCAGATTTGGCCGAGGCCCCTTCATCAACCTTCGTAACTGTAGCAAATGCAGCGCCGAGCGGTGCACCCTCCATTGGCATATTCCCCATATTTCTTTTCATCACATGATTTCTTCCACTAGGGAGTTGTATATTTTCCCCTTTTCTTTGGCACCTTTCAGCCGTATGTCCCACATATCCGCACTTAAAGCAAATTCGAGGTAGCCCTTCGTATTCGAAGGGTTGATATGTTCTTCCAAGTTCTCCAGATAGCCATATCCCGGGCTTCAAGGGTTTTGTCAAATCTATGCGTATGCATACCCGTGCAAATGCCGCTCTCTTCAGTTGTGCAGTCCATCCATCCAGTAGTACAGGCTCTCCAATATTCATAGCTATCCTCAGTATATCCTCAACATCCTAATATAGTAATGGTAGAGCTGGTAAACGGACCCATACTGGGGCGCACATTGCTATGTCAGATGAGGGTTTAAAATCAGCTGCCCATCTGTCCAATCCAATAGCATGACCCAAAACCTGTCAAGGGCCTCCTAACCATATCTTGTTCCTGTCTTCAACTGTCTCAAAATGTAAACAAAAGCAATTATGTGGCAATTCGAGAACTCTGAAGTTCTTGAGATGTCCCCATCTTTTAGTTAACATGCGGTCAATCACTGAAAAAGGGAGGGAGTCCCCGTAAACCCTACCCACCAAATCATGTTTGTGAAACTCCTTACGTCTCTCGCATCCATCCACTGATATAACAACGGCACCATCTTGTAACTCATTTTTTATCATAGCCATCCTTGCTTTGACATCAACTACAGCTGGAGCGATAAAAGGAGCAGCACTTCCATTAGTTGTAACATTATTTGTTAGTGCATCTCTAAAAGAGACATGCCCACCTTTCGCATCTTGTGTAGATTCCCCACCATTGGCCTCATCTCGTACCTTATGAGCGGCCATAACCTCATATTGCCGAGGGGACATTTGAAAATCATCATGTGTCTTCATGGCACGGGAGTTATCCATCTCGGTTTCCACCTTCTCTTGATTATGTCTTGGCAACGGTACATTCAAAGGTGTAAGTAATTCGTCCTCTGTTCTTTGTGATGATCGAGGGTCCAAGTCCTCCCCATTCGTTGTCTCCACAACTCCATCCAATACTTCAATATTGTCCGAGCTTCCCATGATCGATGAACATTCGCCAATCTCAATCATGTTGATGTTATCTTGAGTATTAGAGTCTCTATCAGCTGTAAGCCCAAGCACAAGCCCTTTCCCCTTGTCTTTGAACACAGATTCTTCGGGTTCCATTGACAAATGAGTTGTTGGTGTAAGACTTCCCCCATTCTTTAGTTTCTTGCTGCTGCGTGTTGATTTTGCCCCTGCCATATATTAATGATGATAGCTGTCTTCAAAGCAAGAGAAGGAATAAGGCACCAAGCAAGAGAGAACCCACTCAATCCTTCACGATTGGCTACCTGCAGCAAATTAGCAAGCAATACACGAAGCAGCAATAAGGAAAGGCGTTAAAGCAGCAACACATAGCAAAACCAAGGCACCAAGCAGCAAACACCACAATCCAAGACAGCCCCTGTGTTATTACAGATTGTTACAAGGCAATTAGCCCAAAAAAAATTGATTCCAGCAGCACCAAAGCAGCAGCACCAGCAATCTTCGTTCGGCACAGCAGGTAGCGCAGAATGTATATTGTGGACACGTTGATGATTCACCCGCGCGCAGCACAATCTGTATTATTACAACATATGCGCGCGTACGCGCTTACAGCACACAGCAACGCAGCAAATACAGCACAGATAGCAATTGGTGCGCAATCGCGCGCAGGCAGCGCGCAGCGCGCGCGCGACTAACGACCGCTCGCGCGCGCTGCGCGCAAAGCAGTTGCGGCGCGGTATGATGTCCCGCGCGACACAGGAGCCTCTAATCGTGTTCCCGCCGACCCGGGAAGTCAAATTTGAAAATTTCAAATTCAGGCAACACTGTTCTTCTTCCTCCTTTAGAAACCCTAATTTGCCACAGAACTCCAAAACCTTAGCAATGGCGAAGGGGTTATACCTGCTCGAAATAAGATGAAATTGACACACAAGGAGCTCCAGATCCTGCCGAGCTCGATAATCTGCTTCAGATTGCGAGATAAGAAACCCCAGCAGCTTATTGAAAAGAAGATGCACCGCGCGCGAAGAGATCTCGCACGCAGGAGAAAAGCTCGCACTGCGCCGCGCGCTAAGGAAGCCGCGGCACGCGAGGAGAGCGCGCGCACGAAGAAAGAAGCGCAGCGCGCGCACCGCGCGCCTCCGGGAGCGCACGCAGAGTGGCTGCGCGCAGCGCGGGACGCGCCCCGCCGAGATGCGCCGCCGAGATGCGCCGCCGAGCTGCGCCGCGAGCGCACGGCGCGCCACCAACCTGCGGGAACCCCAAAATCGCCTCCAAATCGCCCCTACCTCCCTCCAAGCGCTCCAAGCAAAGTCTTTGGGTTCCTTTGATTATCAAAAGAGGCCTAAGCCTTACAAGTCATCCCCAATCAAGGGGGTTCAAAAACAAAATCATCCAATAATAACTTGCGAAGATCATCAGGAAGGGGCATACCCCTTTCCCAGTAGAAATCAGAGATACAAGCACTCTTCGCGATCCAGTCAGCAGGCCGGTTTCCCTCCCGTAGTATATGTGAAACCCTGGTAGTTATCTTGCCACGAGCATAGTGAAGAGCGTCCGAATACCTACTCACCTCAGTAGGGCAGTAGAGAAGCTGTGTGATCTCCTGGATAGCAGTGGAAGAGTCAGACTGGAATTCCACTGCAGCGGCACTATGCATCTTAGTCATGGCAATAAGAAACGCCTCCATGATAGCAATAACCTCCATAGTAAAGATGGCACGGGAAATATAGGATTTCCCCATAGCAATGAGGGGGGATCAAAGATGATCACGAGCAATCAAGCCAATCCCTGCCCGGTCATCAGTAACAGCGGCATCACAGTTAAACATAATCCATCCTGCGGGTGGGGGAAGCCAAACAGATGTAATAGACCCCGAAGGGTAGAGCTTCCCGCTGGGCAAGGATGGGGGAGAGGTAGGAGTACTGTTGCCAGACGCAATCTCAACCTTGATCATCCAAATAAGCGTGCTATGGGCATATACAGGTTTCTTATGGTGTCTTAGGTTGCGGTTAAGCCAAACATAGTACATAGCAGTCGCAATAATAGCAAGATGTGATGCAAGATGGCCCCGCACAGCATTAGCCCCACCATTGGAGTAAAAAATATGTGCAAAGGCATTCTCCAAGTCATGAGCATGGTCATCAGCAATCAAACCAAGTAGCCTAGCAGAAGTAGAAAGCCCCGAATCAGCCCAGATGAGCTGTGCCTGCCTGCATTCCCAGAAAGTATGAAGGAGGGTCTCCTCAGCACCACAACCCCAGCAGCATAAAGAAGAGTGGACAAGATGTCTCCTCACACACCAGTAGGCCGTGGGAATAGAGTTCCTAACTACTCTCCAGATGAAAGTGCGCACCCGAGGTAAGGCCTTGATTTTCCACACCCAAGCAAAATGGTCACCACTGGGAATCCCACGTGTGACAGCCATAATATCATGATAAAACCGTGAACAGGAAGTACCATCCAAGCCCGTTGAGGCTTGGACTAATGCATCACTGGCTCCTCTATGTATCCACACAAGGCGAAGTATCCTCTCCATCAGTAAACCTCCAGCCCACGACATAATGGTATCAATATTCCACCTCCCAGGTTCCTTGATGCAAGCATCCACTCTTTTCGGCCACGAGGCCTCCATATTAATGTAGGTAGGCCACCAACGAATGGGGAGGAAATCCATCCAGTTATCCTCATAGAAGTCCACTCGTGTACCATCAAACAGTCTCCATGTAAAACCCTGGATAGCAGTGGGTAATGTGTCCAAAACTAAACGATGCGCATGAGACACCCCCCGAGGAATGAGGTTAAGGTTATTACCTCTCAAGTACTTCCTCCTCATCAAATCAACCCAAATGGAAGGCTCACCGTAAAGAATCTTCTACAATGTCTCATAATCAGTGCCCTCCTCCAAGTGCGTAAATGAAGAAGGCCAAGACCGCCCATATCCTTGGGAAGAGTAACCGTAGCCCAATCTGCATAATGTAATGAATGGTTTTGGCTATTGCCACACCACAAAAATCTCCTCATCCGTTGTTCCATAGCCTGTAGAGTCCCCATAGGAACCACACAATGGCTCAAAATGAAGTTCAGGATGGCCCCCAAAACCGCTCTAATCATGAGAGTCCTCCCAGCCAAGGAGAGATGTCTAACGTTCCACTTGGCGATCTGATCCTCAATCCTCTGAATCAAGAAGTTGAAGTCACCCTTATGGAGAAGCGTAGCAGAAATAGGGACGCCCAAATATGATAATCTATCGCCTCTCGGGATCCCCAGACTCCGTGCCATAGTACGCTGTTTCTTCTGTTTCATATGTCTGCTAAAATATATGGAGGACTTGGCCAGATTTACTTCAAGGCCCGTATACTTGGTAAAGCGCTGTAAAAGTTTCTTAATTGCCCTGGTACTAGCGGTGGTGGCCTTAGCATAAAGCATAATATCATCAGCATATAAAAGGTGGGAGATAGAAGGAGTACCAAGGGAGCACCGAAGACCAAGAAGGCCCCGCCTCTCATACATGTGGGCTATGATGGAGAAGAACTCAGTTACCATTGTGAATAGATAGGGGGAAAGGGGACACCCCTGCCGAAGCCCTCTAGTGGACTGAATCCAAGGAAGCCGAGTCCCATTCAACAATACTCCAAAACGGGGACCCTCAATGCAAGCCCGCACCCAGTCCATCCAACTCTGTGGGAAACCCATCATCATCATCATCTCCCTCAGAAATTCCCAGCGAACACAATCATAAGCCTGTGCCAAATCCAGCTTTATGGCCAAGGATCCCATCCTGGAAGAGGAGGAATGCATAGTTGTAGCTATTTCTTGTGCTATAAAAATATTGTCAGAGATAGATCTTCCGGGGACAAACGCTCCCTGCTCAGTAGCAATAATGTGAGGGAGGATAGTTTTAAGCCTCTCCACAAGAATCCGTGCAATAATTTTATAAATGAGGTTGCAGAGGCTAATGGGTCTATATTGGTCAGGTTTGCAAGCCCCTTGCCTCTTGGGGATGAGCACAACCAGAGTATCCTTCCAAGAGACGGGCATACAACATGAATGGAAGAAGGAGAGAACAGCCTGGATAATATCATCCTGCATAATATCCCTGTAGCCAGTAATACACTCAGAGGTGATCCCATCCATGCCAGGTGCTTTATTCCTTCTACAAGCTCGAATTGTAGCTAAAATCTCCTCCTTAGTAACATCCATACTCAATCTGGACTGGTGCTCCACGCTAATACAGCTGTGAGAAAAGTGACTTAATGACGGTAATGTGTGCAGCTCTCCACCCCATTTCAATCCAAAGAACCGAAATAACATCTCCCCCATCGAATCCAAGGTGCTAGCTTCGGCCCCCTCATCATCACGAAGCATCATAATCCTGTTATTGCGCCATCTAGCCGTAGCAGCTGCATGAAAGAACCTAGAGTTCTTATCCCCAAGGGAAGCCCAATGAAGTTTGGCACGTTGCCACCACCATTTCTCTTCTAAGCTGCTGCCTTTGTTGAACTCCGAAATAAGTGTACCTAGTTGAGAATGTTCTTCCACCGTGAGCCCCTCATCCGCTTCCTTCACTTGTAACCGAGTGATCAAACCAATCCTCTCCTTGTTTCTCCCTATAATATTCCCCACGTTCATTTTACTCCAATTATGTAATGCTGCCAAACATCTTCGAAATTTTGTTGTTAGGGATGTCATACTATCTCCAGTTACTTTCCTTTGCCATGCATTCTTCACTATAAGAGTAGTGCTTGGAAAATCCAACCAAACATTTTCAAATCTATACCTTGGTTGTGCCGTGGGGCCAATCGTGTCGCCAAAATCCACCACAAGGGGGCAATGATCCGACCCAATTCTAGCCAAGTGAGTAACGAGCATCTTTGGAAAGGAGCACAAACCCTTCGAGTTCACAAGTACACGATCCAGTCTTTCCCAGATTCTAGCAGTACCTTGCTTGCCATTACACCAAGTGTACCTACTGCCCACAAAGCCTACATCAGTCAAAGTCAGTTCCTGCATAACTTCAGAGAATTCTTGTTGCCCAAGACCATTACTAAAAGTTTTCCCTCCTTTCTTTTCTTCCTGCGTCATAACGATATTGAAGTCTCCTAACACCATCATAGGACCATCGGGATCAGACTCCTCCCTAAGGATTTGCCATACACCCCTACGGTGATATGAATCTTTAGGAGAATAGACAGCACAAACCTTCATTCGCAAGCCAGGAGAGACCATGATCTCAGCCGAAACAACGTGATGGGAAGATCCAGTGATGCTCAAGTCAACAAACTGTCTCCATAGGATAATAATGCCACCCGATTTTCCCCTGGAAGGTTGAACCATAAAGTCCCATTCTTTCCCTAATAAGATATCTGCATCTCTTCTATCAAAGGTTTCCACTCTTGTCTCCACAAGTGCAACGATACCAATATGTAATTCCCAAATAAACCGTTGGAGGTAGCAACGGGATTTTTTATCTCTTACTCCCCTAATGTTCCAGACCGCAATCTTAGTCATATTTATGGGTTAATTGAAAGAATCTCCAAATATGAGGGCATCCATGCTCCACCCAAGCTCTACACCATTCATACAAACAAGGAGAACCATATACCTCCATCAACTGATCCACGCAACCACAGCAAGGAAGTAGTCCTAGAATCAACATAATCATAAAGGTTTGCAACCCACGTATTGCAACCATCACTATAATATAGTCAAGCGCGGGGGTCATGAGCAACATTTTTTGATTATGATGCATGTGAGTCCAAGTCAACCCCTGTAGATATCAGTTCTTCCTCTGTCTTTTCCCGAGATCTTGGGATCCATCTAGCTCTACTTCGTTGGCTACCTCCCGGATTGGATGGACTCCTCCTTCTATTAATAGACCTCCCTCTGCTTCGTGACCTACCAAGCCCCACATGTGATATTCCTTTATTTTGTGAGTTACCAAAGCTACGAGATGGCATTCTTCGTTTCCTCGGCTGGACCACCATCCAAGGTCCCAATCCCTCATGAATTCTCTCATCTTCCATCAACCATGGAACACGGGCACCTTGTGCATTTTGGGTTATGATAGTGTCATCAACATCAGCAAATGCACCACGCGCAGTGTCATCAACATCAGCAATTTCACCGCGCACGCGGACGTGCAAGGGCATTTCCGCATCAGCGGCAAGAGCTGCGCGGGCGGGAGGCAGCGCGCGCTCAACTGTAGAATCTGCAATTGGCGCACACACCGCCTCAGTGTAGGCGCCGCGCGGGGAGGGTGGCACGCGCACAATATGCATTTGCGCGTGATCTATGCTTGAATCCTGTGGCACTGTAGATTTAGCATCCGGGGAGCGCAGGAGGGGTCGCGCGCGCTCAGCCTCGCGCGAACGTGCCGCGCGCCCCACTGAGGGCATACGCGCATCAGCAGTAGTGTCCGCGCCGAGGCGGGCGCACATGTCCGCGCCGAGAGAGACTGTAGCAGATGCACCGCCGAGCAGTGCACCCCCCATGGGCACATTCTCCACATTCCTTCGCAACACATGACTTCTTTCACTTGGATGTTGTGTGTTTTCCCTTATCCTTTGACATTTTTCAGCCGTATGTCCCACATATCCACATTTAAAGCAAATTTTGGGGAGCCCTTCATATTCAAAAGGTTGATATGTTCTCCCCAGTTCCCCCGAATGCCATATACCAGGCTTCAAGGGTTTTGTCAGATCCATGCGTATACATACCCGTGCAAAGGCCGCTCTCCTAAGTTGTGCAGTCCAGCCGTCAAGCA
Source organism: Vanilla planifolia (assembly GCA_023846275.1). Lineage (NCBI taxonomy): Eukaryota > Viridiplantae > Streptophyta > Magnoliopsida > Asparagales > Orchidaceae > Vanilla > Vanilla planifolia. The sequence continues at coordinate 9,449,457 of CM043867.1, forward strand.
GTATAGGCTCTCCAATATTCATTGCTATCCTAAGTATATCATCAACATCCCAGTATAACAGTGGTAGAGCAGGCAAACGAACCCATACTGGGGCACACATAGCTATGCCAGATGAGGGTTTAAAATCAGCTGTCCATCTATCCAAACCAATAGCATGACCCGCAACCTGCCACGGGCCACCTAGCCAAATCTTGTTCCTGTCTTCAGCTGTCTCGAAATGTAAACAAAAGCAATTGTGTGGTAGTTCAAGAACTCTGAAACTCTTGAAATGACCCCATCTTCTAGTCAGCATGCGGTCAATCACCGGAAAAGGGAGGGAGTCACCATAAACCCTTCCCACCAAATCATGTTTATGGAACTCCTTGCGTCTCTCACATCCTTCCACTGATATTACAACGGCCCCATCTTGTAACTTGTTGTTGATCATAGCCATCCTTGCTTTAACATCAACAACGGCAGGAGCAATAAAAGGAGCGGCACTTCTATTGGTTGTGACGTTGTTGGTTAGTGCATCTTTAAAGGAAACACGCCCCCCCCTGAACATTTTGTGTAGGTTCCCCATTGTTAATATCACGCATAGTAGTAACCGAATCCCCTTGCTGTCTAGGGGTCATATGTGTCTCCTCGGCATGAGAGGTTTCCATGTTTTCCTGATTTTTCAATGGTGAGTTTGATTCAGCCCTTACTTCATGTGTAATGGGAAGGTCCATGCACTCCCCCTGCGTTGTTTCCACAAACACTTTTTCAGCTTCCATGCTTTCCAAGTTATTCCCCATATTCGATGAACTTTCCCCCACTTCAAATATGTCGATATTGTCAGTATGAGAGTCCTTGTCTGCTGATAGGCCAAGCACAAGGCCTTTCCCCTTATCCTTTGACACAGATTTTTCGGTTTCCATTGCCATATGTGTTATTGGAGAAACACTTCCCCCATTCCTTAACTTTTTGCTACTTCGTGTGGATTTTGCTCCTGCCATAAGTGATTGATGATAGCTGTTTTCGATAATCAAGAAGGAATAAGGCACCGTGGCAAGAGAGGACCCACTCAATCCTTACAAAAGGCTACCTGCAGCAAGAAATATATATAGAAATATGTGCCAACAATTGCAGAGGCAATTAAGAGCAGCAATATAGAGATGCAACAGCAAGCAAGCAGCAACCAGGCACAAACACAGCACCCTGTATTATTACACCTCAAATACAAGGCAATAATGCCGAATAATCTTCCAACAGCACCAAGCAGCAGCAGCAGGGTCAACACAGTAGCGATGCAGCGCAAATTCACGTTGATGGCACGAGCAGCAGCGCCAAATCACGTTGATGGCACGATGAAGCAAGCAGAGTCGCGCGCCACCTGTGTTAATTACACATAACGCAGTGCCAAGCGCTAATTACAGCAATCAGCATCCAAATACACCCAGATTAGCACAAAACAGCGCCTAATCAGCGCTAAGCTGCGCCGCGCGAGCGCGCGGGCGCGCAATTTCGGCGCGGCCGCGGTAGGCTGTCCCGCGAGTCACAGATGCAGTTAAACGTGCTCCAGCAAGCCCGCCAGAAAATTAGAATTAAAATTTGAGTGGGATAGGTCTTCTTCTTCCTTTGAAAACCCTAACTTTTGCAGAGCTCCAGGAAACCCTAGCAATGGTAGAAAGGCTTATACCTTATAGAACTTGACGAAATGGAAATACATGGAGCTCCAGAACCTGGCGAATCGATATAACCGTGTTTAAACTCAAGGAGATGTCTCCAGCAGCAAGTTGAAAGAAAAAACAGCACCGCACGCGAAGAGATCTCGCACGCAGGAGAAGCTCGCGCTGCGTCGCGCGCTAAGGAAGCCGCGGGCACGCGAAGAGAGCGCGCGCGCGAAGAAGAAACGCTGCGCGCGCACCGTGCGCCACAGGGAGCACGCGCAGAGAAGCTGCGCACGCTCGGGAAGCGCCCCGCCGAGAAGATACGCCGAGTTACGCCGCCGCGCTGCGCCGCGTGCGCTCGGCGCGCCACCAAGCTGCGGGAACCCCCAAAATCACCTCCAAGTCGCCCTTACCTTACTCCAAGCGCTCCAAGGAAAGTCTTTGGGTTCCTTTGATTATCAAAAGAGGCCTAAGCCTTACAAGTCATCCCCAATCAAGGGGGTTCAAAAACAAAATCATCCAATAATAACTTGCGAAGATCATCAGGAAGGGGCATACCCCTTTCCCAGTAGAAATCAGAGATACAAGCACTGTTCGCGATCCAGTCAGCAGGCCGGTTCCCCTCCCGTAGGATATGTGAAACCCTGGTAGTTATCCTGCCGCGAGCATAGTGAAGAGCGTCCGAATACCTACTCACCTCAGTAGGGCAGTAGAGAAGCTGTGTGATCTCCTGGATAGCAGTGGAAGAGTCAGACTGGAATTCCACTGCAGCGGCACTATGCATCTTAGTCATGGCAATAAGAAACGCCTCCATGATAGCAATAACCTCCATAGTAAAGATGGCACGGGAAATATAGGATTTCCCCATAGCAATGAGGGGGGATCCAAGATGATCACGAGCAATCAAGCCAATCCCTGCCCGGTCATCAGTAACAGCGGCATCACAGTTAAAAATAATCCATCCTGCGGGTGGGGGAAGCCAAACAGATGTAATAGACCCCAAAGGGTAGAGCTTCCCGCTGGGCAAGGATGGGGGAGAGGTAGGAGTACTGTTGCCAGACGCAATCTCAACCTTGATCATCCGAATAAGCGTGTTATGGGCATATACAGGTTTCTTATGGTGTCTTAGGTTGCGGTTAAGCCAAACATAGTACATAGCAGTCGCAATAATAGCAATATGTGATGCAAGATGGCCCCGCACAGCATTAGCCCCACCATTGGAGTAAAAGATATGTGCAAAGGCATTCTCCAAGTCATGAGCATGGTCATCACCAATCAAACCAAGTAACCTAGCAGAAGTAGAAAGCCCTGAATCAGCCCAGATGAGCTGTGCCTGCCTGCATTCCCAGAAGGTATGAAGGAGGGTCTCCTCAGCACCACAACCCCAGCAGCATAAAGAAGAGTGGACAAGATGTCTCCTCACACACCAGGAGGCCGTGGGAATAATGTTCCTAACTACTCTCCAGATGAAAGTGCACACCCGAGGTAAGGCCTTGATTTTCCACACCCATGCAAAATGGTCACCACTGGGAAGCCCACATGTGACAACCATAATATCATGATAAAACCGTGAACAGGAAGTACCATCTAAGCCAGTTGAGGCTTGGACCAATGCATCGTTGGCTCCTCTATGTATCCAAACAAGGCGAAGTATCCTCTCCATCAGCAAACCTCCAGCCCACGACATGATGGTATCAATATTCCACCTCCCAGGTTCCTTAATGCAAGCATCCACTCTTTTCGGCCACGAGGCCTCCATATTAATGTAGGTAGGCCACCAACGAATGGGGAGGAAATCCATCCAGTTATCCTCATAGAAATCCACTCGTGTACCATCAAACAATCTCCATGTAAAGCCCTGGATAGCAGTGGGTAATGTATCCAAGACTAAACGATACGCATGAGATGCCCCCCGAGGAATGAGGTTAAGGTTATTACCTCTCAGGTACTTCCTCCTCATCAAATCAACCCAAATAGAAGGCTCACCGTGAAGTAATCTTCTACAATGTCTCATAATCAGTGCCCTCCTCCAAGTGCGTAAATGAAGAAGACCAAGACCACCCATATCCTTGGGAAGAGTAACCGTAGCCCAATCTGCATAATGTAATGAATGGTTTTGGCTATTGCCACACCATAAAAATCTCCTCATCCGTTGTTCCATAGCCTGTAGAGTCCCCATAGGAACCACACAATGGCTCAGAATGAAGTTCGGGATAGCCCCCAAAACCGCCCTAATCATGAGAGTCCTCCCAGCCAAGGAGAGATGTCTAACGTTCCACTTAGCGATCTGATCCTCAATCCTCTGAATCAAGAAGTTGAAGTCACCCTTATGGAGAAGCGTAGCAGAAATAGGGACGCCCAAATATGATAATCTATCACCTCTCGGGATCCCCAGACTCCGTGCCATAGTACGCTGTCTCTTTTGTTTCATATATCTGCTAAAATATATGGAGGACTTGGCCAAATTTGCTTCAAGGCCCGTATACTTGGTAAAACGCTGTAAAAGTTTCTTAATTGCCCTGGTACTAGCAGTGGTGGCCTTAGCATAAATCATAATATCATCAGCATATAAAAGGTGGGAGATAGAAGGAGTACCAAGGGAGCACCGAAGACCAAGAAGACCCCGCCTCTCATACTTGTGGGCCATCATGGAGAAGAATTCAGTTACCACTGTGAATAGATAGGGGGAAAGGGGACACCCCTGCCGAAGCCCTCTAGTGGACTGAATCCAAGGAAGCCGAGTCCCATTCAACAACACACCAAAACGGGGACCCTCAATGCAAGCCCGCACCCAGTCCATCCAACTCTGTGGAAAACCCATCATCATCATCATCTCAATAAGAAATTCCCAGCGAACACTATCATATGCCTGTGCCAAATCCAGCTTAATGGCCATAGATCCCATCTTGGAGGAGGAAGAATGCATAGTGGTAGCCATTTCTTGTGCTATAAAGATATTGTCAGAGATCGATCTTCCAGGGACAAAAGCCCCCTGCTCAGCAGCAATAATATGAGGGAGGATAGTCTTGAGCCTCTCGACAAGAATCCTTGCAATGATTTTATAAATGAGGTTGCAAAGGCTAATGGGTCTGTATTGATCAGGTCTGCAAGCCCCTTGCCTTTTAGGGATGAGCACAACCAAAGTATCCTTCCAGGAGACGGGCATACAACATGAATGGAAAAAGGAGAGAACAGCCTGGATAATATCCTCCTGCATAATATCCCTGTAGCCAATGATACACTCAGAGGTGATCCCATCCATGCCAGGTGCCCTATTCCTTCTACAAGCTCGAATCGCAACTAAGATCTCCTCCCTGGTAACATCCATAGTCAATCTAGACTGGTATTCCAAGCTAATACGTATATGAGAGAGGTGACTTAAGGACGGTAATGTGTGCAATTCACCACCCCATTTCGATCCATAGAACCGTAATAACATCTCCTCAATCGAATCCAACGTGCTTGCCTCAACCCCCTCTTCATCTCGAAGCATCATAATCCTGTTGTTGCGCCATCTAGCCGTAGCAGCTGCATGGAAGAAGCAAGAGTTCTTGTCCCCCAGCCTAGCCCAATGTAGTTTGGCACGTTGCCACCACCATTTCTCTTCTAAACCACTTCCTTTGTTGAACTCCGAAATAAGTGTACCCAAATGAGAGTGTTCTTCCTCTGTGAGCCCCTCTTCCGATTCTTTCTCTTGTAACCGGGTAATCAAGCCCATCCTCTCCTTGTTCCTCCCTATAACATTGCCCAAGTTCATTCTGCTCCAACTATGTAATGCCGCCAAGCATCTTCGAAATTTTGTTGTTAAGGATGTCATACTATCACCAGTCACTTTCCTTTGCCATGCATTCTTCACAATAAAAGTGGTGCTTGGATATTCCAACCAGACATTTTCAAATCTATACCTCGGTTGTGCCATGGGAATAGTCTTGTCACCAAAGTCCACTGCCAGGGGGCAGTGATCCGACCCAATCCTAGCCAAGTGAGTGACAAGCAGCTTTGGAAAGGAGCACAAACCCTTCGAGTTGACAAGTACACGATCCAGCCTTTCCCAGATTCTAGCAGTTCCATTCTTGCCATTACACCAGGTGTACCTATTACCCACAAAGCCCACATCAGTCAGAGTCAGTTCCTGCATAACTTCTGAGAATTCTTGTTGCCCAAGACCATTACTAAAAATTTTCCCTCCTTTCTTTTCTTCCTGTGTCATAACAATATTAAAGTCTCCTAAAACCATCATAGGACCTTCGGGGTCAGACTCCTCCCTAAGGATTTGCCATATACCCCTGCGGTGATATGAATCTTTAGGAGAATAGACAACACACACCTTCATCCGCACGCCAGGAGAGACCATAATCTCGGCCGAAACAACATGAAAGGAAGATCCAGTGATGCTCAAATCAACAGACTGTCTCCATAAGATGATAATGCCACCCGATTTTCCCCTGGAAGGTTGGATCATAAAGTCCCATTCTTTCCCTAACAAGATATCTGCATCTCTTCTGTCAAAGGTCTCCACTCTTGTTTCCACAAGTGCAATGACACCAATATGCAAATCCCTAGTGAACCGTTGGAGGTAGCAACGGGATTTTTTATCTCTTACTCCCCTAATGTTCCAGACCGCAATCTTAGTCATAGCTATGGGTTAAAGAAATAATCTCCAAATATAAGGGCAACCATGCTCCACCCCAACTCTCCACCATTCATACAAGCAAGGAGAACCATAACCCTCCATCCACTGATCCACACAACCACAGCAAAGATGTAGTCCTGGAGTCATCATAATCATAAAGGTCTGCAACCCACGTATTGCAGCTATCACCATGATATAGTCAAGTGAGGGGGTCATGAGCAACATTTTTTGATTTTGATGTATGTGAGTCCAAGTCCACCCCTGTAGATATCAGTTCTTCCTTTGTTTTTTCCCCAGCTCTTGGGATCCATCTAGCTCTATTTTGTTGGCTACCTCCCGGATTTGAAGGACTCCTCCTTCTATGAATGGACCTCCCTCTGCTTCGTGACCTACCAAGCCCCACATGTGATATTCCTTTATTTTGTGAGTTACCAAAGTTACGAACTGGCAATCTTCGTTTCCTCGGCTGGACCACCATCCAAGGTCCCAACCCCTCATGAATTCTCTCATCTTCCATCAACCATGGAACTAGGTTACTTTGTGCATTTTGGGTTATGATAGTGTCATCAACATCAGCAAAATCACCACGCGTAGTGTCATCAACATCAGCAATTGCACCGCGCGCGCGGACAGGCAAGGGCATTCCTGCATCAGCGGCAAGGGCTGCGCGAGCGGGAGGCAGCGCGCGCTCAACTGTAGAATTTGCAATTGGTGCATACACCGCCTCAGTGTGGGCGCCGCGCGGGGAGGGTGGCGCGCGCGCAATATGCATTTGCGCATGGTCTATGCTTGAATCCTGTGGCACTGTAGATTCAGCATTCGGGGAGCGCTGGAGGGGTCGCGCGCGCTCAGCGCTAGCAGCCTCGCGCGAAGGTGCCGCGCGCCCCACTGAGGGCATACGCGCATCAGCAGTAGTGTCCGCGCCGAGGCGGGCGCGCATGTCCGCGCCGAGAGGAACTGTAGCAGATGCACCACCGAGCGGTGCACCCCCCATGGGCATATTCTCCACATTCCTTCGCAACACATGACTTCTTTCACTTGGATGTTGTGTATTTTCCCTTATCCTTTGGCATTTTTCAGTCGTATGTCCCACATATCCACATTTAAAGCAAATTTTGGGGAGCCCTTCATATTCAAAGGGTTGATATGTTCTCCCAAGTTCCCCCGAAAGCCATATCCCAGGCTTCAAGGGTTTTGTCAGATCCATGCGTATGCATACCCTTGCAAAAGCCACTCTCCTGAGTTGTGCTGTCCAGCCGTCAAGAAGTATAGGCTCTCCAATATTCATTGCTATCCTCAGTATATCATCAACATCCCAGTATAACAGTGGTAGAGCAGGCAAACGAACCCATACTGGGGCACACATTGCTATACCAGACGAGGGTTTAAAATCAGCTGTCCATCTGTCCAAACCAATAGCATGACCCGCAACCTGCCACGGGCCACCAAGCCAAATCTTGTTCCTGTCTTCAGCTGTCTCAAAATGTAAACAAAAGCAATTATGTGGTAGTTCAAGAACTCTAAAACTCTTGAAATGCCCCCATCTTCTAGTCAACATGCGATCAATCACCGGAAAAGGGAGGGAGTCACCGTAAACCCTACCCACCAAGTCATGTTTATGAAACTCCTTGCGTCTCTCGCATCCATCCACTGATATAACAACTGCACCATCTTGTAACTCATTTTTTATCATAGCCATCCTTGCTTTGACATCAACTACAGCTGGAGCGATAAAAGGAGCAGCACTTCCATTAGTTGTAACATTTTTTGTTAGTGCATCTCTAAAAGAGACACGGCCACCTTTGGCATCTTGTGTAGATTCCCCACCAGTGACCTCATCTCTAACCTTATGAGCGGACATAACCTCATTTAGCCGAGGGGACTTATGTATATCATCATGTGTCTCCATGGCACGGGGGTTATCCATCTCGGTTTCCCCCCTCTCTTGATTATGTCTTGGCAACAGTACATTCAAAGGTGCAAGCAATTCGCCCCCTACTCCTTGTGAAGATCGAGGTTCCAGGTCCTCCCCATTCGTTGTCTCCACAACTCCTTCCTCTACTTCAATATTGTCCGAGCAAGCTCCCATGATCGATGAGCATTCGCCAATCTCAATCGTGTTGATGTTATCTTGAGTATTAGAGTCTTTATCAGCTGTAAGCCCAAGCACAAGCCCTTTCCCCTTGTCTTTGAACACGGATTCTTCGGGTTCCATTGACATATGAGTTGTTGGTGTAAGACTTCCCCCATTCTTTAGCTTCTTGCTACTGCGTGTTGATTTTGCCCCTGCCATATATTAATGATGATAGCTGTCTTTAGAGCAAGAGAAGGAATAAGGCACCAAACAAGAGAGAACCCACTCAATCCTTCACGATTGGCTACCTGCAGCAAGTTGGCAAGCAATACACAAAGCAGCAATAAAGAAAGGCGTCAAAGCAGCAGCAAATAGCAAAACCAAGGCACCAAACAGCAAGCACCACAATCCAAAACAGCCCCTGTGTTATTACAGATTGTTACAAGGCAATTAGCCCAAATAAGATTGATTCCAGCACCAGCAATCTTCGTTCGGCACAGCAGGTAGCGCAGGATGTATGTTGTGGACACGTTGATGATTCGCCCGCGCGCAGCACAATCTGTATTATTACAACATATGCGCGCGTTCGCGCTTACAGCACACAGCAACGCAGCAGATACAGCACAGATAGCAAGTGGCGCGCAGGCAGCGCGCGCGCGACTAACGACCGCTCGCGCGCGCGCGCGCAAAGCAGTTGCGGCGCGGTATGATGTCCCGGGCGACACAGGAGCCTCTAATCGTATTCCCGCCGACCCGGGAAGTTAAAATTTGAAAATTTCAATTCAGGCAGCACTGTTCTTCTTCCTCCTTTAGAAACCCTAATTTGCCACAGAACTCCAAAACCCTAGCAATGGCGAAGGGGTTATACCTGCTCGAAATAAGATGAAATTAACACACAAGGAGCTCCAGATCCTGCCGAGCTCAATAATCAGCTTCAAATTGCAAGAAGAGAACTCCAGCAGCTAATTGAAGTCAATGCAGCACCGCGCGCGGAGAGATCTCGCACACAGGAAAGCTCGCGCCGCACCGCGCGCAAAGGAAGCCGCGAGCACGCGAAGAAAAGCCCGCGCGCGAAGAAAAGCGCTGCGCGCACACCCCGCGCCTCCGGGAACGCGCGCAGCGAAGCTGTGCACGCGCGGGACGCGCCCCGCCGAGAAGATGCGCTGAGTAGCGCCGCCGCGATGCGCCGCGCGCGGATGGCGCGCCACCAAGCTGTGGGAAACCCAAAATCGCCTCCAAATCGCCCTTACCTTACTCCAAGCGCTCCAAGCAAAGTCTTTGGGTTCCTTTGATTATCAAAAGAGGCCTAAGCCTTACAAGTCATCCCCAATCAAGGGGGTTCAAAAACAAAATCATCCAATAATAACTTGCGAAGATCATCAGGAAGGGGCATACCCCTTTCCCAGTAGAAATCAGAGATACAAGCACTCTTCGCGATCCAGTCAGCAGGCCGGTTCCCCTCCCGTAGTATATGTGAAACCCTGGTAGTTATCTTGCCGCGCGCATAGTGAAGAGCGTCCGAAAACCTACTCACCTCAGTAGGGCAGTAGAGAAGCTGTGTGATCTCCTGGATAGCAGTGGAAGAGTCAGACTGGAATTCCACTGCAGCGGCACTATGCATCTTAGTCATGGTAATAAGAAACGCCTCCATGATAGCAGTAACCTCCATAGTAAAAATGGCACGGGAAATATAGGATTTCCCCATAGCAATGAGGGGGGATCCGAGATGATCACGAGCAATCAAGCCAATCCCTGCCCGGTCATCAGTAACAGCGGCATCACAGTTAAAAATAATCCATCCTGCGGGTGGGGGAAGCCAAACAGATGTAATAGACCCCAAAGGGTAGAGCTTCCCGCTGGGCAAGGATGGGGGAGAGGTAGGAGTACTGTTGCCAGACGCAATCTCAACCTTGATCATCCGAATAAGCGTGCTATGGGCATATACAGGTTTCTTATGGTGTCTTAGGTTGCGGTTAAGCCAAACATAGTACATAGCAGTCGCAATAATAGCAAGATGTGATGCAAGATGGCCCCGCACAGCATTAGCCCCACCATTGGAGTAAAAGATATGTGCAAAGGCATTCTCCAAGTCATGAGCATGGTCATCACCAATCAAACCAAGTAGCCTAGCAGAAGTAGAAAGCCCCGAATCAGCCCAGATGAGCTGTGCCTGCCTGCATTCCCAGAAAGTATGAAGGAGGGTCTCCTCAGCACCACAACCCCAGCAGCATAAAGAAGAGTGGACCAGATGTCTCCTCACACACCAGGAGGCCGTGGGAATAATGTTCCTAACTACTCTCCAGATGAAAGTGCGCACCCGAGGTAAGGCCTTGATTTTCCACACCCAAGCAAAGTAGTCACCACTGGGAAGCCCACCTGTGACAGCCATAATATCATGATAAAACCGTGAACAGGAAGTACCATCCAAGCCAGTTGTGGCTTGGACAAGAGTATCACTGGCTCCTCTATGTATCCACACAAGGCGAAGTATCCTCTCCATCAGCAAACCTCCAGCCCACGACATAATGGTATCAATATTCCACCTCCCAGGTTCCTTAATGCAAGCATCCACTCTTTTCGGCCACGAGGCCTCCATATTAATGTAGGTAGGCCACCAACGAATGGGGAGGAAATCCATCCAGTTATCCTCATAGAAGTCCACTCGTGTACCATCAAACAGTCTCCATGTAAAACCCTGGATAGCAGTGGGTAATGTGTCCAAAACTAATCGATGCGCATGAGACACCCCCCGAGGAATGAGGTTAAGGTTATTACCTCTCAAGTACTTCCTCCTCATCAAATCAACCCAAATGGAAGGCTCACTGTGAAGTAATCTTCTACAATGTCTCATAATCAGTGCCCTCCTCCAAGTGCGTAAATGAAGAAGGCCAAGACCGCCCATATCCTTGGGAAGAGTAACCGTAGCCCAATCTGCATAATGTAATGAATGGTTTTGGCTGTTGCCACACCACAAAAAACTCCTCATTCGTTGTTCCATAGCCTGTAGAGTCCCCATAGGAACCACACAATGGCTCAAAATGAAGTTCGGGATAGCCCCCAAAACCGCCCTAATCATGAGAGTCCTCCCAGCCAAGGAGAGATGTCTAACGCTCCACTTGGCGATCTGATCCTCAATCCTCTGAATCAAGAAGTTGAAGTCACCCTTATGGAGAAGCGTAGCAGAAATAGGGACGCCCAAATATGATAGTCTATCGCCTCACGGGATCCCCAGACTCCGTGCCATAGTACGCTGTCTCTTCTTTTTCATATGTCTACTAAAATATATGGAGGACTTGGCCAAATTTACTTCAAGGCCCGTATACTTGGTAAAGCGCTTTAAGAGTTTCTTAATTGCCCTGGTACTAGCAGTGGTGGCCTTAGCATAAAGCATAATATCATCAGCATATAAAAGGTGGGAGATAGAAGGAGTACTAAGGGAGCACCGAAGACCAAGAAGACCCCGCCTCTCATACATGTGGGCTATCATGGAGAAGAACTCAGTTACCACTGTGAATAGATAGGGGGAAAGGGGACACCCCTGCCGAAGCCCTCTAGTGGACTGAATCCAAGGAAGCCGAGTCCCATTCAACAACACACCAAAACGGGGACCCTCGATGCAGGCCCGCACCCAGTCCATCCAGCTCTGTGGAAAACCCATCATCATCATCATCTCAATCAGAAATTCCCAGCGAACACTATCATATGCCTGAGCCAAATCCAGCTTAATGGCCAAAGATCCCATCCTGGAGGAGGAGGAATGCATAATGGTAGCCATTTCTTGTGCTATAAAGATATTGTCAGAGATCGATCTTCCAGGGACAAAAGCCCCCTGCTCATCAGCAATAATATGAGGGAGGATAGCCTTAAGCCTCTCGACAAGAATCCTTGCAATGATTTTATAAATGAGGTTGCAAAGGCTAATGGGTCTATATTGATCAGGTCTGCAAGCCCCTTGCCTCTTAGGGATGAGCACAACCAAAGTATCCTTCCAGGAGACGGGCATACAACATGAATGGAAAAAGGAGAGAACAGCCTGGATAATATCCTCCTGCATAATGTCCCTGTAGCCAATGATACACTCAGAGGTGATCCCATCCATGCCAGGTGCCCTATTCCTTCTACAAGCTCGAATCGCAGCTAAGATCTCCTCCCTTGTAACATCCATAGTCAATCTAGACTGGTATTCCAAGCTAATACACATATGAGAGAAGTGACTTAAGGACGGTAATGTGTGCAGTTCGCCACCCCATTTCAATCCATAGAACCGTAATAACATCTCCTCCATCGAAACCAAAGTGCTTGCCTCAACCCCCTCTTCATCTCGAAGCATCATAATCCTGTTGTTGCGCCATCTAGCCGTAGCAGCAGCATGGAAGAAGCTAGAGTTCTTGTCCCCCAGCCTAGCCCAATGAAGTTTGGCACGTTGCCACCACCATTTCTCTTCTAAACCACTTCCTTTGTTGAACTCCGAAATAAGTGTGCCCAAATGAGAGTGTTCTTCCCCCGTGAGCCCCTCATCCGATTCTTTCTCTTGTAACCGAGTAATCAAGCCAATCCTCTCCTTGTTCCTCCCTATAACATTGCCCAAGTTCATTCTGCTCCAACTATGTAATGCCGCCAAGCATCTCCGAAATTTTGTTGTTAAAGATGTCATACTATCACCAGTCACTTTCCTTTGCCATGCATTCTTCACAATAGAAGTAGTGCTTGGATAATCCAACCAAACATTTTCAAATCTATACCTCGGTTGTGCCATAGAAATAATCTTGTCACCAAAATCCACCGCCAGGGGACAGTGATCTGACCCAATTCTAGCCAAGTGAGAGACAAGCATCTTTGGAAAGGAGCACAAACCCTTCGAGTTGACAAGTACACGATCCAGCCTTTCCCAGATTCTGGCAGTTCCTTTCTTACCATTACACCAAGTGTACCTATTACCCACAAAGCCCACATCAGTCAGAGTCAGTTCCTGCATAACTTCTGAGAATTCTTGTTGCCCAAGACCATTACTGAAAATTTTCCCTCCTTTCTTCTCTTCCTGTGTCATGACAATATTAAAGTCTCCTAAAACCATCATAGGACCATCGGGGTCCGACTCCTCCCTAAGGATTTGCCATATACCCCTACGGTGATATGAATCTTTAGGAGAGTAGATCACACAAACCTTCATCTGCAAGCCAGGAGAGACCATAATATCAGCTGAAACCACATGATGGGAAGATCTAATGATTCTCAAGTCAACAAACTGTCTCCATAAGATAATGATGCCACCCGATTTCCCCCTAGAGGGTTGAACCATAAAGTCCCATTCTTTCCCTAGCAAGATATCTGCATCCCTCCTGTCAAAGGTCTCCACCCTTGTTTCCACAAGTGCAATAATGCCAATGTTTGATTCCCTAGTAAACCGTTGGAGATAGCAACGGGATTTCCTATCTCTTACACCCCTGATGTTCCAAACCGCAATCTTGGTCATATATGTAGATTAAATGACAGAATCACCGAATATGAGAGCATCCAAGCTCAGCCCAACTTCTACACCAGTCATACAAGAGGAGATCCATATACCTCCATCTCCTGATCCAAACCCCACAGCAAGGATGTGGTCCTGATAACAACATAGTCATAATGGGCTGCAACCCACGTATTGCAGCAAAACCCGTAATGTAATCAAGTGGAAGGACCATGAGCTACATTTTGATTTGGAGCATGTAATTCCAGATCCACCCCTGTAGGTATCGATTTCCTTTCTGTTTTTCCCTGGGTTCTAGGGATCCATCTAGCACTGTTTTGTTGGCTCTTTCCAATGTTTGAGAGGCTCCTCCTTCTACTAGTGGACCTTCCTCTGCTTCTTGACCTACCAAGACCCACGTGAGATGTTCCTCCATTTTGTGAGCTACCAAATTTGCGAAATGGCGTCCACCGTTTCCTTGGTTGGACAACCATCCAAGGCCCCAAACCCTCATGAAAGCTATCATCCTCCATCATCCATGGTACTAGGTTGTTTTGTGCATTTTGGGTTATGATAGGATCATCAACATCACCAACAGCACCACGCGCGCGCGCGGGCGAGGGCAATCCCGCATCAGCAAGGGGCAACGCGCGTAACACTGTAGTGTTTGCATCTGGCGCGTACGCGGCCACATTGTTGTCGCCGCGCGGGGGGGATGACGCGCGCGCATTAGGAGTCATTTGCGCGCTCACCGCGCTTAAATCGCCTGGAACTGTAGATTTTGCATTCGGGGAGCGCTTGGCGGGTCGCGCACGCTCAGCGCTAGCAGACACGCGCACAGGTGCGGCGCGCTCCGCAGATGGTGTGCGCGCGACAACAGCGGTGTTCGCGCTCAAGCGGGCGCGCGCGTCAACGCCGAGAGAAGCAGATTTGGCCGAGGCCCCTTCATCAACCTTCGTAACTGTAGCAAATGCAGCGCCGAGCGGTGCACCCTCCATTGGCATATTCCCCATATTTCTTTCCATCACATGATTTCTTCCACTAGGGAGTTGTATATTTTCCCCTTTTCTTTGGCACCTTTCAGCCGTATGTCCCACATATCCGCACTTAAAGCAAATTCGAGGTAGCCCTTCGTATTCGAAGGGTTGATATGTTCTTCCAAGTTCTCCAGATAGCCATATCCCGGGCTTCAAGGGTTTTGTCAAATCTATGCGTATGCATACCCGTGCAAATGCCGCTCTCTTCAGTTGTGCAGTCCATCCATCCAGTAGTACAGGCTCTCCAATATTCATAGCTATCCTCAGTATATCATCAACATCCCAATATAGTAATGGTAGAGCTGGTAAACGGACCCATACTGGGGCACACATTGCTATGTCAGATGAGGGTTTAAAATCAGCTGCCCATCTGTCCAATCCAATAGCATGACCCGCAACCTGCCAAGGGCCCCCTAACCATATCTTGTTCCTGTCTTCAACTGTCTCAAAATGTAAACAGAAGCAATTATGTGGCAATTCGAGAACTCTGAAGTTCTTGAGATGTCCCCATCTTTTAGTTAACATGCGGTCAATCACTGAAAAAGGGAGGGAGTCCCCGTAAACCCTACCCACCAAATCATGTTTGTGAAACTCCTTACGTCTCTCGCATCCATCCACTGATATAACAACGGCACCATCTTGTAACTCATTTTTTATCATAGCCATCCTTGCTTTGACATCAACTACAGCTGGAGCGATAAAAGGAGCAGCACTTCCATTAGTTGTAACATTATTTGTTAGTGCATCTCTAAAAGAGACACGCCCACCTTTAGCATCTTGTGTAGATTCCCCACCATTGGCCTCATCTCGTACCTTATGAGCGGCCATAACCTCATATTGCCGAGGGGACATTTGAAAATCATCATGTGTCTTCATGGCACGGGAGTTATCCATCTCGGTTTCCACCTTCTCTTGATTATGTCTTGGCAACGGTACATTCAAAGGTGTAAGTAATTCGTCCTCTGTTCTTTGTGATGATCGAGGGTCCAAGTCCTCCCCATTCGTTGTCTCCACAACTCCATCCAATACTTCAATATTGTCCGAGCTTCCCATGATCGATGAACATTCGCCAATCTCAATCATGTTGATGTTATCTTGAGTATTAGAGTCTCTATCAGCTGTAAGCCCAAGCACAAGCCCTTTCCCCTTGTCTTTGAACACAGATTCTTCGGGTTCCATTGACAAATGAGTTGTTGGTGTAAGACTTCCCCCATTCTTTAGTTTCTTACTGCTGCGTGTTGATTTTGCCCCTGCCATATATTAATGATGATAGCTGTCTTTCAAAGCAAGAGAAGGAATAAGGCACCAAGCAAGAGAGAACCCACTCAATCCTTCACGATTGGCTACCTGCAGCAAATTAGCAAGCAATACACGAAGCAGCAATAAGGAAAGGCGTTAAAGCAGCAACACACAGCAAAACCAAGGCACCAAGCAGCAAACACCACAAACCAAGACAGCCCCTGAGTTATTACAGATTGTTACAAGGCAATTAGCCCAAATAAAATTGATTCCAGCAGCACCAAAGCAGCAGCAGCACCAGCAATCTTCGTTCGGCACAGCAGGTAGCGCAGAAAGTATATTGTGGACACGTTGATGATTCACCCGCGCGCAGCACAATCTGTATTATTACAACATATGCGCGCGTACGCGCTTACAGCACACAGCAACGCAGCAAATACAGCACAGCTAGCAAATGGCGCGCAATCGCGCGCAGGCAGCGCGCAGCGCGCGCGCGACTAACGACCGCTCGCGCGCGCGCGCGCAAAACAGTTGCGGCGTGGTATGATGTCCCGCGCGACACAGGAGCCTCTAATCGTGTTCCCGCCGACCCGGGAAGTCAAATTTGAAAATTTCAAATTCAGGCAGCACTGTTCTTCTTCCTCCTTTAGAAACCCTAATTTGCCACAGAACTCCAAAACCCTAGCAATGGCGAAGGGGTTATACCTGCTCGAAATAAAATGAAATTGACACACAAGGAGCTCCAGATCCTGCCGAGCTCGATAATCAGCTTCAGGTTGCGAGATAAGAAACCCAGCAGCTAATTGAAAAGAAGATGCACCGCGCGCGAAGAGATCTCGCACGCAGGAGAAAGCTCGCGCTGCACCGCGCGCTAAGGAAGCCGCGGGCATGCGAGGAGAGCGCGCGCGCGAAGAAAGAAGCGCAGCGCGCGCACCGCGCGCCTCCGGGAGCGCGCGCAGAGGGGCTACGCGCGCGCGGAACGCGCCCCGCCGAGATGCTCCTCCGAGATGCGCCGAGATGCGCCGTCGAGCTGCGCCGCGTGCGCACGGCGCGCCACCAAGCTGCGGGAACCCCAAAATCGCCTCCAAATCGCCCTTACCTCCTCAAAGTCTTTGGGTTCCTTTGATTATCAAAAGAGGCCTAAGCCTTACAAGTCATCCCCAATCAAGGGGGTTCAAAAACAAAATCATCCAATAATAACTTGCGAAGATCATCAGGAAGGGGCATACCCCTTTCCCAGTAGAAATCAGAGATACAAGCACTCTTCGCAATCCAGTCAGCAGGCCGGTTCCCCTCCCGTAGTATGTGTGAAACCCTGGTAGTTATCTTTCCGCGCACATAGTGAAGAGCGTCCGAGTACCTACTCACCTCAGTAGGGCAGTAGAGAAGCTGTGTGATCTCCTGGATAGCAGTGGAAGAGTCAGACTGGAATTCCACTGCAGCGGCACTATGCATCTTAGTCGTGGCAATAAGAAACGCCTCCATGATAGCAATGATCTCCATAGTAAAAATGGCACGGGAAATATAGGATTTCCCCATGGCAATGAGGGGGGATCCAAGATGATCACGAGCAATCAAGCCAATCCCTGCCCGGTCATCAGTAACAGCGGCATCACAGTTAAAAATAATCCATCCTGCGGGTGGGGGAAGCCAAACAGATGTAATAGACCCCAAAGGGTATAGCTTCCCGCTGGGCAAGGATGGGAGAGAGGTAGGAGTACTGTTGCCAGACGTAATCTCAACCTTGATCATCCGAATAAGCGTGCTATGGGCATATACAGGTTTCTTATGGTGTCTAAGGTTGCGGTTGAGCCAAACATAGTACATAGCAGTCGCAATAATAGCAAGATGTGATGCAAGATGGCCCCGCACAGCATTAGCCCCACCATTGGAGTAAAAGATATGTGCAAAGGCATTCTCCAAGTCATGAGCATGGTCATCACCAATCAAACCAAGTAGCCTAGCAGAAGTAGAAAGCCCCGAATCAGCCCAGATGAGCTGTGCCTGCCTGCATTCCCAGAAAGTATGAAGGAGGGTCTCCTCAGCACCACAACCCCAACAGCATAAAGAAGAGTGAACCAGATGTCTCCTCACACACCAGGAGGCCGTGGGAATAATGTTCCTAACTACTCTCCAGATGAAAGTGCGCACCCGAGGTAAGGCCTTGATTTTCCACACCCAAGCAAAGTAGTCACCACTGGGAAGCCCACCTGTGACAGCCATAATATCATGATAAAACCGTGAACAGGAAGTACCATCCAAGCCAGTTATGGCTTGGACAAGAGTATCACTGGCTCCTCTATGTATCCACACAAGGCGAAGTATCCTCTCCATCAGCAATCCTCCAGCCCACGACATAATGGTATCAATATTCCACCTCCCAGGTTCCTTGATGCAAGCATCCACTCTTATCGGCCACGAGGCCTCCATATTAATGTAGGTAGGCCACCAACGAATGGGGAGGAAATCCATCCAGTTATCCTCATAGAAATCCACTCGTGTACCATCAAACAGTCTCCATGTAAAACCCTGGATAGCAGTGGGTAATGTGTCCAAAACTAATCGATGTGCATGAGACACCCCCCGAGGAATGAGGTTAAGGTTATTACCTCTCAAGTACTTCCCCCTCATCAAATCAACCCAAATGGAAGGCTCACCGTGAAGTAATCTTTTACAATGTCTCATAATCAGTGCCCTCCTCCAAGTGCGTAACTGAAGAAGGCCAAGACCGCCCATATCCTTGGGAAGAGTAACTGTAGCCCAATCTGCATAATGTAATGAATGGTTTTGGCTATTGCCACACCACAAAAAACTCCTCATTCGTTGTTCCATAGCCTGTAGAGTACCCATAGGAACCACACAATGGCTCAAAATGAAGTTCGGGATAACTCCCAAAACCGCCCTAATCATGAGAATTCTCCCAGCCAAAGAAAGATGTCTAACGTTCCACTTGGCGATCTGATCCTCAATCCTCTGAATCAAGAAGTTGAAGTCACCCTTATGGAGGAGCGTAGCAGAAATAGGGACGCCCAAGTATGATAATCTCTCGCCTCTCGGGATCCCCAGACTCCGTGCCATAGTACGATGTTTCTTCTGCTTCATATGTCTGCTAAAGTATATGGAAGACTTGGCCAGATTTACTTCAAGGCCCGTATACTTGGTAAAGCGCTGTAAAAGTTTCTTAATTGCCCTGGTACTAGCGGTGGTGGCCTTAGCATAAAGCATAATATCATCAGCATATAAAAGGTGGGAGATAGAAGGAGTACCAAGGGAGCACCGAAGACCAAGAAGACCCCGCCTCTCATACATGTGGGCTATCATGGAGAAGAACTCAGTTACCATTGTGAATAGGTAGGGGGAAAGGGGACACCCCTGCCGAAGCCCTCTAGTGGACTGAATCCAAGGAAGCCGAGTCCCATTCAACAACACACCAAAACGGGGACCCTCAATGCAAGCCCGCACCCAGTCCATCCAATTCTGTGGGAAACCCATCATCATCATCATCTCACTCAGAAATTCCCAGCGAACACAATCATAAGCCTGTGCCAAATCCAGCTTTATGGCCAAGGATCCCATCCTGGAAGAGGAGGAATGCATAGATGTAGCTATTTCTTGTGCTATAAAGATATTGTCAGAGATAGATCTTCCGGGGACAAACGCTCCCTGCTCAGTAGCAATAATGTGAGGGAGGATAGTTTTAAGCCTCTCCACAAGAATCCGTGCAATGATTTTATAAATGAGGTTGCAGAGGCTAATGGGTCTATATTGATCAGGTTTGCAAGCCCCCTGCCTCTTGGGGATGAGCACAACCAGAGTATCCTTCCAAGAGACAGGCATACAACATGAATGGAAGAAGGAGAGAACAGCCTGGATAATATCATCCTGCATAATATCCCTGTAGCCAGTGATACACTCAGAGGTGATCCCATCCATGCCAGGTGCTTTATTCCTTCTACAAGCTCGAATTGCAGCTAAAATCTCCTCCTTAGTAACATCCATACTCAATCTGGACTGGTGCTCAACGCTAATACAGCTGTGAGAAAAGTGACTTAATGACGGTAATGTGTGCAGCTCGCCACCCCATTTCAATCCAAAGAACCGAAATAACATCTCCCCCATCGAATCCAAGGTGCTAGCTTCGGCCCCCTCATCATCACGAAGCATCATAATCCTGTTATTGCGCCATCTAGCCGTAGCAGCTGCATGAAAGAACCTAGAGTTCTTATCTCCAAGGTGAGCCCAATGAAGTTTGGCACGTTGCCACCACCATTTCTCTTCTAAGCTGCTGCCTTTGTTGAACTCCGAAATAAGTGTACCTAGTTGAGAATGTTCTTCCACCGTGAGCCCCTCATCCGCTTCCTTCACTTGTAACCGAGTGATCAAACCAATCCTCTCTTTGTTTCCCCCTATAATATTCCCCACGTTCATTTTACTCCAATTATGTAATGCTACCAAACATCTTCGAAATTTTGTTGTTAGGGATGTCATACTATCACCAGTTACTTTCCTTTGCCATGCGTTCTTTACTATAAGGGTAGTGCTTGGAAAATCCAACCAAACATTTTCAAATCTATACCTTGGTTGTGCCGTGGGGCCAATCATGTCACCAAAATCCACCACAAGGGGGCAATGATCCGACCCAATTCTAGCCAAGTGAGTAACAAGCATCTTTGGAAAGGAGCAGAAACCCTTCGAGTTCACAAGTACACGATCCAGTCTTTCCCAGATTCTAGCAGTACCTTGCTTGCCATTACACCAAGTGTACCTACTGCCCACAAAGCCCACATCAGTCAAAGTCAGTTCCTGCATAACTTCAGAGAATTCCTGTTGCCCAAGACCATTGCTAAAGATTTTCCCCCCTTTCTTTTCTTCCTGTGTCATAACAATATTGAAGTCTCCTAGCACCATCATAGGACCGTCGGGATCAGACTCCTCCCTAAGGATTTGCCATACTCCCCTACGGTGATAAGAATCTTTGGGAGAATAGACAGCACAAACCTTCATACGCAAGCCAGGAGAGACCATGATCTCGGCCAAAACAACATGATGGGAAGATCCAGTGATGCTCAAGTCAACAAGCTGTCTCCATAAGATAATAATGCCACCTGATTTCCCCCTAGAAGGTTGAACCATAAAGTCCCATTCTTTCCCTAATAAGATATCTGCATCTCTTCTGTCAAAGGTTTCCACTCTTGTCTCCACAAGTGCAACGATACCAATATGTAATTCCCGAATAAACCGTTGGAGGTAGCAACGGGATTTTTTATCTCTTACTCCCCTAACATTCCAGACCGCAATCTTAGTCATATTTATGGGTTAATTGAAAGAATCTCCAAATATAAGGGCATCCATGCTCCGCCCTAGCTCTGCACCATTCATACAAACAAGGAGAACCATATACCTCCATCAACTGATCCACGCAACCACAGCAAAGATGTAGTCCTGGAAACAACATAAACATAAAGGTCTGCAACCCACGTATTGCAGCTGTCACTCTAATATAGTCAAGTGCGGGGGTCATGAGCAACATTTTTTGATTGTGATGCATGTGAGTCCAAGTCAACCCCTGTAGATATCAGTTCTTCCTCTGTTTTTTCCCGAGATCTTGGGATCCATCTAGCTCTACTTCGTTGGCTACCTCCCGGATTGGAAGGACTCCTCCTTCTATTAATGGACCTCCCTCTGCTTCGTGACCTACCAAGCCCCACATGTGATATTCCTTTATTTTGTAAGTTACCAAAGCTACGAGATGGCATTCTTCGTTTCCTCGGCTGGACCACCATCCAAGGTCCCAATCCCTCATGAATTCTCTCATCTTCCATCAACCATGGAACAAGGGCACCTTGTGCATTTTGGGTTATGATAGTGTCATCAACATCAGGAAATGCGCCACGCGCAGTGTCATCAACCTCAACATGTGGACCGCGCGCGCGCACAGGCGAGAGCATTCCCGCACCAGCGGCAAGGGCTGCGCGAGCAGGGAGCAGCGCGCGCTCAACTGTAGAATTTGCAAATGGCGCATGCACCGCCGCAGTGTTAGCGCCGCGCATTTGCGCACGCGCTAAGCTTGAATCCTGTGGCACTGTAGATATAGCATTCGGGGAGCGCCGGAGGGGTCGCGCGCGCTCAGCGCTAGCAGCCTCGTGCGAAGGTGCCGCGCGCCCCACAGAGGGCATACGCGCGTCAGCAGTAGTGTCCGCGCCGAGGCGGGCGCGCGTGTCCGCGCCAAGAGGAACTGTAGCAAATGCACCACCGAGCGGTGCACCCTCCTTGGGCATATTGTCCACATTTCTTTGCAACACATGACTTCTTTCACTCGGATGTTGTGTATTTTCCCCTATCCTTTGGCATTTCTCAGCCGTATGTCCCACGTATCCACATTTAAAGCAAATTTTGGGGAGCCCTTCGTATTCAAAAGGTTGATATGTTCTTCCAAGTTCCCCCGACAGCCATATCCCAGGCTTCAATGGTTTTGTCAGATCCATACGTATACATACCCGTGCAAAGGCCGCTCTCCTTAGTTGTGCTGTCCAACCGTCAAGAAGTATAGGCTCTCCAATATTCATTGCTATCCTTAGTATATCATCAACATCCCAGTATAAGAGTGGTAGAGCAGGCAAACGAACCCATACTGGGGCACACATAGCTATGCCAGAAGAGGGTTTAAAATCAGCTGTCCATCTGTCCAAACCGATAGCATGACCCGCGACCTGCCAAGGCCCACCAAGCCAAATCTTATTCCTGTCTTCAGCTGTCTCAAAATGTAAACAAAAACAATTATGTGGTAGTTCAAGGACTCTAAAACTCTTGAAATGTCCCCATCTTCTAGTCAACATGCGATCTATCACCGGAAAAGGGAGGGAGTCACCGTAAACCCTTCCCACCAAATCATGTTTATGGAACTCCTTGCGTCTCTCACATCCTTCCACTGATATGACAACGGCCCCATCATGTAACTTATTGTTGATCATCGCCATCCTTGCTTTGACATCTACAACAGCAGGAGCAATAAAAGGAGCGGCACTTCCATTTGTTGTGACATTGTTTGTTAATGCATCCTTGAAAGAGACACGCTCACCTTGGACTTTTTGTTCCCCATTTTTAACATCACCTTTTTGCATATTCATACTCGGATCCCCATGTTGTGTAGGGTCCACGGCATGAGAGGTCACGGTTTCCATCTTTTCCTGAATTTTCAATGGTGAATTTAATTCAGCTCTTGCTTCATGTGTAATGGGAAGGTCCATGCATTCCCCTTGCGTTGTTTCCACGAATACTTCTTCAGCTTCCATGCTTTCCAAGCTATTCCCCATGTTCGATGAGCTTTCACCTACTTCAAATATGTCGATATTATCATTATGAGAATCCTTTTCCACTGATAGGCCAAGCACAAGGCCTTTCCCCTTATCCTTTGACACCGATCTCTCGGTTTCCATTGCCATATGAGTTATTGGAGATAGACTTCCCCCATTCCTTAACTTTTTGCTACTTCGTGTGGATTTTGCCCCTGCCATAAGTGATTGATGATAGCTGTCTTCGATATTCAAGAAGGAATAAGGCACCGTGGCATGAAATGACCCACTCAATCCATACAAATGGCTACCTGCAGCAGGAAATATATAGAAATATATGCCAACAATTGCAGCAGCAATTAAGAACAGCAATATAGAGATGCAGCAAGCAAGCAGCAGCAACCAGGCACAGCAGAACACAAACCACCCTGTGTTATTACAATAAATACAAGGCAATAATGCCGAATAATCTTCCAACAGCACCAAGCAGCAGCAGCAGGGTCAACACAGTAGCGATGCAGCGCAAATTCACGTTGATGGCACGAGCAGCAGCGCCAAATCACGTTGATGGCACGATGAAGCTAGCAGAGTCGCGCGCCACCTGTGTTAATTACACATAACGCAGCGCCAAGCGCTAATTACAGCAATCAGCATCCAAATACACCCAGATTAGCACAAAATAGCGCCTAATTAGCGCTAAGCAGCGCCTAATTAGCGCTAAGCGGCGCCGCGTGAGCGCGCGGGCGCGCAATTTCGGCGCGGCCGCGGTAGACTGTCCCGCGAGACACAGATGCAGTTAAACGTGCTCCAGCAAGCCCGCCAGAAAATTAGAATTAAAATTTGAGCGGGATATGTCTTCTTCTTCCTTTGAAACCCTAACTTTTGCAGAACTCCAGGAAACCCTTGCAATGGTAGAAGGGCTTATACCTTATAGAACTTGACGAAATGGAAATACATGGAGCTCCAGAACCTGGCGAATCGATATAACCGTGTTTAAGCTCAAGAAAATGTCTCCAGCAGCGAGTTGAAAGAAAGAATAGCACTGCGCGCGAAAAGATCTCGCACGCAGAAGAAGCTCGCGCAGCGCCGCGCGCTAAGGAAGCCGCGGGCACGCGAAGAGAGCGCTGCGCGCGAGGAAGAAACGCTGCGCGCGCACCGCGCGCCACCGGGAGCGCGCGCAGAGAAGCTGCGTACGCGCGGGACGCGCCCCGCCGAGAAGATACGCCGAGTTACGCCGCCGCGCTGCGCCGCGTGCGCTCGGCGCGCCACCAAGCTGCGGGAACCCCCAAAATCGCCTCCAAGTCGCCCTTACCTTACTCCAAGCGCTCCAAGCAAAGTCTTTGGGTTCCTTTGATTATCAAAAGAGGCCTAAGCCTTACAAGTCATCCCCAATCAAGGGGGTTCAAAAACAAAATCATCCAATAATAACTTGCGAAGATCATCAGGAAGGGGCATACCCCTTTCCCAGTAGAAATCAGAGATACAAGCACTCTTCGCAATCCAGTCAGCAGGCCGGTTCCCCTCCCGTAGTATGTGTGAAACCCTGGTAGTTATCTTTCCGCGCACATAGTGAAGAGCGTCCGAATACCTACTCACCTCAGTAGGGCAGTAGAGAAGCTGTGTGATCTCCTGGATAGCAGTGGAAGAGTCAGACTGGAATTCCACTGCAGCGGCACTATGCATCTTAGTCGTGGCAATAAGAAACGCCTCCATGATAGCAATAATCTCCATAGTAAAAATGGCACGGGAAATATAGGATTTCCCCATAGCAATGAGGGGGGATCCAAGATGATCACGAGCAATCAAGCCAATCCCTGCCCGGTCATCAGTAACAGCGGCATCACAGTTAAAAATAATCCATCCTGCGGGTGGGGGAAGCCAAACAGATGTAATAGACCCCAAAGGGTATAGCTTCCCGCTGGGCAAGGATGGGGGAGAGGTAGGAGTACTGTTGCCAGACGCAATCTCAACCTTGATCATCCGAATAAGCGTGCTATGGGCATATACAGGTTTCTTATGGTGTCTTAGGTTGCGGTTGAGCCAAACATAGTACATAGCAGTCGCAATAATAGCAAGATGTGATGCAAGATGGCCCCGCACAGCATTAGCCCCACCATTGGAGTAAAAGATATGTGCAAAGGCATTCTCCAAGTCATGAGCATGGTCATCACCAATCAAACCAAGTAGCCTAGCAGAAGTAGAAAGCCCCGAATCAGCCCAGATGAGCTGTGCCTGCCTGCATTCCCAGAAAGTATGAAGGAGGGTCTCCTCAGCACCACAACCCCAACAGCATAAAGAAGAGTGAACCAGATGTCTCCTCACACACCAGGAGGCCGTGGGAATAATGTTCCTAACTACTCTCCAGATGAAAGTGCGCACCCGAGGTAAGGCCTTGATTTTCCACACCCAAGCAAAGTAGTCACCACTGGGAAGCCCACCTGTGACAGCCATAATATCATGATAAAATCGTGAACAGGAAGTACCATCCAAGCCAGTTGTGGCTTGGACAAGAGTATCACTGGCTCCTCTATGTATCCACACAAGGCGAAGTATCCTCTCCATCAGCAATCCTCCAGCCCACGACATAATGGTATCAATATTCCACCTCCCAGGTTCCTTGATGCAAGCATCCACTCTTATCGGCCACGAGGCCTCCATATTAATGTAGGTAGGCCACCAACGAATGGGGAGGAAATCCATCCAGTTATCCTCATAGAAATCCACTCGTGTACCATCAAACAGTCTCCATGTAAAACCCTGGATAGCAGTGGGTAATGTGTCCAAAACTAATCGATGCGCATGAGACACCCCCCGAGGAATGAGGTTAAGGTTATTACCTCTCAAGTACTTCCCCCTCATCAAATCAACCCAAATGGAAGGCTCACCGTGAAGTAATCTTTTACAATGTCTCATAATCAGTGCCCTCCTCCAAGTGCGTAACTGAAGAAGGCCAAGACCGCCCATATCCTTGGGAAGAGTAACTGTAGCCCAATCTGCATAATGTAATGAATGGTTTTGGCTATTGCCACACCACAAAAAACTCCTCATTCGTTGTTCCATAGCCTGTAGAGTACCCATAGGAACCACACAATGGCTCAAAATGAAGTTCGGGATAACTCCCAAAACCGCCCTAATCATGAGAATTCTCCCAGCCAAAGAAAGATGTCTAACGTTCCACTTGGCGATCTGATCCTCAATCCTCTGAATCAAGAAGTTGAAGTCACCCTTATGGAGGAGCGTAGCAGAAATAGGGACACCCAAATATGATAATCTATCGCCTCTCGGGATCCCCAGACTCCGTGCCATAGTACGCTGTTTCTTCTGCTTCATATGTCTGCTAAAATATATGGAAGACTTGGCCAGATTTGCTTCAAGGCCCGTATACTTGGTAAAGCGCTGTAAAAGTTTCTTAATTGCCCTGGTACTAGCGGTGGTGGCCTTAGCATAAAGCATAATATCATCAGCATATAAAAGGTGGGAGATAGAAGGAGTACCAAGGGAGCACCGAAGACCAAGAAGACCCCGCCTCTCATACATGTGGGCTATCATGGAGAAGAACTCAGTTACCATTGTGAATAGGTAGGGGGAAAGGGGACAC
>CM043867.1:9482238-9549738 GCA_023846275.1 Vanilla planifolia
TTTTCTTCTTCTTCCTCTTCTTCTTCTTCATCTTCTTCTTTTATCTTCTTCTTCTTCATCTTCTTCTTTTATCTTCTTCTTCTACTTCCTCTTTGCTCTTCTTCTTCTTTCTTCTTCGTTTTTTCCGTCTTTCTTCTTCAACCTCTTTCTTGAACCCTTTTTCCTCTTCTTTGTTTTTCTTTTTCTTTTTTCTTCATCTTCATTCTTCTTCCTCCTCTTTTTTCTTCTTCTTCTTCTTCTAATTCTTCTTCTTCTTCTTCTTCTTCTTCTTCTTCTTCTTCCTTCTTCCTTCTTCTTTTTCTTCTTCATCTTCTTCTTCTTCTTCTCCTTCTTCTACTTTCTTCATCTTCTTCTACTACTTCTTCTTCTTCTTCTACTTATTCTTTTTCTTTTTCTTCTTCTTCTTCAACTTCTTTCTTCTTCTTCTTTCTTTTTCCTCTTCCTTGTTCTTGATTTTCATCTTTCTTCTTCTTTCTTCTTCCTCTTTCTTCTTCTTCTTCTTCTTTGTTATTCCTCATTTCTTCTTTTCTTTTTTCTCTTCTTATTCTTGTTCTTTCTTCTTCTTCTTCCTAATTTTTCTTCTTCTTCTTCTTTCTTCTTCTTCTTTCCTGTTATTCTAGTTTCTTCTCCTTCTTCTTCTTCCTCTTCTTCTTTTCAAACTTTTAATCATCTTTCTTCTTCCTCCTATTTTTCTTCTTCTTTCTTCTTCTTCTTCTTCTTCTTCTTCTTCTTCTTCTTCTTCTTTGTTCTTCTTTTTCTTTCTTTCTTCTTCTTCTTCTTCTTCTTCTTTTTCTTGTTTATTCTTCTTTCTTCTTCTTTTTCCTTCTTTTCCTTTCTTCTTCTTTTTTCTTCTTCTTCTTCTTCTATGTCTTCTTCTACTTTCTTCTTATTCTTCTTTCATCTTCTTCTTTCTTTTTTTTTTTTTTTTCGGTTTCCTTCTTCTTCTTATTCTTTCACCTTCTTCTTCTTCTTCTTCGTCTTCTTCTATCTTCCTCTTCTTCTTTCTTCTTCTATTTTCTCTTTCTTCTTTCTTTTTCTACTTTTTTCTTCCTCTTCATTCTACTTCTTTATCATTGTTCTTCCTTGATCTTCTTCTTTTTCTTTTCCTAATTCTTCTTCTTCTTCTAAATCTTCTTCTTCTTCTTCTTCTTCTTCATCTTTTTGTTCTTCTTTCTTCTGTTTCTTCTTCTTCATCTTTCTTCCACTTCTTTCTCTTCTTATCTTTGCTTCTACTTCTTCTTTTTAATCTTTCTTCTTCTTCTTCCTCTTCTTCTTCTTCTTCTTCTTCTTTTTCTTCTTTCTTCTGCTTCTTTGTTCATCTTCTTCTTCTACTACTTTTTTGTTCTTCTTCTTCTGCCTTTTCATCTTCGTCTTCTTCTTATTCTTCTTTCTTCTCCTTCTTCTTCATTTTCTTCTTCATCTTCTTCGACTTCTTCTTCTTCTTCTTCTTCTTCTTCCTCTTCTTTCTTCATCTTCATTCTCTTTTGCTTTCTTCTTCTTTTTTCTTAGTGTTCTTCTTCTTTTCTTCTTCCATCCTCTACTTTCTTCTTCTTCTTTTTTCTACTTCATTTTCTATTGCTTTCTTCTTCTTTCATCTTCCTCTTCCTTCTTCTTTTTACTTTTTTCTCCTTCTTCTGCTCTCTTCTTCTTCTTTCTTTTCTTCTTCTTTCTTCTTCTTTTTTCTTTTCTTCTTCTTTCTTCTTCTTCTTCTTCTTCTTCTTCTTCTTCCTTTCATTCTTCTTCTCTTCTTCTTCTTCCTCTACTTCTTCTTTCTTCTTTTCTTCTTCTTCTTTCTTTATCTTCTTCTACTTCTTCTTTTTTCTTCTTCTTCTTCGTCTTTCTTCATGTTCTTCTACTTCTTATTTCTTCTACTTCCTCTTTCTTCATTTTTTTCATCTTCATCTTCAACTCTTCCTTCTTTTTTCTTTTTCTTCTTCTTCTTTCTTCTTCTTCTTTCTTCTTCCTCTTCTTTCTTCTATATCGCTCTCTCATTTTCTTTTTCTTTCTTTTTCTACTTTCTTCTTCATCTTCTTTCTTGTTATCCTTTTTCTTCTTCTTTCTTCTTCCTTTTTCTTCTTCTTCTTTCATCTCCTTCTTGTTCTTCACTTCTTCTTCATCTTCTTCTTCTTTCTTCTTCCTCTTTTTCTTCTTTTTTCTCCTTCTTATACAACTTCTTCTTTCTTCTTCTTCTTCTTCCTTCTTTCTAGTTCATCTTCAATCTTCTTTTTCTTTTTTCTTCTTCTTTCATCTTCTTCTTCTTTCTTGTTCTTTTTTCTTCTTATTCTTTCATTTTCTTCTTCTTCTTCATCATCATCTTCATCTGCTTCTTCTTCTTCTTCTTTCTTCCTCTTCATGTTTCTTCTTCTTTCTTGTTCATCTTCAATCTTCTTTTTCTTTTTTCTTCTTTCATCTTCTTCTTCTTTTTTCTTCTTTTTCCTTCTTATTCTTTTATTTTCTTCTTCTTCATCATCATCTTCATCTGCTTCTTCTTCTTCTTCTTTCTTCTCTTCATGTTTCTTCTTCTTCTTTCTTCTTTTTCTTCTGTCTACCTCTTTCTTTCTTCTTCTTCTTTCTTCTTCTTCTTCATTCTTCTTTTTCTTCATTCTTCTTCTTTCTTCCGCTTCTTCTTCTTCTTTCTTCTTTTTCTTCTTCTTCTTCTTTTTTCTTCTTCTTTCTTCTTCTTCTTTCTACTTCTTCCTCTTCATCTTCTTCTTCTTCTTTCTTCTTCTTCTTCTTCTTCTTCTTCTTTCATCTTCTTCTTTTTGGTTATTATTCTTTCTTCTTTTTCTTCTTTCTTTCTTCTTCTTCTTTCTTCCTCTTATTCTTCTATCTTCTTCTTCTTCTTCTTCTTAGTAAATCTTCTTCCTTTGTCTTCTTTTTCTTCTTCTATATTCTTCGTCTTCTTCTCCTTTATCTTTCTTTCTCTTTGTTAATCTTCTTCTTCTTCTACTTTCCTCTTCTTATTATACTTCTTCTTTTCCTTCTTCTTCTTCTTTCTTCTTCTTCTTCTTCTTTCTTCTCCTTTATTCTTCTTCTTCTTTTTGCTTCTGTTTCTTCTTCTTCTTGCTCTTTGTTCCTTTCCGTCTTCTTCTTCCAGTCCTTCTTCTTCTTCTTTCTTCTTCTTCTTCTTCTTCTTCTTCTTTCTTCTTCTTCTTCTTCTTCTTCTTCTTCTTCTTTCTTCCTCTTCGTTCTTCTCCTTCTTCCTTTTTTCTTTCATTCTTCTTCTTTCTTCTTCTTCATTCTTCTTCATGTTCTTCTTCATGTTCTTCTTATTCTTCTTCATTCTTCTTCTTCTTTTTTCTTCTTTCGCCTTCTTCTTCTATCATCTTCTAACTCTTCTTCTTTCTTATTATTCTTTTTGTACTTTTTTTCTACTTCTTTCTTCTTGTACTTTCTTCATTCTTCTTCTTCTTCTTCTTCTTCTTCATCTTCTTCTTCTTTCTTCTAATTCTTCTTCTTTTTTCTTCTTTGTTCTTCTTCTTCCTCCTCTTTTTCTTCTTATTTTCTTTCTGTTGCTTCCTCGTCTTCTTCTTCTTCATTTTTGTCTTCCTTTCTTTCCTCTTTCTTCTTCTTCCTCTTTTTTCTTCTTTCTTCCTTTTTCTTCTTTGTTATTCTTTCTTCTTTGTTGTCCATCTTTCTTGTTCTTCTTCTACTTCTTCGACTTTTTTTTTCTTCTTCTTCTACTTCTTCTTCTTCTTCTTCTTCTACTTTCTTCTTCTTCTTCTTCTTCTACTTTCTTCTTCTTCTTCATCATCATTATCTTTTTCTTACTTCTTGTTTCTCCTTCTTTCATCTTCTTCTTTCTTTTTCTTCTTCTTTTTTGTTCTACTTCTTCTTCTTCTTCCTTATCGTTCACCTTCTTTTTCTTCTTTCTTTTTCTTTCTTCTTTCTACTTTTTTTTCTTCTTCTTTCTTCTTTGTAGTTCTTTTTTCTTCTTTTTCGACTTATTTTTCTTTCGTCTTTATATTCTTGATCTTCTTCTTCCTCTTCTTCTTCATCATCTTCTTTGTTCTTCTTCGTCTTCTTCTTCTTTTTATTTTTTTCTTCTTAGTTCTTCTTCTTCTTCATTTTTGTTCTTTGTATTTCTTGTTCTTCTCCTTTCCACTTCTTCTTTCTTCTCCTTCTTTTTCTTCTTCTTCTTCTTCTTCAACTTCTTCTTCTTTCATCGTTTCTCTTCTTCTTCTTCTTCTTCATCATCTTTCTTTTTCTTCATCTTCTCTTGTTATTTCTTTCTTCTTCTTCCTTCTTCTACTTTTTTATTCTTCTTTCTTCTTCTTCTTCTTCTTCCTTCTTCTTTCTTCTTCTTCTTCTCTCTTCTTCTTCTTCTTCTTCTTCTTTTCTTTCTTCTTCTTGTTCTTCTTCATCATCTTCAAATTCTTCTTCTTAATTCATGCTCTTCTTCTTTCTTCTACTTCTTTCTTCTTCTTCTTCCTTCTTCTTCATGTTTCTTCTTCTTTTTCCTTCTTTCTTCTTCCTCTTCTTTTTTCTACTTTCTTCTTCTTCTTCTTTCTATTCCTTCTTCTTCTTCTTATTCTTCTTCTTCTTCATCCTCTTCTTCTATTTCTTCATCTTCTTCTTCATGTTCTTCTTTCTTCTTATTGTTCTTCTTCTTTCTTCTATTTCTTCTTCGACATCTTCTTTATTCTTGTTCTTCCACTTCTTCTTTCTTCTTAGTCTTCTTTTTCTTCTTTATTTGTCTTCTTCGTTCCTCTTCTTTTGGTTTCATCTTCTTTTTTCTTCTTTCTTCCTTCCACTTTTTATTCTTTCTTCTCCTTGTTCCTCTACTTCTTGTTCTTAAACTTCTTTTTTCTTCTACTTCTTCTCTTCTTCTATCTTCTTCTTCTACCTCTTCTTCTTTCTTCTCCTTCTTTTTCTTCTTCATTTTTCTTCTTCTTCTTCTTTGTTCTACTTCTTCATCTTCTTGTTTTTCTTCTTCTTCTTCTACTTCTTGTACTTCTTTCTTCTTCTTTCTTCTTCTTCTTTTTCTCTTTCTTCTTCTTATTATTCTTCTTCTTCATCTTGTGCTTCTTTTTCTTCTTCTTGTTCTTCTTCTTCGTTCTTCTTCTTCTTCTTCTTCTTCTTCTTCTTCTTTATTCTTCTTTCTTCTTCCTCATTCTTCTTCTACTACTTTCTTCTTCTTTCTTCTTCCTCTACTTTCCACTTCTTTAGTCTTCTTCTTTTTTTTCTTTCTTCTTCTTCTTCTTCTTACTTATCTTCCACCTTTCTTCTTTTTCTTCTTTCTTTTTCTTTCTTCTTTCTTCTTTGTTCCTCTTCTTTTTTCTTCTTTTTCGTCTTATTCTTCTTTCTTCTTTATATTCTTGATCTTCTTCTTCTTCTTCCTCTTTTTCTTCTTCTTCCTCTTCTTCTTCTTCTTCTTCTTCTTCTTTCTCTTCTTTTCTCTTTTTTCTTCTTCCTCCTTTTTACTTCTTTCTTCAACTTCTTTCTTCTTGTCTCTTCTTTGTTCATCTTCTTTCTTCTTCTTCTTCTTCTTCTTCTAATTCTTCTTCTTCTTCTTTCTTTTTCTTCTTTTTCCTCTTCCTCTTTCTTCTTCTCCTTCTTCCTTTTCTTTCATGTTTTACATCTTCTTCTTCTTCTTCTTTTTCCTTTAACTTCTTTTTCTTCTTCTTTCTTCTTCTTCTTCCATCTTCTTATTTATTCTTCTCTTTCTTCTTCTACATTCTTCTTCTTCTTCTTTGTTCTTCTTCTTTTTCTTCTTCTTGTTTTTCTGCTTCCACTTCTTCTACTTCTTTCCTCTTCATCATTTTCTTCATCTACTCCTTTCCTCTTCGTCTTTTTCTTCTTCTACTTTGTTCTTTTTCTTCTTCTTTATTTTTCTCCTTCTTCTTCTTCTTCTTCGTTCTTTTTCTTCATCTTCTTCTCTCCTTTTTTCTTCTTCTTCTTCTTCCTCTTTTTCTTACTTCTCGTCCTTATTTCTTCTTCTTTTTCCTTCTTCTTCTCCTTTCTTCTTCTTTTTTCTTCTTCTTTTTCGTTCTTTTCTTCTACTCTTTCCTTCTTATTCTTCTTGCCTCTTCTTCGTCCTTGTTCTTCTTTTTTCTTCGTCATCTTCTTCTTTCTTCTTCTTTTTTCTTCTTCTTTGTTGTTCACTTTCTTCTTCATCTTTCTTCTTCTTCTTTCTTCTTTTTCTTCTTCTTCTTTCTTCTTTTTCTTCTTCTCTTTCTTCTTTCTTCTTTTTCTTCCTTTTCTTTTTCCTTCTTCTTCTTCTTCTTCTTCTTCTCTCTTCTTCTTCTTCCTTCGTCTTCTTTCTTCTTCCTCTTCTTCACCTTTTTTTTTCTTTTTCTTATTTCTTGTTCTTCTTTTTCTTCTTGTTCATCTTTCATCTTCTTGATCTACTTTCTTCTTCTTCCTCTTCCTCTTCTTTCTTATTTCTTCTTCTTCCTCTTTCTTCTTCTTTCTTCCTTCTTCTTTATTATTCTTTCTTCCTTCTTGTTTGTCTTTCTTCTTCTTCTTCTTCTTCTTCTTTCTTCTTCTTCTTTTTCCTCTTTTTTTTCTACTCGTTCTTATTTCTTCTTTTTCCTTCTTCTCCTTTCTTCTTCTTTTTTCTTCTTCTTCTTTTTCATTCTTTTCTTCTACTTATTCTTCTTCTTCCTTATTCCTTCTTATTCTTCTTCTTCTTTCTTCTCATCTTCTTCTTTCTTCTTTTTTCTTCTTCTTTGTTGTTCACTTTCTTCTTCATTTTTCTTCTTCTTCTTTCTTCTTCTTCTTCTCCTTCTTCTTTCTTCTTTTTCTTCCTTTTCTTTTTCCTTCTTCTTCTTCTTCTTCTTCTTCTTCTTCTCTCTTCTTCTTCTTCCTTCTTCTTTCGCCTTCCTCTTCTTCTCCTTCTTTTTCCTTTTTCTTATTTCTTGTTCTTCTTCTTCTTGTTCATCTTTCTTCTTCTTCTTATTCTACTTCTTCTTCCTCTTCCTCTTCTTTCCTGTTTCTTCTTCTTCCTCTTTCTTCTTCTTTCTTCCTTCTTCTTCTTTGTTATTCTTTCTTCCTTCTTGTTTGTCTTTCTTATTCTTCTTCTTCTTCTTCTTCTTCTTCTTCTTCTTCTTCTTTCTTCTTCTTCTTCTTCCTCTTTTTCTTTCTTCTCGTTCTTATTTCTTCTTCTTTTTCCTTCTTCTTCTCTTTTCTTCTTCTTTTTTCATCTTCTTCATTTTCTTTCTTTTCTTCTACTTATTCTTCTTCTTCCTTATTCCTTCTTATTCTTCTTCCCTCTTCTTCGTCATTCTTCTTCTTTCTTCTTTCATCTTCTTCTTTTTTCTTCTTCTTTGTTGTTCACTTTCTTCTTCATCTTTCTTCTTCTTCTTTCTTCTTCTTCTTCTCCTTCTTCTTTCTTCTTTTTCTTTCTTTTCTTTTTCCTTCTTCTTCTTCTTCTTCTTCTTCTTCTTCTTCCTTCTTCTTATTTCTTCTTCCTCTTCTTCTCCTTTTTTCTTTTTCTTATTTCTTGTTGTTCTTCTTCTTCTTGTTCATCTTTCTTCTGTTCTTGTTCTACTTTCTTCTTCTTCCTCTTCCTCTTCTTTCCTCTTTCTTCTTCTTCCTCTTTCTTCTTCTTTCTTCCTTCTTCTGCTTTGTTATTATTTCTTCCTTCTTGTTTGTCTTTCTTCTTCTTCTTCTTCTTCGTCTTCTTCTTCTTTCTTCTTCTTCTTCTTCCTCTTTTTCTTTCTTCCCGTTCTTATCTTCTTCCTTTTCCTTCTTCTTCTCCTTTCTTCTTCTTTTTTCTTCTTCTTTTTTGTTCTTTTCTTCTACTTATTCTTCTCCTTCCTTATTCCTTCTTATTCTTCTTCCCTCGTCTTCGTCATTCTTCATCTTCTTTCTTCTTCGTCTTCTTCTTTCTTCTCCTTTTTCTTCTTTGTTGTTCACTTTCTTCTTCATCTTTCTTTTTCTTCTTCTTCTCCTTCTTCTTTCTTCTTTTGCTTCCTTTTCTTTTTCCTTCTTCTTCTTCTTCTTCTTCTTCTTCTCTCTTCTTCGTCTTCCTTTTTATTTCTTCTTCCTCTTCTTCTCCTTTTTTCTTTTTCTTATATCTTGTTCTTCTTCTTCTTGTTCATCTTTCTTCTTCTTCTTCCTCTTCCTCTTCGTTCCTCTTTCTTCTTCTTTCTTCCTTCATCTTCTTTGCTAATCTTTCTTCTTCTTCTCCTTCTTCTTTCTTGTTTCTCTTTCTTTTCTTTTTTCTTCTTCTTCTTCTTCTTCTTCTCTCTCTTCTTCTTCTTCTTCCTCTTCTTCTCCTTCTTTTTTCTTTTTCCTATTTCTTGTTCTTCTTCTTCTTCTTGTTGATCTTTTTTCTTCTTCTTGTTCTACTTTCTTCTTCTACCTCTTCCTCTTCTTTCCTCTGTCTTCTTCTTCCTCTTTCTTCTTCTTTCTTCCTTCTTCTTCTTTGTTATTATTTCTTCCTTCTTGTTTGTCTTTCTTCTTCTTCTTCTTCTTCTTCTTCTTCTTCTTTCTTCTTCTTTTTCTTCTTCTTTTTCTTCTTCTTCTTCTTTTTCATTCTTCTTTCTTTTTCTTCTTTTTTCTTATTTTTCTTTTTCTTCTTCTTCATCTTCTTCATTCTTCTTCTTTCTGTTTTCTTCTTCTTCTTTGTTCTTCTTCTTTATTTTCGTTCTTCTTTTTCTTTTTCTTCTTCTTCTTTCTTCTTCTTCATCTTCTTCATTCTTCTTCTTTCTGTTTTCTTCTTCTTCTTTGTTCTTCTTCTTTATTTTTGTTCTTCTTGTTCTTCTTTTTTTTCTTTCTTCTTCTTCTACTTTCTTCTTCTCCTTTGCACTTCTTCTTTTCCTTCTTGTTCAAATTCTTTTTCTTCTTTCTTCTTCTTCTTCTTCTTTCTTCTTCTTCTTCTTTGTTCTTCTTTTTCTCCTTATTTTTCCTCTTTCTTCTTCTTCATCTTTTTCTTCTTTCTTCTTCTTCTCTCTTCTTCTTCTTTCTTCTTCTCCTTCTTTCTTCTTCTTCTTCTTCTTCTTCTCCTACTTCTTTTCCTTCTTCATCATCTTCTTCTACTTAATTCTTGCCAATCTTCGTTCTTCTACTTCTTTCTTCTTCTTTTTCATTCCTCTTCATCTTTCTTCTTCCTCTTCTTTCTTCTACTTTCATCTTCTTTCTTCTTCTTCTTCTTCTTCTTCTTCTTCTTCTTCTCCTTCTTCTTTGTCTTTCTTCTTTTTTTTTTTTTCTTCTTCTTCTTCTTTCTTCTTCTTCTTATTTTTTCTTTTTCTTTATTTTTCTTCTTCTTTAACTTCTTCGTTTCCTTCATCTTCCACTTATTCTTTTTCTGCTTCTTCATCTTCTTCTTCTTCTTCTTTCGCCTTCTTCTTTCTTCTTCTTCATTTTCTTCTTCTTCTTTCTTCTTTTTCTTTCTTCTTGTTCCGTCTTCTTCTTCATACTCTTTGTTGTTCTTCTTCTTCTAATTGTTCTTCTTTCTTTTCTTCTTCTTCTTCTTTGTTCATCTTTTTTGTTCTTTTTCTCTCTACTTCTTCATTCTACTACTTCTTTCTTCCTCTTCTCTCCTTCTTCTTCTTCCTTCTTCTCATCCTTCTTTCTTCTTATTCTCCTTTTTTTATTTCTTGTTCTTCTTTCTTCTTTCTTCTTTTAAGTTCTTCTTCTCTATTCTTTTTCTTCCTTCTTCTTTCTGCTTCATCTTTTTTCTTCTTCTTCTTTTCTCTTCTTTCTTCTTCTTCTTCTTTCTTCTTCTCCTTTCATTTTCTTCTTCTTCTTCTTTCTTTTTCATCTTCTTCTTCTTTTTCTTCTTTCTTCTTCATCTTCTTTCCTCTTCTTTCTTCTTCTTCTTCTTTCTTCTTCTTTCTTAGTCTTCTTCACTCTTCTTTTTTTCTTCTTTTTTCTTCTTCTTCCTTCTTCTTATCCTTCTTCTTCTTCTTCCTTCTTCTTCATTTTCTTCTTCTTCATTCTTCTTTTTCTCCTTCTTTTTCTTTCTTCTTCTTTTTTCTTCCTCTCTTTTCTTCTTCTTCTTTGTACTTCTTCTTTCTTCTTCTTCTTCGTTCTTCTTCTTCTTAGTCTACCTCTTTCTTCTTCTTCTTCTATCTTCCTCTTCCTTGTTGTTCTTCTTCTTTCTTCTTTTTATTCCTCATCTTTTTCTTATTCTTCTTTTTCTTCTTCTTCTTTGCCTTCTTCTTTCTTTCTCTTCTTCTTTCTTTTACTTCCTTCTTCTTCTTCTTCTTTCTTCTTTTTATTTCTTCTTCTTCTTTTCCCTTCTTTCTTCTTTCTCTTCTTTCTTCTTCTTCTTTCTTTTTCTTTCTTTCACTTCTTCTTCTTCTTCCACTTCTTTTACTTCATATTCATGTTCTTCATTCGTCTTTTTCTCCTTCATCTTCTTCTTCTTCTTCTACTTCTACTTCCACTTCCTTCTTCTTCTTCTTCTTCTTCTTTCTCCTTCAACTACTTCTTCTTTCTTCTTCTTATTCTTGTTTCTCCTTCAATTACTTCTTCTTTCTTCTTCTTTTTCTTCTTCTTCTTCTTCTTTCTTCTTCCTCTTCTTCTTCTTCTTCTTCTTCATTCTTTTTTTTCTTCTTACTTCTTTTTTTTCTTATTCTTTATTCTTTTTCTTCTCCTTCTTCTTCTTCTTCCTTCTTCTTCTTCTTCTTCTTTCTTCTTCTTCTTCTTTTTCTATCTTCTTCTTCTCCTTTCTTCTTCTTCTTCCTTCTTCATCTTTCCTCTTCTTCTTGCTTTTCTTCTTCTCCCTTCTTTTTCTTTCTTCTTCTTCTTTCTTCCTCTTCATTTTTCTTCTTCTTTCCTTTTATTCTTATTTTTTCATCTTCCTCCTCTTCCTTCTTTTTTCTTCTTCCTCTTCTTTCTTCAATTTTCTTCGTCTTCTTCTTCCTTAAATTTTCTTCTTCTTCTTCTTCTTCTTCTTCTTCTTCATCTTTCTCTTCTTCTTCTCCTTCATCATCTTTTTCTTCTTCTTCTCCTTCTTGTTTTTCTTCATCTTTCTTCTTTTTCTTCTTCTTCTTCTTCTTCTTCTCCTTCTTCTCCTTTATTT
The DNA here is from genome assembly GCA_023846275.1 of Vanilla planifolia. Taxonomy (NCBI): domain Eukaryota; kingdom Viridiplantae; phylum Streptophyta; class Magnoliopsida; order Asparagales; family Orchidaceae; genus Vanilla; species Vanilla planifolia. The sequence goes on from CM043867.1 coordinate 9,493,214, forward strand.
TCTTCTTTCTTCTTTACCTTCTTTTTCTTTCTTCTTCTTCCTCTTCTTCTTCTTCATCTTCTTCTTTTATCTTCTTCTTCTTCATCTTCTTCTTTTATCTTCTTCTTCTACTTCCTCTTTGCTCTTCTTCTTCTTTCTTCTTCGTTTTTTCCGTCTTTCTTCTTCAACTTCTTTCTTGAACCCTTTTTCCTCTTCTTTGTTTTTCTTTTTCTTTTTTCTTCATCTTCATTCTTCTTCCTCCTCTTTTTTCTTCTTCTTCTTCTTCTAATTCTTCTTCTTCTTCTTCTTCTTCTTCTTCTTCTTCTTCCTTCTTCCTTCTTCTTTTTCTTCTTCATCTTCTTCTTCTTCTTCTTCTCCTTCTTCTACTTTCTTCATCTTCTTCTACTACTTCTTCTTCTTCTTCTACTTATTCTTTTTCTTTTTCTTCTTCTTCTTCAACTTCTTTCTTCTTCTTCTTTCTTTTTCCTCTTCCTTGTTCTTGATTTTCATCTTTCTTCTTCTTCTTCTTCTTTGTTATTCCTCATTTCTTCTTTTCTTTTTTCTCTTCTTATTCTTGTTCTTTCTTCTTCTTCTTCCTAATTTTTCTTCTTCTTCTTCTTTCTTCTTCTTCTTTCCTGTTATTCTAGTTTCTTCTCCTTCTTCTTCTTCCTCTTCTTCTTTTCAAACTTTTTAATCATCTTTCTTCTTCCTCCTATTTTTCTTCTTCTTTCTTCTTCTTCTTCTTCTTCTTCTTCTTCTTTGTTCATCTTTTTCTTTCTTTCTTCTTCTTCTTCTTCTTCTTCTTCTTTTTCTTGTTTATTCTTCTTTCTTCTTCTTTTTGCTTCTTTTTCTTTCTTCTTCTTTTTTCTTCTTCTTCTTCTTCTATGTCTTCTTCTACTTTCTTCTTATTCTTCTTTCATCTTCTTCTTTCTTTTTTTTTTTTTTTCGATTTCCTTCTTCTTCTTATTCTTTCACCTTCTTCTTCTTCTTCTTCGTCTTCTTCTATCTTCCTCTTCTTCTTTCTTCTTCTATTTTCTCCTTCTTCTTTCTTTTTCTACTTTTTTCTTCCTCTTCATTCTACTTCTTTATCATTGTTCTTCCTTGATCTTCTTCTTTTTCTTTTCCTAATTCTTCTTCTTCTTCTAAATCTTCTTCTTCTTCTTCTTTTTCTTCATCTTTTTGTTCTTCTTTCTTCTGTTTCTTCTTCTTCATCTTTCTTCCACTTCTTTCTCTTCTTATCTTTGCTTCTACTTCTTCTTTTTCATCTTTCTTCTTCTTCTTCCTCTTCTTCTTCTTCTTCTTCTTCTTCTTCTTCTTTCTTCTGCTTCTTTGTTCATCTTCTTCTTCTTCTACTTTTTTGTTCTTCTTCTTCTGCCTTTTCATCTTCGTCTTCTTCTTATTCTTCTTTCTTCTCCTTCTTCTTCATTTTCTTCTTCATCTTCTTCATCTTCTTCTTCTTCTTCTTCTTCTTCTTCCTCTTCTTTCTTCATCTTCATTCTCTTTTGCTTTCTTCTTCTTTTTTCTTAGTGTTCTTCTTCTTTTTCTTCTTCCAACCTCTACTTTCTTCTTCTTCTTTTTTCTACTTCATTTTCTATTGCTTTCTTCTTCTTTCATCTTCCTCTTCCTTCTTCTTTCTACTTTTTTCTCCTTCTTCTGCTCTCTTCTTCTTCTTTCTTTTCTTCTTCTTTCTTCTTCTTTTTTTTCTTTTCTTCTTCTTTCTTCTTCTTCTTCTTCTTCTTCTTCTTCTTCTTTCTTCCTTTCATTCTTCTTCTTCTTCTTCTTCTTCCTCTACTTCTTCTTTCTTCTTTTTCTTCTTCTTCTTTCTTTATCTTCTTCTACTTCTTCTTTTTTCTTCTTCTTCTTCGTCTTTCTTCATGTTCTTCTACTTCTTATTTCTTCTACTTCCTCTTTCATCATTTTTTTCATCTTCATCTTCAACTCTTCCTTCTTTTTTCTTTTTCTTCTTCTTCTTTCTTCTTCTTCTTTCTTCTTCCTCTTCTTTCTTCTATATCGCTCTCTCATTTTCTTTTTCTTTCTTTTTCTTCTTTCTTCTTCATCTTCTTTCTTGTTATCCTTTTTCTTCTTCTTTCTTCTTCCTTTTTCTTCTTCTTCTTTCATCTCCTTCTTGTTCTTCACTTCTTCTTCATCTTCTTCTTCTTTCTTCTTCCTCTTGTTCTTCTTCTTTCTCCTTCTTATACAACTTCTTTCTTCTTCTTCTTCTTCCTTCTTTCTAGTTCATCTTCAATCTTCTTTTTCTTTTTTCTTCTTCTTTCATCTTCTTCTTCTTTCTTCTTCTTTTTTCTTCTTATTCTTTCATTTTCTTCTTCTTCTTCATCATCATCTTCATCTGCTTCTTCTTCTTCTTCTTCTTTCTTCCTCTTCATGTTTCTTCTTCTTTCTTGTTCATCTTCAATCTTCTTTTTCTTTTTTCTTCTTTCATCTTCTTCTTCTTTTTTCTTCTTTTTCCTTCTTATTCTTTTATTTTCTTCTTCTTCATCATCATCTTCATCTGCTTCTTCTTCTTCTTCTTTCTTCTGTTCATGTTTCCTCTTCTTCTTTCTTCTTTTTCTTCTGTCTACCTCTTTCTTTCTTCTTCTTCTTTCTTCTTCTTCTTCATTCTTCTTTTTCTTCATTCTTCTTCTTTCTTCCGCTTCTTCTTCTTCTTTCTTCTTTTTCTTCTTCTTCTTCTTTTTCTTCTTCTTTCTTCTTCTTTCTACTTCTTCCTCTTCATCTTCTTCTTCTTCTTTCTTCTTCTTCTTCTTCTTCTTCTTCTTCTTCTTCTTCTTTCATCTTCTTCTTTTTGGTTATTATTCTTTCTTCTTTTTCTTCTTTCTTTCTTCTTCTTCTTTCTTCCTCTTATTCTTCTATCTTCTTCTTCTTCTTCTTCTTAGTAAATCTTCTTCCTTTGTCTTCTTTTTCTTCTTCTATATTATTCGTCTTCTTCTCCTTTATCTTTCTTTCTCTTTGTTAATCTTCTTCTTCTTCTTCTACTTTCCTCTTCTTATTATACTTCTTCTATTCCTTCTTCTTCTTCTTTCTTCTTCTTCTTCTTCTTTCTTCTCCTTTATTCTTCTTCTTCTTTTTGCTTCTGTTTCTTCTTCTTCTTGCTCTTTGTTCCTTTCCGTCTTCTTCTTCCAGTCCTTCTTCTTCTTTCTTCTTCTTCTTCTTCTTCTTCTTCTTTCTTCTTCTTCTTCTTCTTCTTCTTCTTCTTCTTTCTTCCTCTTCGTTCTTCTCCTTCTTCCTTTTTTCTTTCATTCTTCTTCTTTCTTCTTCTTCATTCTTCTTCATCTTCTTCTTCATCTTCTTCTTATTCTTCTTCATTCTTCTTCTTCTTTTTTCTTCTTTCGCCTTCTTCTTCTATCATCTTCTAACTCTTCTTCTTTCTTATTATTCTTTTTGTACTTTTTTTCTACTTCTTTCTTCTTGTACTTTCTTCATTCTTCTTCTTCTTCTTCTTCTTCTTCATCTTCTTCTTCTTCTTTCTTCTAATTCTTCTTCTTTTTTCTTCTTTGTTCTTCTTCTTCCTCCTCTTTTTCTTCTTATTCTCTTTCTGTTGCTTCCTCGTCTTCTTCTTCTTCATTTTTGTCTTCCTTTCTTTCCTCTTTCTTCTTCTTCCTCTTTTTTCTTCTTTCTTCCTTTTTCTTCTTTGTTATTCTTTCTTCTTTGTTGTTCATCTTTCTTGTTCTTCTTCTACTTCTTCGACTTTTTTTTTCTTCTTCTTCTTCTACTTCTTCTTCTTCTTCTTCTTCTTCTACTTTCTTCTTCTTCTTCTTCTTCTACTTTCTTCTTCTTCTTCATCATCATTATCTTTTTCTTACTTCTTGTTTCTCCTTCTTTCATCTTCTTCTTTCTTTTTCTTCTTCTTTTTTGTTCTACTTCTTCTTCTTCTTCTTCTTCTTCTTCTTCTTCCTTATCGTTCATCTTTCTTCTTTTTCTTCTTTCTTTTTCTTTCTTCTTTCTACTTTTTTTTCTTCTTCTTTCTTCTTTGTAGTTCTTTTTTCTTCTTTTTCGACTTATTCTTCTTTCGTCTTTATATTCTTGATCTTCTTCTTCCTCTTCTTCTTCATCATCTTCTTTGTTATTCTTCGTCTTCTTCTTCTTTTTATTTTTTTCTTCTTAGTTCTTCTTCTTCATTTTTGTTCTTTGTATTTCTTGTTCTTCTCCTTTCCACTTCTTCTTTCTTCTCCTTCTTTTTCTTCTTCTTCTTCTTCTTCAACTTCTTCTTCTTTCATCGTTTTCTTCTTCTTCTTCTTCTTCTTCTTCATCATCTTTCTTTTTCTTCATCTTCTCTTGTTATTTCTTTCTTCTTCTTCCTTCTTCTACTTTTTTATTCTTCTTTCTTCTTCTTCTTCTTCTTCCTTCTTCTTTCTTCTTCTTCTCTCTTCTTCTTCTTCTTCTTCTTCTTTTCTTTCTTCTTCTTGTTCTTCTTCATCATCTTCAAATTCTTCTTCTTAATTCATGCTCTTCTTCTTTCTTCTACTTCTTTCTTCTTCTTCTTCCTTCTTCTTCATGTTTCTTCTTCTTTTTCCTTCTTTCTTCTTCCTCTTCTTTTTTCTACTTTCTTCTTCTTCTTCTTTCTATTCCTTCTTCTTCTTCTTCTTCTTCTTCTTTTTCTTCAGTTTCTTTTTTTTCTACTTCATCTTTCTTATTCTTCTTCTTCTTCATCCTCTTCTTCTATTTCTTCATCTTCTTCTTCATGTTCTTCTTTCTTCTTATTGTTCTTCTTCTTTCTTCTATTTCTTCTTCGACATCTTCTTTATTCTTGTTCTTCCACTTCTTCTTTCTTCTTCGTCTTCTTTTTCTTCTTTATTTGTCTTCTTCTTTCCTCTTCTTTTGGTTTCATCTTCTTCTTTTTTCTTCTTTCTTCCTTCCACTTTTTATTCTTTCTTCTCCTTGTTCCTCTACTTCTTGTTCTTAAACTTCTTTTTTCTTCTACTTCTTCTCTTCTTCTATCTTCTTCTTCTACCTCTTCTTCTTTCTTCTCCTTCTTTTTCTTCTTCATTTTTCTTCTTCTTCTTCTTTGTTCTACTTCTTCATCTTCTTGTTTTTCTTCTTCTTCTTCTACTTCTTGTACTTCTTTCTTCTTCTTTCTTCTTCTTCTTTTTCTCTTTCTTCTTCTTATTATTCTTCTTCTTCATCTTGTGCTTCTTTTTCTTCTTCTTGTTCTTCTTCTTCGTTCTTCTTCTTCTTCTTCTTCTTCTTCTTCTTCTTTATTCTTCTTTCTTCTTCCTTATTCTTCTTCTACTACTTTCTTCTTCTTTCTTCTTCCTCTACTTTCCACTTCTTTAGTCTTCTTCTTTTTTTTCTTTCTTCTTCTTCTTCTTCTTCTTACTTATCTTCCACCTTTCTTCTTTTTCTTCTTTCTTTTTCTTTCTTCTTTCTTCTTTGTTCCTCTTCTTTTTTCTTCTTTTTCGTCTTATTCTTCTTTCTTCTTTATATTCTTGATCTTCTTCTTCTTCTTCCTCTTTTTCTTCTTCTTCCTCTTCTTCTTCTTCTTCTTCTTCTTCTTTCTCTTCTTTTCTCTTTTTTCTTCTTCCTCCTTTTTACTTCTTTCTTCAACTTCTTTCTTCTTGTCTCTTCTTTGTTCATCTTCTTTCTTCTTCTTCTTCTTCTTCTTCTAATTCTTCTTCTTCTTCTTTCTTTTTCTTCTTTTTCCTCTTCCTCTTTCTTCTTCTCCTTCTTCCTTTTCTTTCATGTTTTACATCTTCTTCTTCTTCTTCTTTTTCCTTTAACTTCTTTTTCTTCTTCTTTCTTCTTCTTCTTCCATCTTCTTATTTATTCTTCTCTTTCTTCTTCTACATTCTTCTTCTTCTTCTTTGTTCTTCTTCTTTTTCTTCTTCTTGTTTTTTTGCTTCCACTTCTTCTACTTCTTTCCTCTTCATCATTTTCTTCATCTACTCCTTTCCTCTTCGTCTTTTTCTTCTTCTACTTTGTTCTTTTTCTTCTTCTTCTTTATTTTTCTCCTTCTTCTTCCTCTTCTTCGTTCTTTTTCTTCATCTTCTTCTCTCCTTTTTTCTTCTTCTTCTTCTTCCTCTTTTTCTTACTTCTCGTCCTTATTTCTTCTTCTTTTTCCTTCTTCTTCTCCTTTCTTCTTCTTTTTTCTTCTTCTTTTTCGTTCTTTTCTTCTACTCTTCTTATTCTTCTTGCCTCTTCTTCGTCCTTATTCTTCTTTTTTCTTCGTCATCTTCTTCTTTCTTCTTCTTTTTTCTTCTTCTTTGTTGTTCACTTTCTTCTTCATCTTTCTTCTTCTTCTTTCTTCTTTTTCTTCTTCTTCTTTCTTCTTTTTCTTCTTCTCTTTCTTCTTTCTTCTTTTTCTTCCTTTTCTTTTTCCTTCTTCTTCTTCTTCCTTCGTCTTCTCTCTTCTTCTTCTTCCTTCGTCTTCTTTCTTCTTCCTCTTCTTCACCTTTTTTTTTCTTTTTCTTATTTCTTGTTCTTCTTTTTCTTCTTGTTCATCTTTCTTCTTCTTGATCTACTTTCTTCTTCTTCCTCTTCTTCTTCTTTCTTATTTCTTCTTCTTCCTCTTTCTTCTTCTTTCTTCCTTCTTCTTTATTATTCTTTCTTCCTTCTTGTTTGTCGTTCTTCTTCTTCTTCTTCTTCTTCTTTCTTCTTCTTCTTTTTCCTCTTTTTTTTCTACTCGTTCTTATTTCTTCTTTTTCCTTCTTCTTCTCCTTTCTTCTTCTTTTTTCTTCTTCTTCTTTTTCATTCTTTTCTTCTACTTATTCTTCTTCTTCCTTATTCCTTCTTATTCTTCTTCTTCTTTCTTCTTCATCTTCTTCTTTCTTCTTTTTTCTTCTTCTTTGTTGTTCACTTTCTTCTTCATTTTTCTTCTTCTTCGTTCTTCTTCTTCTTCTCCTTCTTCTTTCTTCTTTTTCTTCTTTTTCTTTTTCCTTCTTCTTCTTCTTCTTCTTCTTCTTCTTCTTCTCTCTTCTTCTTCTTCCTTCTTCTTTCTCCTTCCTCTTCTTCTCCTTCTTTTTCCTTTTTCTTATTTCTTGTTCTTCTTCTTCTTGTTCATCTTTCTTCTTCTTCTTATTCTACTTTCTTCTTCTTCCTCTTCCTCTTCTTTCCTGTTTCTTCTTCTTCCTCTTTCTTCTTCTTTCTTCCTTCTTCTTCTTTGTTATTCTTTCTTCCTTCTTGTTTGTCTTTCTTATTCTTCTTCTTCTTCTTCTTCTTCTTCTTCTTCTTCTTCTTTCTTCTTCTTCTTCTTCCTCTTTTTCTTTCTTCTCGTTCTTATTTCTTCTTCTTTTTCCTTCTTCTTCTCTTTTCTTCTTCTTTTTTCATCTTCTTCATTTTCTTTCTTTTCTTCTACTTATTCTTCTTCTTCCTTATTCCTTCTAATTCTTCTTCCCTCTTCTTCGTCATTCTTCTTCTTCTTTCTTCTTCATCTTCTTCTTTTTTCTTCTTCTTTGTTGTTCACTTTCTTCTTCATCTTTCTTCTTCTTCATTCTTCTTCTTCTTCTCCTTCTTCTTTCTTCTTTTTCTTTCTTTTCTTTTTCCTTCTTCTTCTTCTTCTTCTTCTTCTTCTTCTTCTTCTTCCTTCTTCTTATTTCTTCTTCCTCTTCTTCTCCTTCTTTTTTCTTTTTATTATTTCTTGTTCTTCTTCTTCTTCTTGTTCATCTTTCTTCTGTTCTTGTTCTACTTTCTTCTTCTTCCTCTTCCTCTTCTTTCCTCTTTCTTCTTCTTCCTCTTTCTTCTTCTTTCTTCCTTCTTCTGCTTTGTTATTATTTCTTCCTTCTTGTTTGTCTTTCTTCTTCTTCTTCTTCTTCGTCTTCTTCTTCTTTCTTCTTCTTCTTCTTCCTCTTTTTCTTTCTTCTCGTTCTTATCTTCTTCCTTTTCCTTCTTCTTCTCCTTTCTTCTTCTTTTTTCTTCTTCTTTTTTGTTCTTTTCTTCTACTTATTCTTCTCCTTCCTTATTCCTTCTTATTCTTCTTCCCTCTTCTTCGTCATTCTTCATCTTCTTTCTTCTTCGTCTTCTTCTTTCTTCTCCTTTTTCTTCTTTGTTGTTCACTTTCTTCTTCATCTTTCTTTTTCTTCTTCTTCTCCTTCTTCTTTCTTCTTTTGCTTCCTTTTCTTTTTCCTTCTTCTTCTTCTTCTTCTTCTTCTTCTTCTTCTTCTTCTTCTTCTCTCTTCTTCTTCTTCCTTCTTATTTCTTCTTCCTCTTCTTCTCCTTTTTTCTTTTTCTTATATCTTGTTCTTCTTTTTCTTGTTCATCTTTCTTCTTCTTCTTGTTCTACTTTCTTCTTCTTCCTCTTCCTCTTCGTTCCTCTTTCTTCTTCTTTCTTCCTTCATCTTCTTTGTTAATCTTTCTTCTTCTTCTTCTCCTTCTTCTTTCTTGTTTCTCTTTCTTTTCTTTTTTCTTCTTCTTCTTCTTCTTCTCTCTTCTTCTTCTTCTTCCTCTTCTTCTCCTTCTTTTTTCTTTTTCCTATTTCTTGTTCTTCTTCTTCTTCTTGTTCATCTTTTTTCTTCTTCTTGTTCTACTTTCTTCTTCTGCCTCTTCCTCTTCTTTCCTCTGTCTTCTTCTTCCTCTTTCTTCTTCTTTCTTCCTTCTTCTTCTTTGTTGTTATTTCTTCCTTCTTGTTTATCTTTCTTCTTCTTCTTCTTCTTCTTCTTCTTCTTTCTTCTTCTTTTTCTTCTTCTTTTTCTTCTTCTTCTTTTTCATTCTTCTTTCTTTTTCTTCTTTTTTCTTATTTTTCTTTTTCTTCTTCTTCATCTTCTTCATTCTTCTTCTTTCTATTTTCTTCTTCTTTGTTCTTCTTCTTTATTTTCGTTCTTCTTTTTCTTCTTCTTCTTCTTCTTTCTTCTTCTTCATCTTCTTCATTCTTCTTCTTTCTGTTTTCTTCTTCTTCTTTGTTCTTCTTCTTTATTTTTGTTCTTCTTGTTCTTCTTTTTTTTCTTTCTTCTTCTACTTTCTTTTTTTCCTTTGCACCTCTTCTTCTTTTTCTTCTTCTTGTTCAAATTCTTTTTCTTCTTTCTTCTTCTTCTTCTTTGTTCTTCTTCTTCTCCTTATTTTTCCTCTTTCTTCTTCTTCATCTTTTTCTTCTTTCTTCTTCTTCTCTCTTCTTCTTCTTTCTTCTTCTCCTTCTTTCTTCTTCTTCTTCTTCTTCTTCTCCTACTTCTTTTCCTTCTTCATCATCTTCTTCTACTTAATTCTTGCCAATCATCGTTCTTCTACTTCTTTCTTCTTCTTTTTCGTTCCTCTTCATCTTTCTTCTTCCTCTTCTTTCTTCTACTTTCATCTTCTTTCTTCTTCTTCTTCTTCTTCTTCTTCTTCCTCCTTCTTCTTTGTCTTTCTTCTTTTTCTTGTTCTTCTTCTTCTTCTTCTTTCTTCTTCTTCTTATTTTTTCTTCTTCTATATTTTTCTTCTTCTTTAACTTCTTCGTTTCCTTCATCTTCCACTTATTCTTTTTCTGCTTCTTCATCTTCTTCTTCTTCGTTTATCTTCTTCTTCTTTCGCCTTCTTCTTTCTTCTTCTTCATTTTCTTCTTCTTCTTTCTTCTTTTTCTTTCTTCTTGTTCTGTCTTCTTCTTCATACTCTTTGTTCTTCTTCTTCTTCTAATTGTTCTTCTTTCTTTTCTTCTTCTTCTTCTTTGTTCATCTTTTTTGTTCTTTTTCTCTCTACTTCTTCATTCTACTACTTCTTTCTTCCTCTTCTCTCCTTCTTCTTCTTCCTTCTTCTCATCCTTCTTTCTTCTTATTCTCCTTTTTTTATTTCTTGTTCTTCTTTCTTCTTTCTTCTTTTAAGTTCTTCTTCTCTATTCTTTTTCTTCCTTCTTCTTTCTGCTTCATCTTTTTTCTTCTTCTTCTTTTCGCTTCTTTCTTCTTCTTCTTCTTTCTTCTTCTTCTTTCATTTTCTTCTTCTTCTTCTTTCTTTTTCATCTTCTTCTTCTTTTTCTTCTTTCTTCCTTATCTTCTTTCCTCTTCTTTCTTCTTCTTCTTCTTTCTTCTTCTTTCATAGTCTTCTTCACTCTTCTTTTTTTCTTCTTTCTTCTTCTTCTTCCTTCTTCTTATCCTTCTTCTTCTTCTTCCTTCTTCTTCATTTTCTTCTTCTTCATTCTTCTTTTTCTCCTTCTTTTTCTTTCTTCTTCTTTTTTCTTCCTCTCTTTTCTTCTTCTTCTTTGTACTTCTTCTTTCTTCTTCTTCTTCGTTCTTCTTCTTCTTAGTCTACCTCTTTCTTCTTCTTCTATCTTCCTCTTCCTTGTTGTTCTTCTTCTTTCTTCTTTTTATTCCTCATCTTTTTCTTATTCTTCTTTTTCTTTTTCTTCTTTGCCTTCTTCTTTCTTTCTCTTCTTCTTTCTTTTACTTCCTTCTTCTTCTTCTTCTTTCTTCTTTTTATTTCTTCTTCTTCTTTTCCCTTCTTTCTTCTTTCTCTTCTTTCTTCTTCTTTCTTTTTCTTTCTTTCACTTCTTCTTCTTCTTCCACTTCTTTTACTTCATATTCATGTTCTTCATTCGTCTTTTTCTCCTTCATCTTCTTCTTCTTCTTCTACTTCTACTTCCACTTCCTTCTTCTTCTTCTTCTTCTTCTTTCTCCTTCAACTACTTCTTTCTTCTTCTTATTCTTGTTTCTCCTTCAATTACTTCTTCTTTCTTCTTCTTTTTCTTCTTTTTCTTCTTTCTTCTTCCTCTTCTTCTTCTTCTTCTTCTTCATTCTTTTTTTTCTTCTTACTTCTTTTTTTTCTTATTCTTTATTCTTTTTCTTCTCCTTCTTCTTCTTCTTCCTTCTTCTTCTTCTTCTTCTTTCTTCTTCTTCTTCTTTTTTTATCTTCTTCTTCTCCTTTCTTCTTCTTCTTCCTTCTTCATCTTTTTTCTTCTTCTTGCTTTTCTTCTTCTCCCTTCTTTTTCTTTCTTCTTCTTCTTTCTTCCTCTTCATTTTTCTTCTTCTTTCCTTTTATTCTTATTTTTTAATGTTCCTCCTCTTCCTTCTTTTTTCTTCTTCCTCTTCTTTCTTAAATTTTCTTCGTCTTCTTCTTCCTTAAATTTTCTTCTTCTTCTTCTTCATCTTTCTCTTCTTCTTCTCCTTCATCATCTTTTTCTTCTTCTTCTCCTTCTTGTTTTTCTTCATCTTTCTTCTTTTTCTTCTTCTTCTTCTTCTTCTTCTCCTTCTTCTCCTTTATTTTCTTCTTTCTTCTTTACCTTCTTCTTCTTTCTTCTTCTTCCTCTTCTTCTTCTTCATCTTCTTCTTTTATCTTCTTCTTCTTCATCTTCTTCTTTTATCTTCTTCTTCTACTTCCTCTTTGCTCTTCTTCTTCTTTCTTCTTCGTTTTTTCCGTCTTTCTTCTTCAACTTCTTTCTTGAACCCTTTTTCCTCTTCTTTGTTTTTCTTTTTCTTTTTTCTTCATCTTCATTCTTCTTCCTCCTCTTTTTTCTTCTTCTTCTTCTTCTAATTCTTCTTCTTCTTCTTCTTCTTCTTCTTCTTCTTCTTCTTCCTTCTTCCTTCTTCTTTTTCTTCTTCATCTTCTTCTTCTTCTTCTCCTTCTTCTACTTTCTTCATCTTCTTCTACTACTTCTTCTTCTTCTTCTACTTATTCTTTTTCTTTTTCTTCTTCTTCTTCAACTTCTTTCTTCTTCTTCTTTCTTTTTCCTCTTCCTTGTTCTTGATTTTCATCTTTCTTCTTCTTTCTTCTTCCTCTTTCTTCTTCTTCTTCTTCTTTGTTATTCCTCATTTCTTCTTTTCTTTTTTCTCTTCTTATTCTTGTTCTTTCTTCTTCTTCTTCCTAATTTTTCTTCTTCTTCTTCTTTCTTCTTCTTCTTTCCTGTTATTCTAGTTTCTTCTCCTTCTTCTTCTTCCTCTTCTTCTTTTCAAACTTTTTAATCATCTTTCTTCTTCCTCCTATTTTTCTTCTTCTTTCTTCTTCTTCTTCTTCTTCTTCTTCTTCTTCTTCTTCTTTGTTCTTCTTTTTCTTTCTTTCTTCTTCTTCTTCTTCTTCTTCTTCTTTTTCTTATTTATTCTTCTTTCTTCTTCTTTTTGCTTCTTTTTCTTTCTTCTTCTTTTTTCTTCTTCTTCTTCTTCTATGTCTTCTTCTACTTTCTTCTTATTCTTCTTTCATCTTCTTCTTTCTTTTTTTTTTTTTTCGGTTTCCTTCTTCTTCTTATTCTTTCACCTTCTTCTTCTTCTTCTTCGTCTTCTTCTATCTTCCTCTTCTTCTTTCTTCTTCTATTTTCTACTTCTTTCTTTTTCTACTTTTTTCTTCCTCTTCATTCTACTTCTTTATCATTGTTCTTCCTTGATCTTCTTCTTTTTCTTTTCCTAATTCTTCTTCTTCTTCTAAATCTTCTTCTTCTTCTTCTTCTTCTTCATCTTTTTGTTCTTCTTTCTTCTGTTTCTTCTTCTTCATCTTTCTTCCACTTCTTTCTCTTCTTATCTTTGCTTCTACTTCTTCTTTTTCATCTTTCTTCTTCTTCTTCCTCTTCTTCTTCTTCTTCTTCTTCTTCTTCTTCTTTCTTCTGCTTCTTTGTTCATCTTCTTCTTCTTCTACTTTTTTGTTCTTCTTCTTCTGCCTTTTCATCTTCGTCTTCTTCTTATTCTTCTTTCTTCTCCTTCTTCTTCATTTTCTTCTTCATCTTCTTCATCTTCTTCTTCTTCTTCTTCTTCTTCTTCCTCTTCTTTCTTCATCTTCATTCTCTTTTGCTTTCTTCTTCTTTTTTCTTAGTGTTCTTCTTCTTTTTCTTCTTCCATCCTCTACTTTCTTCTTCTTCTTTTTTCTACTTCATTTTCTATTGCTTTCTTCTTCTTTCATCTTCCTCTTCCTTCTTCTTTCTACTTTTTTCTCCTTCTTCTGCTCTCTTCTTCTTCTTTCTTTTCTTCTTCTTTCTTCTTCTTTTTTCTTTTCTTCTTCTTTCTTCTTCTTCTTCTTCTTCTTCTTCTTCTTTCTTCCTTTCATTCTTCTTCTTCTTCTTCTTCTTCCTCTACTTCTTCTTTCTTCTTTTTCTTCTTCTTCTTTCTTTATCTTCTTCTACTTCTTCTTTTTTCTTCTTCTTCTTCGTCTTTCTTCATGTTCTTCTACTTCTTATTTCTTCTACTTCCTCTTTCATCATTTTTTTCATCTTCATCTTCAACTCTTCCTTCTTTTTTCTTTTTCTTCTTCTTCTTTCTTCTTCTTCTTTCTTCTTCCTCTTCTTTCTTCTATATCGCTCTCTCATTTTCTTTTTCTTTCTTTTTCTTCTTTCTTCTTCATCTTCTTTCTTGTTATCCTTTTTCTTCTTCTTTCTTCTTCCTTTTTCTTCTTCTTCTTTCATCTCCTTCTTGTTCTTCACTTCTTCTTCATCTTCTTCTTCTTTCTTCTTCCTCTTGTTCTTCTTCTTTCTCCTTCTTATACAACTTCTTCTTTCTTCTTCTTCTTCTTCCTTCTTTCTAGTTCATCTTCAATCTTCTTTTTCTTTTTTCTTCTTCTTTCATCTTCTTCTTCTTTCTTCTTCTTTTTTCTTCTTATTCTTTCATTTTCTTCTTCTTCTTCATCATCATCTTCATCTGCTTCTTCTTCTTCTTCTTCTTTCTTCCTCTTCATGTTTCTTCTTCTTTCTTGTTCATCTTCAATCTTCTTTTTCTTTTTTCTTCTTTCATCTTCTTCTTCTTTTTTCTTCTTTTTCCTTCTTATTCTTTTATTTTCTTCTTCTTCATCATCATCTTCATCTGCTTCTTCTTCTTCTTCTTTCTTCTGTTCATGTTTCCTCTTCTTCTTTCTTCTTTTTCTTCTGTCTACCTCTTTCTTTCTTCTTCTTCTTTCTTCTTCTTCTTCATTCTTCTTTTTCTTCATTCTTCTTCTTTCTTCCGCTTCTTCTTCTTCTTTCTTCTTTTTCTTCTTCTTCTTCTTTTTCTTCTTCTTTCTTCTTCTTTCTACTTCTTCCTCTTCATCTTCTTCTTCTTCTTTCTTCTTCTTCTTCTTCTTCTTCTTCTTCTTCTTCTTCTTCTTTCATCTTCTTCTTTTTGGTTATTATTCTTTCTTTTTCTTCTTTCTTTCTTCTTCTTCTTTCTTCCTCTTATTCTTCTATCTTCTTCTTCTTCTTCTTCTTAGTAAATCTTCTTCCTTTGTCTTCTTTTTCTTCTTCTATATTATTCGTCTTCTTCTCCTTTATCTTTCTTTCTCTTTGTTAATCTTCTTCTTCTTCTTCTACTTTCCTCTTCTTATTATACTTCTTCTATTCCTTCTTCTTCTTCTTTCTTCTTCTTCTTCTTCTTTCTTCTCCTTTATTCTTCTTCTTCTTTTTGCTTCTGTTTCTTCTTCTTCTTGCTCTTTGTTCCTTTCCGTCTTCTTCTTCCAGTCCTTCTTCTTCTTTCTTCTTCTTCTTCTTCTTCTTCTTCTTTCTTCTTCTTCTTCTTCTTCTTCTTCTTCTTCTTTCTTCCTCTTCGTTCTTCTCCTTCTTCCTTTTTTCTTTCATTCTTCTTCTTTCTTCTTCTTCATTCTTCTTCATCTTCTTCTTCATCTTCTTCTTATTCTTCTTCATTCTTCTTCTTCTTTTTTCTTCTTTCGCCTTCTTCTTCTATCATCTTCTAACTCTTCTTCTTTCTTATTATTCTTTTTGTACTTTTTTTCTACTTCTTTCTTCTTGTACTTTCTTCATTCTTCTTCTTCTTCTTCTTCTTCTTCATCTTCTTCTTCTTCTTTCTTCTAATTCTTCTTCTTTTTTCTTCTTTGTTCTTCTTCTTCCTCCTCTTTTTCTTCTTATTCTCTTTCTGTTGCTTCCTCGTCTTCTTCTTCTTCATTTTTGTCTTCCTTTCTTTCCTCTTTCTTCTTCTTCCTCTTTTTTCTTCTTTCTTCCTTTTTCTTCTTTGTTATTCTTTCTTCTTTGTTGTTCATCTTTCTTGTTCTTCTTCTACTTCTTCGACTTTTTTTTTCTTCTTCTTCTTCTACTTCTTCTTCTTCTTCTTCTTCTTCTACTTTCTTCTTCTTCTTCTTCTTCTACTTTCTTCTTCTTCTTCATCATCATTATCTTTTTCTTACTTCTTGTTTCTCCTTCTTTCATCTTCTTCTTTCTTTTTCTTCTTCTTTTTTGTTCTACTTCTTCTTCTTCTTCTTCTTCTTCTTCTTCTTCCTTATCGTTCATCTTTCTTCTTTTTCTTCTTTCTTTTTCTTTCTTCTTTCTACTTTTTTTTCTTCTTCTTTCTTCTTTGTAGTTCTTTTTTCTTCTTTTTCGACTTATTCTTCTTTCGTCTTTATATTCTTGATCTTCTTCTTCCTCTTCTTCTTCATCATCTTCTTTGTTATTCTTCGTCTTCTTCTTCTTTTTATTTTTTTCTTCTTAGTTCTTCTTCTTCTTCATTTTTGTTCTTTGTATTTCTTGTTCTTCTCCTTTCCACTTCTTCTTTCTTCTCCTTCTTTTTCTTCTTCTTCTTCTTCTTCAACTTCTTCTTCTTTCATCGTTTTCTTCTTCTTCTTCTTCTTCTTCTTCATCATCTTTCTTTTTCTTCATCTTCTCTTGTTATTTCTTTCTTCTTCTTCCTTCTTCTACTTTTTTATTCTTCTTTCTTCTTCTTCTTCTTCTTCCTTCTTCTTTCTTCTTCTTCTCTCTTCTTCTTCTTCTTCTTCTTCTTTTCTTTCTTCTTCTTGTTCTTCTTCATCATCTTCAAATTCTTCTTCTTAATTCATGCTCTTCTTCTTTCTTCTACTTCTTTCTTCTTCTTCTTCCTTCTTCTTCATGTTTCTTCTTCTTTTTCCTTCTTTCTTCTTCCTCTTCTTTTTTCTACTTTCTTCTTCTTCTTCTTTCTATTCCTTCTTCTTCTTCTTCTTCTTCTTCTTTTTCTTCAGTTTCTTTTTTTTCTACTTCATCTTTCTTATTCTTCTTCTTCTTCATCCTCTTCTTCTATTTCTTCATCTTCTTCTTCATGTTCTTCTTTCTTCTTATTGTTCTTCTTCTTTCTTCTATTTCTTCTTCGACATCTTCTTTATTCTTGTTCTTCCACTTCTTCTTTCTTCTTCGTCTTCTTTTTCTTCTTTATTTGTCTTCTTCTTTCCTCTTCTTTTGGTTTCATCTTCTTCTTTTTTCTTCTTTCTTCCTTCCACTTTTTATTCTTTCTTCTCCTTGTTCCTCTACTTCTTGTTCTTAAACTTCTTTTTTCTTCTACTTCTTCTCTTCTTCTATCTTCTTCTTCTACCTCTTCTTCTTTCTTCTCCTTCTTTTTCTTCTTCATTTTTCTTCTTCTTCTTCTTTGTTCTACTTCTTCATCTTCTTGTTTTTCTTCTTCTTCTTCTACTTCTTGTACTTCTTTCTTCTTCTTTCTTCTTCTTCTTTTTCTCTTTCTTCTTCTTATTATTCTTCTTCTTCATCTTGTGCTTCTTTTTCTTCTTCTTGTTCTTCTTCTTCGTTCTTCTTCTTCTTCTTCTTCTTCTTCTTCTTCTTCTTTATTCTTCTTTCTTCTTCCTTATTCTTCTTCTACTACTTTCTTCTTCTTTCTTCTTCCTCTACTTTCCACTTCTTTAGTCTTCTTCTTTTTTTTCTTTCTTCTTCTTCTTCTTCTTCTTACTTATCTTCCACCTTTCTTCTTTTTCTTCTTTCTTTTTCTTTCTTCTTTCTTCTTTGTTCCTCTTCTTTTTTCTTCTTTTTCGTCTTATTCTTCTTTCTTCTTTATATTCTTGATCTTCTTCTTCTTCTTCCTCTTTTTCTTCTTCTTCCTCTTCTTCTTCTTCTTCTTCTTCTTCTTTCTCTTCTTTTCTCTTTTTTCTTCTTCCTCCTTTTTACTTCTTTCTTCAACTTCTTTCTTCTTGTCTCTTCTTTGTTCATCTTCTTTCTTCTTCTTCTTCTTCTTCTTCTAATTCTTCTTCTTCTTCTTTCTTTTTCTTCTTTTTCCTCTTCCTCTTTCTTCTTCTCCTTCTTCCTTTTCTTTCATGTTTTACATCTTCTTCTTCTTCTTCTTTTTCCTTTAACTTCTTTTTCTTCTTCTTTCTTCTTCTTCTTCCATCTTCTTATTTATTCTTCTCTTTCTTCTTCTACATTCTTCTTCTTCTTCTTTGTTCTTCTTCTTTTTCTTCTTCTTGTTTTTTTGCTTCCACTTCTTCTACTTCTTTCCTCTTCATCATTTTCTTCATCTACTCCTTTCCTCTTCGTCTTTTTCTTCTTCTACTTTGTTCTTTTTCTTCTTCTTCTTTATTTTTCTCCTTCTTCTTCCTCTTCTTCGTTCTTTTTCTTCATCTTCTTCTCTCCTTTTTTCTTCTTCTTCTTCTTCCTCTTTTTCTTACTTCTCGTCCTTATTTCTTCTTCTTTTTCCTTCTTCTTCTCCTTTCTTCTTCTTTTTTCTTCTTCTTTTTCGTTCTTTTCTTCTACTCTTCTTATTCTTCTTGCCTCTTCTTCGTCCTTATTCTTCTTTTTTCTTCGTCATCTTCTTCTTTCTTCTTCTTTTTTCTTCTTCTTTGTTGTTCACTTTCTTCTTCATCTTTCTTCTTCTTCTTTCTTCTTTTTCTTCTTCTTCTTTCTTCTTTTTCTTCTTCTCTTTCTTCTTTCTTCTTTTTCTTCCTTTTCTTTTTCCTTCTTCTTCTTCTTCCTTCGTCTTCTCTCTTCTTCTTCTTCCTTCGTCTTCTTTCTTCTTCCTCTTCTTCACCTTTTTTTTTCTTTTTCTTATTTCTTGTTCTTCTTTTTCTTCTTGTTCATCTTTCTTCTTCTTGATCTACTTTCTTCTTCTTCCTCTTCTTCTTCTTTCTTATTTCTTCTTCTTCCTCTTTCTTCTTCTTTCTTCCTTCTTCTTTATTATTCTTTCTTCCTTCTTGTTTGTCGTTCTTCTTCTTCTTCTTCTTCTTCTTTCTTCTTCTTCTTTTTCCTCTTTTTTTTCTACTCGTTCTTATTTCTTCTTTTTCCTTCTTCTTCTCCTTTCTTCTTCTTTTTTCTTCTTCTTCTTTTTCATTCTTTTCTTCTACTTATTCTTCTTCTTCCTTATTCCTTCTTATTCTTCTTCTTCTTTCTTCTTCATCTTCTTCTTTCTTCTTTTTTCTTCTTCTTTGTTGTTCACTTTCTTCTTCATTTTTCTTCTTCTTCGTTCTTCTTCTTCTTCTCCTTCTTCTTTCTTCTTTTTCTTTTTTTTCTTTTTCCTTCTTCTTCTTCTTCTTCTTCTTCTTCTTCTTCTCTCTTCTTCTTCTTCCTTCTTCTTTCTCCTTCCTCTTCTTCTCCTTCTTTTTCCTTTTTCTTATTTCTTGTTCTTCTTCTTCTTGTTCATCTTTCTTCTTCTTCTTATTCTACTTTCTTCTTCTTCCTCTTCCTCTTCTTTCCTGTTTCTTCTTCTTCCTCTTTCTTCTTCTTTCTTCCTGCTTCTTCTTTGTTATTCTTTCTTCCTTCTTGTTTGTCTTTCTTATTCTTCTTCTTCTTCTTCTTCTTCTTCTTCTTCTTCTTCTTTCTTCTTCTTCTTCTTCCTCTTTTTCTTTCTTCTCGTTCTTATTTCTTCTTCTTTTTCCTTCTTCTTCTCTTTTCTTCTTCTTTTTTCATCTTCTTCATTTTCTTTCTTTTCTTCTACTTATTCTTCTTCTTCCTTATTCCTTCTAATTCTTCTTCCCTCTTCTTCGTCATTCTTCTTCTTCTTTCTTCTTCATCTTCTTCTTTTTTCTTCTTCTTTGTTGTTCACTTTCTTCTTCATCTTTCTTCTTCTTCTTTCTTCTTCTTCTTCTCCTTCTTCTTTCTTCTTTTTCTTTCTTTTCTTTTTCCTTCTTCTTCTTCTTCTTCTTCTTCTTCTTCTTCTTCCTTCTTCTTATTTCTTCTTCCTCTTCTTCTCCTTCTTTTTTCTTTTTATTATTTCTTGTTCTTCTTCTTCTTCTTGTTCATCTTTCTTCTGTTCTTGTTCTACTTTTTTCTTCTTCCTCTTCCTCTTCTTTCCTCTTTCTTCTTCTTCCTCTTTCTTCTTCTTTCTTCCTTCTTCTGCTTTGTTATTATTTCTTCCTTCTTGTTTGTCTTTCTTCTTCTTCTTCTTCTTCGTCTTCTTCTTCTTTCTTCTTCTTCTTCTTCCTCTTTTTCTTTCTTCTCGTTCTTATCTTCTTCCTTTTCCTTCTTCTTCTCCTTTCTTCTTCTTTTTTCTTCTTCTTTTTTGTTCTTTTCTTCTACTTATTCTTCTCCTTCCTTATTCCTTCTTATTCTTCTTCCCTCTTCTTCGTCATTCTTCATCTTCTTTCTTCTTCGTCTTCTTCTTTCTTCTCCTTTTTCTTCTTTGTTGTTCACTTTCTTCTTCATCTTTCTTTTTCTTCTTCTTCTCCTTCTTCTTTCTTCTTTTGCTTCCTTTTCTTTTTCCTTCTTCTTCTTCTTCTTCTTCTTCTTCTTCTCTCTTCTTCTTCTTCCTTCTTATTTCTTCTTCCTCTTCTTCTCCTTTTTTCTTTTTCTTATATCTTGTTCTTCTTCTTCTTGTTCATCTTTCTTCTTCTTCTTGTTCTACTTTCTTCTTCTTCCTCTTCCTCTTCGTTCCTCTTTCTTCTTCTTTCTTCCTTCATCTTCTTTGTTAATCTTTCTTCTTCTTCTCCTTCTTCTTTCTTGTTTCTCTTTCTTTTCTTTTTTCTTCTTCTTCTTCTTCTTCTTCTCTCTTCTTCTTCTTCTTCCTCTTCTTCTCCTTCTTTTTTCTTTTTCCTATTTCTTGTTCTTCTTCTTCTTCTTGTTCATCTTTTTTCTTCTTCTTGTTCTACTTTCTTCTTCTGCCTCTTCCTCTTCTTTCCTCTGTCTTCTTCTTCCTCTTTCTTCTTCTTTCTTCCTTCTTCTTCTTTGTTATTATTTCTTCCTTCTTGTTTGTCTTTCTTCTTCTTCTTCTTCTTCTTCTTCTTCTTTCTTCTTCTTTTTCTTCTTCTTTTTCTTCTTCTTCTTCTTTTTCATTCTTCTTTCTTTTTCTTCTTTTTTCTTATTTTTCTTTTTCTTCTTCTTCATCTTCTTCATTCTTCTTCTTTCTGTTTTCTTCTTCTTCTTTGTTCTTCTTCTTCTTTATTTTCGTTCTTCTTTTTCTTCTTCTTCTTCTTTCTTCTTCTTCATCTTCTTCATTCTTCTTCTTTCTGTTTTCTTCTTCTTCTTTGTTCTTCTTCTTCTTTATTTTTGTTCTTCTTGTTCTTCTTTTTTTTCTTTCTTCTTCTTCTACTTTCTTCTTCTCCTTTGCACTTCTTCTTCTTTTTCTTCTTCTTGTTCAAATTCTTTTTCTTCTTTCTTCTTCTTCTTCTTCTTTCTTCTTCTTCTTCTTTGTTCTTCTTCTTCTCCTTATTTTTCCTCTTTCTTCTTCTTCATCTTTTTCTTCTTTCTTCTTCTTCTCTCTTCTTCTTCTTTCTTCTTCTCCTTCTTTCTTCTTCCTCTTCTTCTTCTTCTCCTACTTCTTTTCCTTCTTCATCATCTTCTTCTACTTAATTCTTGCTAATCTTCGTTCTTCTACTTCTTTCTTCTTCTTTTTCGTTCCTCTTCATCTTTCTTCTTCCTCTTCTTTCTTCTACTTTCATCTTCTTTCTTCTTCTTCTTCTTCTTCTTCATCCTCCTTCTTCTTTGTCTTTCTTCTTTTTCTTGTTCTTCTTCTTCTTCTTCTTTCTTCTTCTTCTTATTTTTTCTTCTTCTTTATTTTTCTTCTTCTTTAACTTCTTTGTTTCCTTCATCTTCCACTTATTCTTTTTCTGCTTCTTCATCTTCTTCTTCTTCGTTTATCTTCTTCTTCTTTCGCCTTCTTCTTTCTTCTTCTTCATTTTCTTCTTCTTCTTTCTTCTTTTTCTTTCTTCTTGTTCTGTCTTCTTCTTCATACTCTTTGTTCTTCTTCTTCTTCTAATTGTTCTTCTTTCTTTTCTTCTTCTTCTTCTTTGTTCATCTTTTTTGTTCTTTTTCTCTCTACTTCTTCATTCTACTACTTCTTTCTTCCTCTTCATCTCCTTCTTCTTCCTTCTTCTCATCCTTCTTTCTTCTTATTCTCCTTTTTTTATTTCTTGTTCTTCTTTTTTCTTTCTTCTATTAAGTTCTTCTTCTCTATTCTTTTTCTTCCTTCTTCTTTCTACTTCATCTTTTTTCTTCTTCTTCTTTTCGCTTCTTTCTTCTTCTTCTTCTTTCTTCTTCTTCTTCTTTCTTCTTCTTCTTTCATTTTCTTCTTCTTCTTCTTGTTTTACTTTTTCCTGCTTTTTCTTCTTCTTTTTCTTTCTTCTTCTTCTTCTTCTCCTTATTTTTCCTCTTTCTTCTTCTTCATCTTTTTCTTCTTTCTTCTTCTTCTCTCTTCTTCTTCTTTCTTCTTCTTCTCTCTTCTTCTTCTTCTTCTTCTTCTTTCTTCTTCTTCGTCTTTCTAGCTCTTCCTTCTTTTTTCTTCTTTTTACTTGTTCTTGTCCTTCTTCTTTCTACATCTTCTTCTTCTTCTTCTTCCTCTCCTTTCTTCTTCTTTTCTTTCCTTCTTTCTTCTTCTTCTTCTTCTTTTTCCTTCTTCTTGTTTCCTCTTCTTTCATCTTCCTCTTCTTTCTTCTTCTTCTTTTTCCTCTTTTTTCTTCTTATTTTCGTCTTCTTTATTTTTCTTCTAGTTTCTTCTTCTTCCTCTTTCATTTTCTTCTTCTTCTTATTCTTCTTTTTCTTCTTCTTCTTCTTTCTTCCTCTTCTTCTTTCTTCTTCTTCTTCTTTCTTCATCTTTTTTTTTCTTCTTCCTACTTCTTCTTTCTTCCTACCCTTCTTCTTCTTCCTCTTCTTCTATCTTATTCTTCTTCTTCTTCTTTCTTCTTCTTGTACTTCATCTTCATCTTCTTTTTCTTCTTCTTCTTCTTTCTCTTTTTCCTCTTCTTCTTCTTCTTCTTCTTCTTTCTTCTTCTTCTTCTTCATCTTTCTTCTTCTTCATCTTCTTCTTCATCTTTCTTCTTCTTCTTCTTATTCATCTCCTTCTTCTACTTCTTCTTGTTCTTCGTTCTTTTTTCTTCTTCTTCTTCTTCTTTCTTCTTCCTCCTTTCTTTTTCTTTCTTCTTCTACATGTTTTTGCTTTTCTTCTTCTTCCTTTTCTTTATTTTTCTTTTACTTCTTCGTTCTTGTTGTTCTTTCCTCTTCTTCTTCTTTCTTTTTCTTCTTTCTTCTACTCTTTTCTTCTTCTTCCTCTTCTTCTTTCATTTTCTTCTTCATTCTTTTATTTCTTTCTTCTTCTTCTTCTTCTTCTTCTTCTTCTTCTTCCTCTTCTTCTCCTTTTCTTTTTCCTCCTCTTAATCTTTTCTCTTTTTCTTCTTTATTCTTCTTCTTCTATTTCTTCTTCTTCTTCTTTCTTCTTCTTCTTGGTCTTCTTCTACTTCTTCCATTTCTTATTGTTCGTCTTTCTTTTTCTTCTTCTTTATCTTCTTCTTCTTCTACTTCTTTTTCTTTCTTCTTCTTTATCTTCTTCTTCGTCCTTCTTCTTCTTCTTTTTCTTCTTGTTCTATTTTCTTTTGCCTCTTCTTATTTTTCTTCTTTCTTCTAATTCATCTTTCTTCTTTTTCTTTCTTGTTCTTTTTTTTTCTTTCTATTTCTTCTTATTATTATTCTTCCTCTTCCTGTTCTTCACTCTTCTTATTCTTTCTTCTTCTTCTTTCTTCATCTTCTTTCTTATCTTTTTTTCTTCTTCTCCTTCTTTCTTCTTCTTCTTCTTCTTCTCCTTCCTTCTTCTTCTTTTTCATCTTCTTCTTCTACTTCTTTCATCTTCTTCCTTTTTTTCTTTCCTTTTCTGCTTCCTTCTTCTTCCTCCGTCTTCCTCCTTTCTTATTCCTCTTTCTTCTTCTTCTTCTTCATTGCCTTTTTCATACTTCTTGTACTTCTTTCTTCTATTTCTTCTTTCTTCTTCTTCTTTCCTTTTCTTCTTTCTTCTTCTTTCTTTTTCTTCTTTTTTCTTCTCGTTTTTTTCTCCTTCCTCTTCTTCTCCTTCTTCTTCTTCTTCAAATTTTTCTTCTTTCTTTTTCTTCTTCTTCATCTACTTCATTCATCTTTTTCTTCTTTCTTCTTCATCTTTCTTCTTCTTTTTCTTTCTCCTTCTTTTTTCTACATCTTTTTTCCTTCGACCCTTCTTCTTCTTCTTCTTCTTCTTCTACTTCTTCTGTCTTCTTCCTCTTCTTCTTCTTTCTTCTTCTTCTTCTTCTTCTTCTTCGTCTTCATCTTTTTATTCTTCCTCTTTCTCTTCTTGTCCTTCTTCTTCTTCTTCTTCTTCTTCTAGTTTTTCATTCATCTTCTTCTCCAGCATCTTGTTCTTCTTTCTTCTTCTTCTTCTTCTTCTTCTTCTTCTTCTCCTTCTTTTTCTTCTTCTTCTTCTTCTTCTTGTTTTTCATTCATCTTCTTCTCCAGCATCTTGTTCTTCTTTCTTCTTCTTCTTCTTCTTCTTCTTCTTCTTCTTCTTCTTCTTCCTCTTTCTTCCATCTCTACTTCTTCTTCTTCTTCAATTTTCTTCTTCTTCCTCTTCTTCATTTTTATTCTTCTTTCTTCTTCTTCTTTCATCATCTTCTTCTTCTTCTTCTTCTTCTTCTTCTTCTGCTACTTCTTCTCTCTTCTACCACCTCTTCCTCTTCTTCTTTCGTCTTTTTCTTCCTTTTTCTTTGTTCTTCTTCTTCATTCTTCTTCTTTTTCTTTCTTTTCCTTCTTTGTCTTCTTCTTCTTTTTCTTCATCTTCTTCTTCTTATTTCTTCTTCTTTTTTGTACTTCTTCTCTATTATTTTTCCTCCTTTTTTCTTCTTTCTTCTTTTCTTTCTTCCTTTTTCTTCTTCTTCTTCTCTTTCTTTCTCCTTCTTCTTGTTCTTCTACTTCTCCTTTTCTTATTGTTCTTCTTTCTTCTTCTTCTTTCTTCTTCTTCTTTCATCTTCTTTTTCTTTCTTCATCTTCTTTCTTCTTCTTCTTCTTCTTCTTCCTCTTCTTCCTCCTCTTATTCTTCTTCTTCTTCAATCTTCTTCGTCTTTAATCTTCTTCTTTCATTTTATTCTTCTTTCTTCATCTTCTTCTTCTTCCTTCTTCTGTTCCACTTCTTTTTCTTCTTCTTCTTCTTCTTCTTCTTCTTCTCCTTCTTCTTTCTTCTTCACTCTTCCTCATCTTTCATCTTCTTCTTTCATCTTCCTCTTCTTTCTTCTTCTTCTTCCTCTTCTTCATTCTTCTTGTTCGACTTCTTTTTCTTCTTCTTTTCTTCTTCTTCTTCTTCTTTTCTTATTCTTCTTCTTCTTCTTCTTCTTCCTCTCTCTTCTTCTTCTTCTTCTTCTTCTCTGTTCTTCTGCTTCTTCTTTCTTCTTCTTCTTCTTCTTCTTCTTCTTTCTTCTTCTTCTTTTTTTCTTTTTTTTCTTCTTCTTTTCTTTCTTCTCTTTCTTTCTTCTTCTTCTTTCTTCTTCTTCTTCTTCTTCTTTCTTCTTCTTCTTCTTTGTCTTTCCTTTTTTGCTTCTTTCTTCTTCTTCCTCCTTTCTTTTTCTTCTTCTTTCTTCTTCTTCTTTCTTCTTCTTCTTCTTCTTCTTCTTCTTTGTTACTCATCTTCTTCTTCTTCACTCTTCTTCTTCTTTCATCATCTTCATTCAACTTTTTCTTCTTTCTTCTTCTTCCTCTCCTTCTGTCTTTTTGGTTCGTCTTCTTCTTCTTCTTATCACTCCTTCATCTTCTTCTTCTTTTTCTTTCTTTTGCTTCTTCTATCTTCTTCTTCTTCTTTCTTCTTCGTTTTCTTCTTCTTCTTTCTTCTTCTTCTTTTTCTTTTTCTTTATTCCTCTTCTTCTTTCTTCTCTTTCTTTCTTCTTCTTCTTTCTTCTTCTTTTTTGTTCTTCTTCTTCTTCTTCTTCTTCTTTCTTCTTTTCCATCTTTTTTTTTCCTTTTCTGCTTCTTTCTTCTTCTTCCTCCTTCTTTCTTGTTTTTCTTTCTTTTTTTTCTTCTTCTCTACTCATCTTCTTCTTCTTCTTCCTTCTTTTACTTTCTTCTTCTTCACTCTGCTTCTTCTTCTTTGTTGTTCTTTTTTTTTTCTTGTTCTTCTTCTTCATCTTTCTCCTTCTTCTTCTACTTGTTCTTCTTCTTCTTGTTCTTTCTTCTTTTTCTTCATCTTTTTTTTCTTCTTCTTCTTTATCCATCTTTTTCTCCTTTCATCTTCTTCTTTCTTCTTCTTTCCTCTTCTTCGTTCTACTTCTTCTTTCTTCTTCTACTTCTTCTTTTTCTTCTTCATCCTTCTACTTCTTCTTCCTCTTCTTCTTCTTCCACTTCTTGTTCTTCTTTCTTCTTTTTCTTCTTCTTTTTTCTTCTTCTTCCTCTTCTTCTTCTTCCAGTCCTTCTTCTTCTTCTTTCTTCTGCTTCTTCTTCTTCTTTCTTCTTCTTTGTTCTTCTTCTTCTTCCTTTTTTTCTTTCATTCTTCTTCTTTCTTCTTCTTCATTCTTCTCATCTTCTTCATCTTCTTCTTATTCTTCTTCATTCTTCTTCTTCTTTCTTCTTCTTTCATCTTCTTCTATCATCTTCTAACACTTTTTTTTCTTATTATTCTTTTTGTATTTTTTTCCTACTTCTTTCTTCTTCTACTTTCTTCATTCTTCTTCTTCTTCTTCTTCTTCTTCTTCTTTCTTCGAATTCTTCTTTTTTTTTCTTCTTTCTTCTTCTTCTTCTTCTTCTTTTTTCTTCTTCCTCCTCTTCTTCTTATTCTCTTTCTTTTGCTTCCTCGTCTTCTTCTTCTTCATCTTTGTCTTCTTTTCTTTCCTTTTTCTTCTTCTTCCGCTTTTTTCTTCTTTCTTCCTTTTTCTTCTTCTTTGTTATTCTTTCTTCCTTGTTGTCCATCTTTCTTGTTCTTCTTCTACTTCTACTTTTTTCTTCTTCTTTTTCTTCTTCTTCTTCTTCTTCTTCTTCTTCTTCTTTCTTCTTCTTTGATTTTCTTCTTCTTTTTTTTCTACTTCTTCTTCTTCTTCTTCTTCTTCTTCTTCTTCTTTCTCTTCTTCTTCTTCCACTTGTTCTTCCTCTTCTTTTCTTCTTCTTCTTCTTCTAATTTGTTCTTCTTCGTCTTTTTCTTCTTTTTATTTTTTTCTTCTTCTTCGTTCTTCTTCTTCTTCATTTTTGTTCTTTGTATTTCTTGTTCTTCTCCTTTCCACTTCTTTCTTCTCCTTTTTTTTCTTCTTCTTCTTCTTCTTCTTCTTCAACTTCTTCTTCTTCTTCTTCTTCTCCTTCCTTCTTCTTTCTTCTTTTTCTTCTCTCTTCTTCTTCTTCTTCTTCTTCTTCTTCTTCTTTTCTTTCTTCTTCTTCTTCTTCTTCATCATCTTCAAATTCTTCTTCTTAATTCTTGCTCTTCTTCTTTCTTCTACTTCTTTCTTCTTCTTCTTCCTTCTTCTTCATGCTTCTTCTTCTTTTTCCTTCTTTGTTCTTCCTCTTCTTTTTTCTACTTTCTTCTTCTTCTTCTTCTACTTCTTTCTTCTTCTTCTTCTTCTTCTTCTTCTTCGTCTTCTGCTTCATCTTCTTCGATTTCTTCTTTTTCTACTTCATATTTCTTATTCTTCTTCATCTTCTTCTTCATGTTCTTCTTTCTTCTTTTTGTTCTTCTTTCTTGATATTCTTTCTTCTGCTTCTTCTTCGACATCTTCTTTATTCTTGTTCTTCCACTTCTTCTTTTTCTTCTTCTTCTTTCTTCTTCGTCTTCTTTTTCTTCTTTATTGGTCTTCTTCTTTCCTCTTCTTTTTGTTTCCTCTTCTTCTTTGTTCTTACTATTCTTTCTTCTTCTTTGTTCTTCTTTCTTCCTTCCACTTTTTATTCTTTCTTCTCCTTGTTCCTCTACTTCTTGTTCTTAAACTTCTTTTTTTTTTCTTCTTCTTCTTCTACCTTCTTCTTCTTCCTCTTCTTCTTTCTTCTCCTTTTTCTTCTTCTTCATTTTTCTTCTTCTTCTTCTTCTTCTTTGTTTTGCTTCTTCATCTTCTTCTTCTTCCTCTCCTTCTTGTACTTCTTTCTTCTTCTTCTTCTTCTTCTTCTTCTTCTTCTTTCTTCTTCTTCTTCTTCTACTTCCCTTTCTTCTTCTTATTCTTCTTCTTCTTCATCTTGTGCTTCTTTTTCTTCATGTTCTTCTTCTTCGTTCTTCTTCTTCTTCTTCTTCTTTATTCTTCTTTCTTCTTCCTCATCCTTGTTCTATTACTTTCTTCTTCTTATTTTGTCTTTTTCCTTCTTCCTCTACTTTCCTCTTCTTTAGTCTTCTTTTTCTTTCTTCTTCTTTCTTCTTCTTCATCATCATCTTCTTCTTCTTCTTCTTCCTCATCTTTCACCTTTCTTCTTTCTTTTTCTTTCTTCTTTCTACTTTTTTTTCTTCTTCTTTCTTCTTTGTAGTTCTTTTTTCTTCTTTTTTGACTTATTCTTCTTTCGTCTTTATATTCTTGATCTTCTTCTTCTTCCTCTTCTTCTTCTTCTTCTTCTTCTTCTTTCTCTTCTTTTCTCTTTTTTCTTCTTCCTCTTTCTTCTTTTTTCTTCTTTCTTCAACTTCTTTCTTCTTCTCTCTTCTTTGTTCATCTTCTTTCTTCTTCTTCTAATTCTTCTTCTTTTTCTTTCTTTTTCTTCTTCTCCTTCTTCGTTTTCTTTCATCTTTTACATCTTCTTCTTCTTCTTCTTTCTTCTTCTTCTTCCATCTTCTTATTTATTCTTCTCTTTCTTCTTCTACATTCTTCTTCTTTTTCTTTGTTGTTCTTCTTCTTCTTCTTGTTTTTTTGCTTCCACTTCTACTTCTTTCCTCTGTCTTTTTCTTCTTCTGTTTTGTTCTTTTTCTTCTTCTTCTTTATTTTTCTCCTTCTTCTTCTTCTTCTTCTTTCCTTTTTTTTCTTCTTCTTTCTTCTTCTTCTTCTTCTTTCTCTTTTTCTTTCTTCTCGTCCTTATTTCTTCTTCTTTTTCCTTCTTCTTCTCCTTTCTTCTTCTTTTTTCTTCTTCTTCTCCTTTCTTCTTCTTTTTTCTTCTTCTTTTTCGTTCTTTTCTTCTACTTATTCTTCTTCTTCCTTATTCCTTCTTATTCTTCTTCGTCATTCTTCTTCTTGTTTCTTCTTCATCTTCTTCTATCTTCTTCTTTTTTCTTCTTCTTTGTTGTTCACTTTCTTCTTCATCTTTCTTCTTCTTTCTTGTTTCTCTTCCTTTTCTTTTTCCTTCTTCTTCTTCTTCTTCTTCTTCTTCTCTCTTCTTCTTCTTCTTCTCCTTCTTCTTTCTTGTTTCTCTTCCTTTTCTTTTTCCTTCTTCTTCTTCTTCTTCTTCTTCTTCTTCTCTCTTCTTCTTCATCTTCCTTCTTCTTTCTTCTTCCTCTTCTTCTCCTTCTTTTTTCTTTTTCTTATTTCTTGTTCTTCTTCTTCTTGTTGTTCATCTTTCTTCTGTTCTTGTTCTACTTTCTTCTTCTTCTTCCTCTTCTTTCCTCTTTCTTCTTCTTCCTTTTTCTTCTTCTTTCTTCCTTCTTCTACTTTGTTATTATTTCTTCTTTCTTGTTTGTCTTTCTTCTTCTTCTTCTTTTTCGTCTTCTTCTTCTTTCTTCTTCTTCTTCTTCTTCTTTTTCTTTCTTCTCGTTCTTATTTCTTCTTCCTTTTCCTTCTTCTTCTCCTTTCTTCTTCTTTGTTCTTCTTCTTTTTCGTTCTTTTCTTCTACTTATTCTTCTTCTTCCTTATTCCTTCTTATTCTTCATCCCTCTTCTTCGTCATTCTTCATCTTCTTTCTTCTTCGTCTTCTTCTTTCTTCTCCTTTTTCTTCTTTGTTGTTCACTTTCTTCTTCTTCTTCTTCTCATTTTTTCTTCTTTTTCTTCCTTTTCTTTTTCCTTCTTCTTCTTCTTCTTCTTCTCTCTTCTTCTTCTTCCTTCTTATTTCTTCTTCCTCTTCTTCTCCTTCTTTTTTCTTTTTCTTATTTCTTGTTCTTCTTCTTCTTGTTCCTCTTTCTTCTTCTTCTTGTTCTACTTTCTTCTTCTTCCTCTTCCTCTTCTTTCCTCTTTCTTCTTCTTCCTCTTTCTTCTTCTTTCTTCCTTCATCTACTTTGTTAATCTTTCTTCCTTCTTGTTTTTCTTTTTTCTTCTTCTTCTTCTTCTTTCTTCTTCTTCTTCTTCCTCTTTTTCTTTCTTCTTATTCTTATTTCTTCTTCTTTTTCCTTCTCCTCTTTTCTTCTTCTTTTTTCTTCTTCTTCATTTTCGATCTTTTCTTCTACTTATTCTTCTTCTTCCTTATTCCTTATTCTTCTTCCCTCTTCTTTGTCATTCTTCTTCTTCTTTCTTCTTCTTTTTTTCTTATTCTTTGTTGTTCACTTTCTTCTTAAACTTTCTTCTTCTTCTTTCTTCTTCTTCTTCTTCTTCTCCTTCTTTCTTCTTTTCCTTTCGTTTCTTTTTCCTTCTTCTTTTTCTTCTTCTTCTTCTCTCTTCTTCTTCTTCCTTCTTCTTCTTTCTTCTTCATCTTCTTCTCCTTCCTTTTTCTTTTTCTTATTTCTTGTTCTTCTTCTTCTTCTTGTTCATCTTTCTTCTTCTTCTTCTTGTTCTACTTTCTTCTTCTACCTCTTCCTCTTCTTTCATCTTTCTTCTTCTTCCTCTTTCTTTTTCTTTCTTCCTTCTTCTTTGTTATTCTTTCTTCCTTCTTGTTTGTCTTTCTTCTTCTTCTTCTTCTTCTTCTTTCTTCTTGTTTTTCTTCTTCTTTTTCTTCTTCTTCTTCTTTTTCATTCTTCTTCTTTCTTTTTCTTCTTTTTTCTTATTTTTCTTTTTCTTCTTCTTCATCTTCTTCTTCTTCTTCGTCTTCTTCTTCTTTCTTTTTTCTTCTTCTTTATTTTCATTCTTTTTCTTCCTGTTCTTCTTCTTTCTTCTTCTTCTTCTGCTTCCTTCTTCTTCTTTGCATTTCTTCTTTCTTCTCCTTCTTTTTCTTGTTCAACTTCTTTTTCTTCTTTCTTCTTCTTCTTCTTCTCCTTCTTCTTCTTCTTCTTTCTTCTTGTTCTTCGTTCTTCTTCTTCTCCTTATTCTTCCTCTTTCTTCTTTTTCATCTTTTTCTTCTTTCTTCTTCTTCTCTCTTCTTCTTCTTTCTTCTTCTCCTTCTTTCTTTCTTCTTCTTCTTCTCCTCCTCCTACTTCTTTTTCTTCTTCATCTTCTTCTTCTACTTCTTAATTCTTGTCAATCTTTGTTCTTCTACTTCTTTCTTCCTCTCTTTCGTTCCTCTTCGTCTTTCTTCTTCTTTTTCCTTCTTTTTTCTTCTTCCTCTTCTTTCTTCTACTTTCATCTTCTTCTTTTTTCTTCTTCTTCTTCTTCTTCTTCCTTCTTCTTCTTCT
Source organism: Vanilla planifolia (assembly GCA_023846275.1). Classification (NCBI taxonomy): domain Eukaryota; kingdom Viridiplantae; phylum Streptophyta; class Magnoliopsida; order Asparagales; family Orchidaceae; genus Vanilla; species Vanilla planifolia. Next base: position 9,523,261 of record CM043867.1, read on the forward strand.
TCTTCTTCTTTGTCTTTTTTCTTTTTCTTGTTGTTCTTCTTCTTCTTATTTACTTCTGTTATCTTCTTCTTTTTTTTTCTTTTTCTTTGACTTCTTCGTTTTCCTTCATCTTTCACTTATTCTTTTTCTGCTACTTCATCTTTTTCTTCTTCGTTTATCTTCTTCTTCCTTCTCCTTCTTATTTCTTCTTCTTCATTTTTTTCTTCTTCTTTCCTCTTTTTCTTTCTTCTTGTTCTGTCTTCTTCTTCTTACTCTTCACTCTTCTTCTTCTTCTAATTGTTCTTCTTTCTCTTCTTCTTCTTGTTCTTTGTTCATCTTTTTTGTTCTTTTTCTCTCTACTTCTTCATTCTACTACTTGTTCTTTCTTCCTCTTCTTCTCCTTTTTCCTTCTTCTCATCCTTCTTTCTTCTTATTCTTCTTTTTTTATTTCTTGTTCTTCTTCTTTTCTATTCTTTTTCTTCATTCTTCTTTCTGCTTCTTCTTTCTTCTTCTTCTTTCAACTTCTTTCTTCTTCTTCTTCTTTCTTCTTCTTGTTTTACTTTTTCCTGCTTTTTCTTCTTCTTTTTCTTTCTTCTTCTTTTTTCTTCTTTCTTCTTTTTCTTTCTTCTTCTTCCATCTTCTTCTTCTTCTTCTTCTTCTTTGCTCTTCTTCTTCTACTTGTTCTTCTTTTTTCTTCTTGTTCTTCTTCTTTCTTCAGCTTTTTTGTTCCTTTTCTCTCTTCTTCTTCTTTCTACTACTTCTTCATCTTCTTCTTCGTCTTCTACTTATTTCTTCCTCTTCTTCTTTCTTCCACTTCTTTCCTCTTCTTCTTCTGCTTTTGTCTTCTTTTTTGTTCTTCCCCTACTTCTGTCTTCCTCCTCTTTCTTCTTTTTCGTCTTCTTGTTGTTCTCCTTCTTCTTCTTCTTCTTCTACTTCTTCTTTGTCTTTTTCTTTTACTTCGTCTTTCTTCTCCTTCTTCTTCTTCTTCTTCTTCTTCTTCTTCTTCTTATTTTAATTCTTCTTCTTCTTCATGCTCTTCCTTCTTCCCTTTCTCCTTCTTCTTTCTTCTTCATCTTCTTCTCTTTCTTCTCCTTTTTCTTTGTCTTTCTTTTTGTTGTTTTTTACTTCTTTCTTCTTCACTCTTCTTCTTCTTCCTCTACCTCTCTTTCCTCTTATTCTTTCTACTTCTACTTCTTCTTCTTCTTCCTCTTTATTCTTCTTTTTCTTATTTATTTTTCTTCTTTCTTCATCTTTTTGTTTCTTCTTCTTCTTCTATCTTCTTCTTCTTCTTCTTCGCCTTTTTTCTTAATCTTTTTTCAACTTATTTCTTCTTCTTCTTTTGTTTTCCTTTCTTCTTATTCTTCTTTCTTCTTCTTCTTCTTCTTCTTCTTCTTCATCTTTTTTCTTTTGCTTGTTCTTCTTTTTTTTCTTCTTTCTTCTTCTTCTTCATTTTTTTCTTTGTTCCTCTTCTTCTTTCTTCTTCTAATTCTTTCTTCTTCTTCTTTCTTCTTCTTCTTCATTCTTCTTCTTCTTATTCTTGTTCTTCTTATTTATCTTCTTCTTCTTCATCTTCTTCTTTATTCTTCTTGTACTTCATCTTCTTCCTTCTTCTTCTTCTTTTCTTTTCTTTTTTTTCCTCTTCTTTCTCCTTCTTCTTCCTTCTTATTCTTCTTCCTTCTTTATTCTTCTTCTTCTTTATTCTTCTTCTTCCATCTTCTTCTTTCTTTTTCTTCTTCTCTCTTCTTTTTCTTTCTTCTCCTCCTTCTTCTTCTTCTTCTTTCTTAATTTTATTCTTTATCCTTCTTCTTTTTTTTTCTTTATCTTTCTTGTTCTTCTTCTTTATTTTTCCTTTTCTTTTTTCATCTTTCTTGTTCCTCTTTTTCTTTCTTTTTCCAATTCTTTCTTCTTTTTCCTTTTTGTCTTTTCTCTTTCTCTTCTTTCTTCTTCTTCTTCTTCTTTTTCCTTCTTCTTCCTCTTCTTTCTCCTTCTTCCCCTTTCATATTCTTCTTTCTTCTTCTTCCATCTTCTTCTTTTTTTTTTCTTCTTTCTACTTTTTCTTTCTTCTTCTTCTTTCTTCATTTTAACCATTGTTCTTTATTTTTCTTTTTCTTTCTTCTTCTTCTTCATTATTCTTCTTCTTTTCTCTTCTTTTTTCATCATTCTTGTTCCTCTTTTTCTTTCTTTTTCCTATTCTTTCTTTTTCTTTCTTTTTTCCTCTTTGTCTGTCTTCTTTCTCTTTTTCTTTTTCTTCCTCCTTCTTCTTCTTTTTTTGTCTTTCTTCTTCTTCCTCTATTTCATTCTTCTTTCTCTTCTATCTTCTTCTTTCTTCTTCTTCTTCTTCTTCTTCTTTCTTCCTCTTTGTCTTTCATCTTCTTCTTTTTGGTTTTTCTTCACTCTTCTTCTTCTTCTTTCATCCTCCTTTACTTTCTTCCTATTTCTTCATCATGTTCTTTCTTCTTCTTCTTTTTCCTTCTTCTTCTTCATATTCTTCTTCTTCTTCTTCTTCCTCCTCCTCCACTTCTTTCTTCTATCTTCTTTGTTCTTTTTCTTTCTTCATGTTTCTTTATTCTTCTTCTTTCTTCTTCTTTCTTCTTCTTTCTTCTGTGTTCTTCTTTTTTCTTCTTCTTATTCATCTTAATCTTCTTTCTTCTTCTTCTTCTTGTTCTACTTCTTCTTCTTCTTTCTCTTCTTTTCTTTTTCTTCATCTTCTTTCTTCTTTTTGCTTGTTTCTTCCTGTTCTTCCTTCTTCTTTCTTCCTCTACTTCTTTCTCCTTTTGACTTCTTCTTCCTCTTCTTCATCTCCATCATCATCTTCTTCTTCCTCTTTTTCTTCTTCTTCCTCTTTTTTCCTCTATCTTCTTCTTCTTCTTTCGTCTTTAACCTTTTTTCTTTTTTTCTCTTCTTCTTTCTTCTTCTATTTCTTCATCATCATCATCATCATCATCTTCTTCTTCTTCTTCTTCTTCTTCTTCTTCCTCTTCTACTTCTTCTTTTCTTCTTGTTCTTCTTCCTCTTCTTCTTCTTTCTCTTCTTTCCTCTCTCTTCATCTTCTTCTTTCTTCATTCTACTTCTTTCTTCTTCTTTCTTCTTTGCACTTCTACTTTCTTCTTCTTGTTCTTCTTCTTCTTCTTCTTCTTCTTCTTCTTTCCTCTTCTTATTCTTCTTCTTCTTTTTCTTCTTCCTCTTCTTCTTCTTCTCTCTTCTTCTTCTTCATTTTTCTTCTACTTGATTTTTCTTCTCCTTCTTCTTCAACATTTTAATTCTTCTTCGTCATCTTTCTTTTGCTTTCTTCATCTTTCATCTACTTCTTGGTTCTTACCCTTCTTCATTCTTCTTTTTCTTTCTTCATCTTCTTATTTGTTCTTCTTCTTCTTCTTCTTCTTTTTCTTCTTCTTCTTTTTCTTCTTATTCTTCTTCTACATCTTTCTTCTTCTTCTTCTTCTTCTTCTCCTCCTTCATCTACTACTTCTTTTTTCTTCTTTTTCTCTCTTCTTCTTTTTCTTCTTCACTCTTCTTCTTATTCTTCTTCATCTTCTTCTTCTTCATCTTCTTCTTCTTCTCTTTCTTCTTCACTCTTCTTCTTCTTTCTTCTCCTTTCTTCTTTTTCTTTCTTCTTCTTCTTCTTTCTTCTTCTTCATTCTTCTTCCTCTTCTTTCTTCTTCTTTCTTCTTCTTCATCTTTTTTGTTCTTTCTTCTTCTTTCTTCTTCATAATCTTTTTTTTCTACTTCCTTCCTCTTCTTTCTTCTGTTCTTCTTAGTCTTCCTTTTTCTTCTTCTTCTTTTTTTCTTCTTCTGTTTCTTCTTCATATTCATCTTCATCTTCTTCGTCCTTCTCTTCTTTCCTCTTTCTTCTTCTTCTTTCTTCTTTTCACTTTTTTCTTCTTCTTTTGACTTCTTTCTTCTTTGTTGTTCTTCTTTCTTCTTCTTCTTCTTCTTCTACTACTTCTTCTTTCTTCTTTATCATGATCATCTTCATCTTCTTCTTCATTCTTCTTCTTCTTTCTTCTTTTTCTTCTTCTTTCTTGTTCTCCATCTTCTTCTTTCGTCTTCTACTTCTTCCTTCTTCTGCATTTTCTTTTTTCTTCTTTTTTCTTCTTCTTTCTTCTTCTTCTTCTTTGTTATTCTTCTTCTTCTTTCTTCTTCTTCTTCTTTGTTATTCTTTTTCTTCTTTTTTCTTCTTTCTTCTGCTTCCTTCGTCTTCATCATCTTGTTCTTCTTTCTCTTCTTGTTCTCCTTTTTCTTCTCCATTCTTCTTCTTCTTCTACTTCTTGTTCTTTCTTTTTCTTCTTCGTCTTTTTCTTCTTTTTCTTCTTCTATTTCTATTTCTTCTTCAACTTATTCTTCTTCTTGTTCATTCTTTATCTTTGTCTTCTTTTTTAACCTTTTTCTCCTTCTTCATCTTCTTCTTCTTTCTTGTTCTCCTTCTACTACTTCTTCCTTCTTCTTCTTCTTCTTCTTTTTCTTTCTCCATCTTCCTTCTTCTTCTTCTTCTTCTTCTTTCTCCATCTTCCTTCTTCTTCTTCTTCTTTCTCCATCTTCTTTCTTCTTCTTCTTCTTTCTTCTTTCTCCTTCTTGTTCTTTCTTCTTCTTTATTTCCTCCTCTTCTACTTCTTCTTCTTCTTCTTTTTTCTTCTTCTTTTTCTTCTTCTTCATCTTCTTTCTTCATCTTGTTTCTTTTTCTTCTTCATTTATTCTTCTTCTTATTATTATTATTCTTTTTCTTTCTTCTTCTTCTTCTTTCTTCTTTTTCTTCTTTCTTCTTTTTTCTTTTTCTTTCCCCTTCTTCTTTCTTCTTCTTATTTCTTCTTCTTCTTATTCTTTTTTTTCTTCTTCCTTCTTCATCATTCTTGTTCTCCTTCTTCTTTCTTCTACTCCTTTCTTCTTCCTCTTCATCCTTGTTCTTCTTCTTTCTTCTTCTTCTTTGTTTTTCTTCTTCTACTACTTCTTCGTTTTGAACTTCTTCATCTTCATCATCTTCTTCTTCTTCTTCTTCTTCTTCTTCTTCTTATTTCTTCCTCTTTTTCCCGCTTCTTCTTCTTCTCTTCTTATTTCTTCTTCCTCTTCATCCTTCTTCTTTTTCTTTCTTCTTTCCTTTTCTTTTTTTTCTTTCTTCTTCTTCTTCTTCTTATTTTCTTCTTCTTCTTCTTTTTCTTCTTCTTCTTCCTTTTTCTTGTTCTTTTTTCTTATTCTTCTTCTTCTATTACTTCTTGGATATTCAGATTCAAAAACCCATGGATTTTTTGTTTTTTTACTAGCTTCATATAATTCAGAAACACTAGTTTTCTTGAAGCCTCTTCCTCATATCTCTCATCCCCCGCTAACCCGAGCGAACATTCAAATATCTATCCCACATTCATTCGCGAGGGGACTCCTAATGGGTTGAATACCATATCAACGGGCGTTCCATCTTGCAAATAGGGCATATCTTGTATAGACAAAATCCTAGAAATTATACCTTTATTCCTGTGCCTTCCAGCTACTTTATCACCCACTTTGATTTCGTGTTTCTGTAAAATATATACACAAATCCTTTCGCTTTTTCATTTTTTTCTTTTTTCTTTTTCTTCTCCTTTTTTCTTCTTCTTCTCCTTCTTTCTTCTCCATTTTCTTCCTTCTTATCCTTCTTCTTCTTCTTCTTCTTCTTCTTTTTCGTCTTAATTTTTCTTCTTCTTTCTTTCTCTTCTTTCATCTTCTTCTTCTTCTTTCTTCCTCTTTTTTTTCTTCTTCTTTCTTCTCTTTCTTCTTCTTTCTTCTTTACTCTTCTACCTTCTTCTTCATGTTCTTCTTCTCCTTCTTCTTTATTTTCTTTTTCTTCTTCTTCTTCTTGTTCTTCTTCTTCATCTTATTATTATTATTCTTCTTCTTCTTCCTTTTCTTTCTCTTTTTTCCACTTTCTTCTTCTTCTTCTTCTTTCTTCTTTCTTCTTTTTTACTTCATTCTTCCTCTTCTTTTATCTTCTTTCTTCTTCTTCTTCATCTTCCTTTTTCTTTCTTCTTCATCTTCTTCTTCCTCTTCTACTACTTCTTCTTCTTCTTCTGCTACTTCTTTTTCTTCTTCTTCATCTTCTACCTCTTCTTTCCTCTTTCTGCTTCTTTGTCTTTCTTTTTTTTACCTCTTTCGTCTTTGTTCTTGTACTTCTTCTTTCTTCTTTGTTCTTGTACTTTCTTCTTCTTTTTTGTTCTTTTTGTTCTTGTTCTTGTTCTTCTTCTTCATCATCTTTTTTCTTCTTCCTCTTCTTCTTCTTCATCTTCTTTTTTCTGCTTCTTTTCTCTTTTTCTTTCTTTTTCTTTTTTTTCTTTTTGTTCTTCTTCTTCATTCTTCTTCTTCCCCTTCTTCTTCTTCTTCTTTCTCCTTGTCATTTTTCTTCTTTCTTCTTCTTTCTTTCACTTCTTTCTTCTTTTATTTTTTCTTCTTCTTCGTTCTTCTCAATCTTCTTCCTTCTTATCCTTCATCTTCTTCTTCTTATTCTACTTTCTTCCTCTTCTTTCTTCTTCTTCTTCTTTCTTCTTCTTCTTCTTCTTCTTCTTCTTATTCTTCTTCTTTTTTACTCTTCTTCTTTCTTACTCTTCTTCTTCTTCTTCTACTTTTTCTTCTTCATTTTATTCATTCATCTTATTCTTCTTCTTCTTCTTTCTTCTTTCTTGTTCTTCTTTCTCATTCTTTTTTTTTCTTCTTTCTTCTTTTTCTTCTACTTCTTATTCTTTTTGTTCTTCTTCTTCTTCATCATTTTCTTTTTCTTCTTCTCCTTATTCTTTCTCTTTTTTCCTGTTTCTTATACTTCTTCTTTCTATTTTTTACTTCTTTCTTTTTCCTTCTTTGTCCTTCCTCTTCTTTTTCTTCTTCTTGTTGTTGTTGTTTCTCTTCTTCTTCTTTTTCTTCTTTCTTTTTCTTTTTCTTCTTTTTCTTATTCTTATTCTTCTTCTTTCTTCTTTCTTCTTCTTCTTCCTTTCTATTCTTATCCTTCTTCATATTTCTTCTTCTCTTCTTTTTATTCTTTCTTCTTCATCTTCGTCTTCTTCTTCTTCTTTCTTCTTCTTTTTTTCCTCTTCTTCTCTTCTACTTCTTTTATCTTCTACTTCTTTTTCTTTATCTTCATCTTCATTCTTCTTCTTGTTTCTTTTTCTTCTTTATTTATTCTTGTTCTTCTTATTCTTCTTATTATTCATCTTCTTTCTTCTTCTTCTTATTCTTCTTTCTTCTTCTTCTTCTTCTTCTTCTTCTTCTTTTTCTTTCTTCTACTTTTTTCTTCTTTTTTGCCCTTCTTTCTTCTTCTTATTTCTTCTACATCTTCTTCTTCTTCTTCTTCTTTCTCAACTTCTTCTTCTTTTTCTTATTGTTCTTCCTTCTTCATTCTTGTTTCTCTTCTTCTTTCTTTAACTTCTTTCTTCATCCTCTTCATCCTTCTTCTTTTTTCCTCTTCTTCTTTCTTCTTCTTTCATCCTCTTTCTTCTTTCTTCTTCTTCTTTGTTTTTCTTCTTCTTCTTCTTCTTCTTCTTTGTTTTTCTTCTTCTTCTTCTTCTTCTTCTTCTACTCTTTATTCTTCTTCTTTTTTCACTTCATCTTCTTCTTCTTTTTTGTCTTTCTTCATTCTTCTTCTTCTTCTTCTTCTTCTTCTTCTTCTTTGTTCTTCATCTTCTTCATCTTTCTTCTTCTTCCTCATTCTTCTTCTTGCTTCTTCTTCTTTCCTCTTCTTCTCCTTTCTTCTCCTTCTTCATATTCTTCTTCTTCTTTAACTTCTTCTTTCTTCTTCTTTGTTGTTCTTCTTCTTCTTATTGTTCTTCTTTCTTCTTCTTCTACCTTCTTCTTTCTTCTTCTTCTTCTCCTTCTTTCTTCTTCTTCTTCCTTCTTCTTCTACTTCTTCTCCTTCTTTCTTCCTCTTCTTCTTTCTTCTACTTCTTCTTCTTCTTCTACTTTCCTCTTCGTCTTCTTCTTCTTCTTTATCTTCTTCTTCCTCTTTCTCATTCTTCTTTCCTCTTCTTCTTCTTCTTTCTTCTCATTTTTCTTCTTCTTCTGCTTCAACTTCTTCTCTCTTCTTCTTCTTTCTTCTTCCTCTTCATCCTTCTTCTTTTCTCTTTTTCTTCTTTCCTCTTCTTTCTTCTCTCTTCTTCTTCTTATTCTTCTTCTTTATTTTCTACTTCGTTTTCATTTTCTTCTTCTTCTTCTTCTTTTTCTTTATTCTTCTTTTCCTTTCTTCTTCTTATTCTTCTTCTTCTTCTTTTTCTTCCTCTTTTTCCTTCTTCTTCATTCTTCTTCTTCTTCTTCTTCTTCTTATTTCTTCTTCCTCTTCCTTCTTTTTTTTCTTTCTTTTACTTTCCTCTTCTTTCTTCTTCTTCTTCATCTTTCTTCTTTTTTCTTCTTCTTATTTTCTTCTTCTTCTTCTTCTTCTTTTTCTTCTTCATTTTTCTTATTCTTCTTTTTTCTATTACTTCTGCTTCTTCTTCATTTTCTTCTTTTTTTGTTCTCCTTCTTTCTTCTTTCTTCTTCTTTCATCTTCATGTTCTTCTTATTCTTCTTCTTCTTCTTCTTCCTTCTTCTACTTCTTCTTCATCTTTTTCTACTTCTTCTTTTTCTTCTTCTTCTTCTTCTTCTTCTTCTTATTCTTCTTTTTCCACTTCTTTCCCTTCTTTCCAATTTCTTCTTCTTTTTCTTTCTTCTTTTTGCTTCTTTCTTCCTCTTCTTTCATCTTCTTTCTTCTTCTTCTTCCTTTTTTTTCTTCTTCATCTTCTCTTCCTCTTCTACTTCTTCTTCTTCTACTTCTTTTTCTTCTTCTTCTTCCTTTTTTTTCAATTTTTTCTTCTTCATCTTTCTTCTTTTTACCTCTTTCGTCTTTGTTCTTGTACATACTTCTCCTTTCATCTTTGTCGATTTAATTTCTTCTTCTTTTTTGTTCTTAATGTTCTTCTTCTTCTTCTTCTTCTTCTTCTTTTACTTCTTCTTCATGTTCTTCTTTCTACTTTTTATTGTTCTTCTTCTTTCTTCTTCTTCTTCTTCTTGTTCTTCTTCTTCTTCTTTTTTCTTCTTCTTCTTCTTCTGCTTCTTCTTTCTTCCTGTTCTTTTTCTTCTTCTTCTTCTGCTTTCTTCTTCTTTCTTCTTCATCTTTCTTCTTCTTCTTCTTCACTCTTCTTCTTCCCATTCTTTTTCTTCTTCTTCTTCATTCTTCTTCTTCTTCTTCTACTTTTTCTTTCTTTTTGTCATTTTTTTTCTTTCTTCTTCTTCTTCTTTCTTTTTCTTCTTTCTTCTTCTATTTTTTCTTCTTCTTCATTCTTGTTAATCTTCTTCCTTCTTATCCTTCATCATCTTCTTCGTTTTCTTCTTTCTTACTCTTCTTTCTTCTTCTGCTTCTCCTTCTTTTCCTTCATCTTCTTTGTTTTCTTCTTTCCTCTTCTTGTTCTTCTTCTTCTTCTTCTTCTACTTCTTTCTCTTCATTTTATTCTTTCTTCTTATTCTTCTTCTTCTTCTTCTTTCTTCTTTCTTGTTCTTCTCCCTTATTCTTTCTTTTTTGTTCTTCTTACTTCTTTTTCTTCTTCTTCTTTTTCTTCTTCTTCTTATTTTTCTTTTTCTTCTTCTTCTTCTTCTTCTTTCTCTTCTTTTTACTTATTTCTTCTTCTTTCTTTTTGTTTCTTCTTTTTGCTTCTTCCTTCTTTTTCTTCTTCTTCTTCTTCTTCTTCTTCTTCTTCTTCTCTTCTTTCTTCTTCTTCTACTAACTCTTCTTCTTCTTCTTCTTCTTCTTCTTTCTTTTTCTTATTATTCTTCTTCTTTTCTGTTCTTGTCCTTCTACTTCATATTTCTTCTTCTACTTCTTTTTTTTATTCTTTCTTCTTCATCTTCATTCATCCTCTTCTTCCTTCTTCTTCTTCTTTCTACTTCTTCTTTCTTCTTCTTCTTCTTCTTCTCTTCTTCTTCTTTACTTTTCTTCTTCATTCTTCTTCTTTCTTCTTCTTCTTCCTTATTCCTTTTCATCTTCTTTCATTTTTTTCATCTTTTTTTCTTTTCTTCTTCTTCTATTTCTTTCTACATCTTGTTCTTCTTCTTCTTCTTCTTTCTTCTTCTTCTTTCTTCTTCTTTATCTTGTTCTTTAACTTTCTTTTTCTTCTTCTTCATCCTCTTCTTCTTTTACTTCTACTTCTTCGATCTTCTTCTTCTTCTCCTCCTCCTCCTTTCTTCTTCTTCTTGTTGTTCTTCATTTTTCTTTTTCTTCTTCTTCTTTTTCTTTTGTTTGTTCTTCATTCTTCTTCTTCTTCTACTTCTTTTTTCTCCTTTTTTCTTCTTCTTCCCCATCTTCTTCTTCTGTCTTCTTCTCCTTCTTCTTCTTCCTCTTTCTTCTTCTTTCTTCTTCCTCTTCTTTGTTTTTCTTCTTCTTTCTTCTTCTTCTTTCAATTTCTTCATCTTTATTCTTCTTTTTCCTCTTGTTCTTTTTTCTCTTCAACTTCTTCTTCTTCTTCATTCTTCATTCTTCTTCTTCTTCTTCTTCTTCTTCTTATTCTTCTTTCTGCTTCTTCAACTTCTTCGTCTTTCTTCTTCTTCTTTCTTCTTTCCTCTTCTTCTCCTTTCTTCTCCTTCTTCTTCATATTCTTCTTTTTTTTCAACTTCTTCTTTCTTCTTCTTTGTTCTTGTTCTTCTTCTTATTCTTCTTCCTTCTTCTTCTACTTTCTTCATTCTTCTTCTTCTTCTCACTTCTTTCTTCTTCTTCTTCCTTCTTCTTCAGCTTCTACTTCTTCTTTCTTCCTCTTCTTTTTTCTACTTCATTTTTCTTCTTCTTCTTCTTCTTCTTTCTTCTTCATCTTCTTCTTCTTCTTTTTCTTCTTCTTTCTCTTTCTCATTCTTCATCTTTCCTCTTTTTCTTTTTTCTTCTTCTTCTTCTTCTTCTTTTTCTTCTTCTTCTTCAACTTCTTCTTTCTTCTATTTTGTTCTGCTTCTTATTCTTCTTTCATCTTCTTCTACCTTCTTCTTTCTTCTTCTTCTTCTCTCTTCTTCTTCTTCTTCTTCTTCTTTCTTCCTCTTCTTCTTTCGTCTACTTTTTTCTTCTTGTTCTTCTTCCTTTTTCTTCTTCTTCCACTATGTCATTCGTCTTTCTTCTTCTTCTTTCTTATTCTTCTTATATATTCTTCTTTTTCTTCTTTCTTCATCTTCTTCTCCTTCTTCTCTTTCCTTCTTCTCCTTCTTCTTCTTCTTCTTATTCTTCTTCTTTCTTCTTCTTCTTCTTCTTCTTCTTCTTCTTCTTCTTTCTTCTTCTTTTTCTTTCTTCTTTTTCTTTCTTCTTCTTCTACCTTCTTCTTCTTTCTACTTCTTCTTTCTTCTTCTTCTTTCTTCTTCTTCTTCTTCGGACTTCTTCTTCTTCTTTTTCTTCCTCTCCTTTAATTTTCTTCTTCTCCTTCCTTCCCCTTTCTTCTTCTTTCTTCGTCTTCTTCTTCTTTCTCTTTCTAATTGCATTTCTTTCGTCTTTCCTCTTCTTCTTCTTTCTTCTTCTTGTCCTCTGTTCTTTATCGTCTTCCATCTTCTTCTTTGTTCTGTTTCTTTCTTCTTCTTCTTTCATCTTCTTCTTATTCTTCTTTGTCATCCTATTTCATGTTATCCTTCTGCTTCTTCTTCTTCTTCTTCTTTTTCGTTTTTCTTATTGTCCTTCCTTCTTCTTCTTTCTTCTTATTTTTTCTTCTTCTTCTTAATTATTCTTTTTCTTTTCTCTTTTTCTATCTTCTCCTTCTTTCTTCTTCTTCTTCTTCTCTTCTTCTTTCTTCTTTTTTCTTCTTAGTCTTCTTTCTTCTTTTATCTTCTTCTTCCTCTTCTTCTTCTTCTTAGTGTTCTTTCTGCTTTCATCTACTTCTTCTTCTTCTTCTTCTTCTTCTTCTTCTTCTTCCTTTTCTTCTTCTTCTTTCTTCTTCTACTTCTTCTTATTCTTCTTCTTTTTCCTCCTCTTCTTCTCATTCTTCTCTTTCTTTCTCTTCTTTCCTCCTCCTTTCTTCCTCTTTCATCTTAATTCTTCTTTCTTCTTTTTCTTCTACATTGTCTTCTTCTTCGTCTTCTATCTTGTACTTCTTCTTCTTCCTCTTCTAATTCTTCTTCTTCTTCTTCTTCTTCTACTTCATCTTCCTTTTTCTACTACTTTTTTCTTTATCTTCTTTCTTCTTTCTCTTTCTTCTGTTTCTTTCTTTTTCTTCTTCTTCTTTCTTCTTCTTTCTTCTTCTTTCTTCTTCTTCTTCTACTATTTCTTTTCTTCTTCTTTTTTTCTTCTCTTCTTCTTCTACTTCTTTCTTCTTCTTCTTCTTCTTCTTCTTCTTCTTCTTTCTTCTTCTTCTACTTCTTCTTTTTTCTTATTTTTCTTCTTCTTCTTTGTCTTTCACTTCTTCTTTGATTTTCTTCTTCTTCTTCTTCTTCCATTTCTTCTTCTACTTCTTCATTCTTCGTCCTCTTGTTCTTCTTTCTTCTTTTTCTTTTTCTTCTTCATCTTTTCTTTCTTTCTGCTTGTCCTTCTTCTTCTTCTTTCTTCTTCTTCTTCTTCTAGTTCTTCTTCTACTTCTTTCTTCTTCATCTTCTTTCTTCTTCTTCTTTCTTTTCCTTCTTCATTTTTCTTCTTTGCCAACTTTCACCTTCTTCTTTGTTCTTCTTTTTCTTTGTTTTTCTTCTTCATCTTCTTCCTCTTCTTTCTTCTTCGTCTTCTTTTCTTACTTCATCCTCTTCCTTCTTTTTCTTCTTTCTTCTTTTTCTTCTTCTTTCTTCTTCTACTTCTTCTTCTTCTTCTTCTTTCTTCTCCTTCTTCTTTTTTATTCATCTTCTTTCTTCTTCTTCATTCTTCTTCTTCTTCATCTTTCTTCTTCTTTTTGTCCTTCTTCTTCTTCCTTCTTCATCTTCTTCTTCTTTCTTCTTCTTCTCCATCTTTTTCTTTGTTCTTCTTCTTTTTCTTCTTCTTCTTCTTATTCGACTTCTTTTCTCTTTTCTTCCTTCTTTCTTCTTCTTCTCTCTTCTTCTTCTTTCTTGTTCATCTATTTTCTTCTTTTTATTCTTCTTAATTTTCTTCTTCTTCTACTTCTTCATCTTTCTTCCTCTTTTTGTTTCTTTCACTTCCTTCTTCTTCTTCTTCTTTCTTCTTCTATATGCTTCTTCTTCTTTTTCTTCTTCTTCTTCTTCTTCTTCCTCTTCCTCTTCTTCTTTCTTCTTCTTCTTCTTCTACTTCTACTTCTTCATGTTCTTCTTTCTTCTTTTTCTTCTTCTTCTTTCTTTTTCTTCTTCTTCTTCTTCTTCTTCTTTCTTTTTCTTCTTCTTCTTCTTCTTCTTCTTCTTCTTCTTTCTTATTCTTCCTCTTCTTTCTTCTTGTTCTTCTTCTCCTTCTTCTTTCCTAGACTTCTTTCTTCTTCTTCTCTATTCTTCTTCTACTTTTTTATTCTTCTTGTTCGTCTTATTTTTTCTTCATCTTATTCTTATTCTTCTTCTTCATCTTGTTTTTTTTTTAATTTTTTCTTCTTTTTTTCTTTTTCTTTCTACTGCATCTTCTTTCCTCTTATCGTTCTTCTTTTTCTTCTTCTTCATCTTCTTTTTTGTTTTTCTTCTTCTTTATTCTTCTTCCTTCTACTTCCTTTTCCTTCGTCTTCTTCTTTCTTGTTTTTCTTCTTTCATCTCCTCCTTCTTCTTCTTCATCTTCTTCTTGAACTTCTTCTTTCTTCTTGTTCTTCTTTTGTCTTCTTCTTTTTCTCCTTCTTCTTTCTTCCTCCTCTTCTTTCTTCTTTTTCTTCTTCTTCTATCATCTTCTTCTTCTTCTCCTTCTTCTTCTTCCTTCTACTTCTTCCTTCTTCTTCTTCTCCTTTCTTTGTTTCCTTCTTCTTCTTCTTCTTCTTTACTATTCTTCATCTTCCTTCTTCTTCTTTCCTCTTCTTGTTTCTTCTCCTTCGTTTTCTTCTTATTCTCCTTCTTTCTTCTTCTTCTTCTTCTTCTTCCTTCTTCTTTCTTCTTCTTATTCTACCATCTTCTTTTCTTTTTCTTCTTTCTTCTTCTTCTCTCTTCTTCTTCTTCTTTCTTCTTCTTCTTCTTCTTCTTCTTCTTCTTCCTTCTTCTTTCTTCTTCTTCTTCTTCTTCTTCTTCTTCCTTCTTCTTCATCATCTTCTTCTTCTTTCTCTTTCTTATTGTTCTTCTTCCTTCTTCATCTTTTTGCTCTTCTTCTTCTTCATCATCTTCTTCTTCTTTCTCCTTCTTCTTGTTCTTCTTCCTTCATCTTTTTGCTCTTCTTCTTCTTCATCATCTTCTTCTTCTCTATCTCTTCTTCTTCTTCATTTTCTTCGTATTTGTTCTTCTTCGTCTTTATCGTTCTTCTTCTTCTTCTTCTTCTCCTTCTTTATTCTTCTTCTTCTTCTTCTTCTATCTTCTTCTTCTTCTTTCTTCTTCTTCATTCTTCTTCTTCTTCTTTCTTCTTCTTCTTCTTTGTTCTTCTTCTTTCCTCTTCTCCTTTCTTCTTCGTTCATCTTTTTCTTCTTCTTCTTTTTTCTTCTTCCTCTTCTTCATCCTCTTCTTCTTCCTTCTTCTTCTTCTTCATCTTCTTCGTTTTTCTTCTTCTTCCTTCTTCTTCTTCATCTTCTTCGTTTTTCTTCTTTTTATTTTTTCTTCTTCCTCTTCTTTTTGTTACCTATTCTTCTTCCTCTTCTTTTTCCTTCGTCTTCTTTCCTTTTCTTTCTTCTTCTTTTTCTTTTTCTTTGTTTTCTTCTTTTATCTTGTTGTTCTTCTTCCATCTTCTCCTTCCTTCTTCTTCTTCTTTGTTCTGTTTCTTTCTTCTTATTCTTTCTCCTTCCTCTTCTTCTCCTTTTTTTCACTTCTTCATTCTTCTTCTTCTTTCTTCTTCTTTCTTCTTCTTCTCCTCCTCCATCTTCTTCTTTTTCTTCTTCTTCCTATTCTTTCCACTTTCTTCTTCTTCTTCTTCTTCTTCTTCATTTTCTTTCTTCTACTTCTTCTTCTTCCTCCTCTTCTCATTCTTCTTTTTCTTCATTCTCTTCTTTTCTCCTTCTTCTTTCTTCTTCTTTCTTCTGTATTTCTTCTTTCTTTTTTTCTTCTTCTTTTTCTTCTTCTTCTATTTTCTACTTCTTCTTCTTCTTCTTCTTCTTCCTCTTCTAATTCTTCTTCTTCTTCGTCTTCTTCTTTCTTCTTCTATTTCATCTGTCTTCTTCTACTTCTTTTTCTTCTTCTGCTTCTTTCTACATTTTCTTTCTTCTTCCTCATTCTTCTGCTTCTTTCCTCTTCTTTCTCCTTCTTCTTATTTTTTCTGCTTCTTCTTCTTCTTCTTCTTTCTCTTTTTCTTCTTCTTCTTCTTTTCGTACTTCTTCTTCTTTATCATTATCATCTTCTACTTCTTCTTCTTCTTCTTCTTCTTCTTCTACTTCTTCTACTTCTTCTACTTCTTCTTCTTCTTTTTCTTCATCTTCTTCTTCTTCTTCTTCTTCTTCTTCTTTCTTCTTCTTTCTTCTTCTTCTTTCTTCTACTTCTTTCTTCTTTGTTCTTCTTTTTCTTCTTCTTTTTACTCTTTTTCTTCTTCTTCTTCTTCTTCCTTCTTCATTTTCTTTCTTCTTCTTTTTCTTCTTTCTCATTTTTCATCTTCTTCTTTCTTCCTCTTTTACATTCTTTCTTCTCCTTTTTCTTCTTCTTTTTCTTTTTGTTTTTTCTTTTTCTTCCATCAATTTCTTTACTCTTCTTCTTTGTTCTGTTTCTTTCTTCTTCTTCTTTCACCTTCTTCTTCTTCTTCTTCTTCTTCTTTCTTCCTCTTCTTCATACTTGTTCTACTTTCTTCTTCTTCCTTCTTTTTCTTCTTTTTTCGTCCTCTTCTTTCTTCTTCCTCTTCATTCGTCTACTTTCTTCTTCTTCTTCTTCAACTTTGTTCTTACTTCTTTTTCTTTTTTTTCTTTTTCTTCTTCTTCTTCTTAATCATTCATCATCATCATCTTCTTCTTCTTCTTCCATTTCTTCATCTTCTTGATCTTCTTTCTTCTTTATCTTCTTCTTCTTCTTCTTTCTTCCTCATCTTCTTCTACTTCTTCTCTTTGCTTCTTCTTCTTCTTCTTCTTTCTAATACTTCTTCTTTCTTCTTCTTCCTTCTTTTTGTTTATTCTTCTTCTTTCTCCTTCTTCTTTATTCTTCTTTTTCTTCTTCTTTTTCCTTCTTGTTCTTTTTCTTTCTTCTTCTTGTTCTTTTTTATCTTCTTCTTCTTCTTACTCTTCTTTCTTCTACTTCTTCTACTTTTTCTTTTTCTTCTTCATCTTTCTTCTCTTTCTTTCTTCATCTTTCCTTTCTTCTTCCTTCTTCTTCATCTTCTTCTTCTTATCCTTCTTCTTCCTCTTCTTCTTCTTCTTCTTCTTCATCATTCCTCTTCTTTCTTCTTTCTTCTTCTCACTTCTTCTTCTTCTTCTTCTTCGCACTTCTTCTTCTTTCTTTTCTTCTTCTTTCTTCTTCTTCTTCTTCTTCTTCTTCTTCTTCTTCTTTCTTCCTCTTCTTCTTTCTTCTTCTTCTTTCTTCTTATTCTTCTTTATGTATCTTCTTGTTCTTTCTTCTTCTTCTTCTTCTTCTTCCTTCTTCTTTCTTCTTCCTTTCTTTCTTCTTTTTCTTCTTTCCTTTTCTTGCTTCTTCTACTTTTCTTCTTCATCTTTCTACTTCCTCTGCATCTTCTTCTTCTTCTATCGCTACTTCTATCTTCTTTTTCTTCCCCTTCTTTCATCTTTGTCTTCATCTACTTCTCCTACTTTCTTCTTCTTCTTCTTCGTCTTTCTTCTTCTTCTTCTTCTTATTTCTTCATCTCCTTCTTCTTTTTATTTTTTCCTTCTTCTTTTTCTTTTTTTTCTTCTTTCTTCTTCTTTTTCCTTCTTCTTCTTTTTCCTTCTTCTTTCCTCTTATTTCTTCTTCTTCTTCTTCTTTGTCTTCTTCTTCTTTCTTCTTGTTCTTCTTTCATCTTCTTCTTTCTTCTTCTTCGTCTTTGTTCTATTTCTTTCTTCTTCTTCTTCTTTCTCCTTCCACTTCTTCATTCTTCTTCTTTCTTCTTCTTTCCTCTTCTTCTTCTTTCTTCTTCTTTCCTCTTCTTCTTCTTCTTCTTTTTCTTCTTCTCCTTTTTCATCTTCTTCTTCTCTTTCTTCTTCTTCCTGTTCTTTTTGCTTTCTTCATCTTCATCTTCTTCTTCTTCTTTTTACTATTTGTTTTTCTTCTTCTTCTCCTTCCCTTCCTTTTCTCTCATCTTCTTCATTCACTTCTTTCTACTTCTTCTTTCTTCTTTGTTCTTCTTCTTTCTTCTTCTTCATCATCTTTTTCATCTTTTTTTTATCTTCTATTTCTTCTTCCTCTTCTTCTTCCTCCAATTCTTCTTTTTCTTCTTCTTCTGTTTCCTACTTCTTCTCCTTTTTTCTTCTTCTTGTTCTTTTTTCTGCTGCTTCTTCTTTTTCTTTTTCTTCTTTTTCTTCTTTTCCTTTTCTTCTTCTTCTTCTTCTATCTTCATCATCGTCATCATCTTCTTCTTCTTCGTGTTCTTCATCTTCATCTTCTTCTTCTTCTTCTTCTTCTTCTTCTCCTTCTTCTTCCTTTTTTTTTCTTCTTCTTCTTTCTTTTTTCTTCTTCTTCTTTC
Source organism: Vanilla planifolia (assembly GCA_023846275.1). NCBI lineage: Eukaryota > Viridiplantae > Streptophyta > Magnoliopsida > Asparagales > Orchidaceae > Vanilla > Vanilla planifolia. Next base: position 9,540,815 of record CM043867.1, read on the forward strand.
TTCTTCCTCTTTCTTCTACTTCCTCTTTCTACTTCTTTCTTCTTTTTTCTTCTTTTTCTTCTTCCTCTTCTTTCTACTTCTTCTTCTTGTTCTTTCTCTTTTTCTTCCTTCTTCTTCATCATCTTTTTTTTTCTTCTTTTTCCTTCTTCTTTCTTCTACTTTATTCTTCTTCTTGTTCTTCTATGTCTTCTTCTTTCTTCTTGTTCTTTCATCAATTTCTTTCTTCTTCTTCTTCTTTGTTCTGTTTATTTCTTCTTCTTCTTCTTCTTTCACCATCTTCTTCTTCTTCTTCTTCTTATTTCTTCCTCTTCTTTATTCTTCTTCTACTTTCTTCTTCTTCCTTCTTTTTCTTCTTTTTTCTTCTTCTTCTTTCTTCTTCCTCTTCATTCTTCTACTTTCTTCTTCTTGATCAATTTTCTTCCTTCTTTTACTTCTTCTTTTTCTTCTTCTTCTTCTTCTTCTTCTTCCTCCTCTTCTTCTCAATCCTTCATCTTCGTCTTCTTCTTCTTCCTCCTCTTCTTCTCAATCCTTCCTCTTCGTCTTCTTCTTCTTCTTCTTCTTCTTCTACTTCTTCTTCATCTTCTTGTTCTTCTTTCTTCTTCTTCTTCTTCCTTCTTTTTCTTTTTTCTTCTTCTTCTTCTTTTTCTTTCTTCTCTTACTTTTTCATCTTCTTCTTCTTACTCTTCTTTCTTCTTCTTCTTCTTCTTCTTCTTCTTCCTTCTCTTTCTTTCTTCTTCTTTTTCTTTCATCTTCTTTCTTCTTCATCTTCTTTCGTCTTATCCCTTCCTCTTCTTCTTCTTCTACTTCATCATTCTTGTACTTTCTTTTTTCTTCTTTTTCTCACTTCTTCTTTCTTTTCTTCTTCTTTCTTCTTATTCTTCTTCTTCTTCTTCTTCTTCTTTGTTTTTCATCATCTTCTTTCTTCCAGTTCTTTCTTCTTCTTCTTTCTTTTTCTTTCTTCTTTTTCTTGCTTCTTCTTCTTCCTCTTCTTGATATTTCTTCTTCTTCTTCTTCATCTTTTTTCTTCCACTTGTTCTTCTATTTCTTCTTTCTTCTTCTTCTTCATTTTGTTCTTTGTTCTTCTTCTTCTTTCTTCTCCTTCTTTCTTCTTCTAATTCTTTCTTCTTCTCCTTTCTTCTTCTTCTTCAATCTTCTTCTTCTTATTCTTGTTCTTCTTGTTCTTCTTCTTTCTCTACTTTATTCTTCTTCTTCTATTTCATTTTCTTTCTTCTTCTACTTCTTCTTCTTGCTTCTTCTTCCTCTTCATTCTCCTTCTTCTTCCTTCTTCTTTATTCTTCTTCTTCTTCTTTCTTCTTTCTTCTTCCATCTTCTTCTTTGCTTTTCTTCTTCATTCTTCTTTTTCTTTTATCATCTTCTTCTTTTTCTTCTTCTTTCTCAATTTTATTCTTTGATCTTCTTCTTTTTCTTTTTCTTTCTTCTTCTTTTTCATTCTTTTTCCTCTTTGTTTTTCATCTTTCATGTTCATCTTTTTCTTTCTTTCTCCACTTCTTTCTCCTTTCTTTTTCCTCTTGGTCTTTCTTCTCTCTCTTCTTTCTTCTTTGTTCTTCTTCTTCTACTTCATCTTCTTTCTTCTTCTACTTCTTCTTCTTCTTCCTTCCTCTTCCCCTTCATTCTCCTTCTTCCCTCTTATTCTTCTTCCTTCTTTATTGTTCTTCTTCTTCTTGCTTCTTCTTCTTCCATCTACTTCTTTTTTTTTCTTCTTCTTTTTTCTTTTTCTTTCATCTTCTTCTTCTTCTTCATCTTTCTTAATTTTATTCTTTGTTCTTTTTCATTTTTCTTTTTCTTTCTTCTTCTTCTTCATTCTCTTTCCTCTTCTTTTTCATCTTTCTTGTTTCTCTTTTCTTTCTTTTTCCACTTCTTTCCTCTTTTTTCTTCTTTTTCGTTTGTCTTTCTTCTCTTTTCTTTCTTCTTCTTTTTTCTTCTTCTTTTTTCATGTTTCTTCTTCTTCCTCTATTTTTTTCTTCTTTCTCTTCTTTCTTCTTTTTTCTTCATCTTCTTCTTCTTTTTCCTTCTTCTTCCTCTTCTTTCTCCTTCTTCTTCCTTCATATTTTTCTTCCTTCTTCTTTATTCTTATTCTTCTTCTTCATCCATCATATTCTTTCTTTTTCTTCTTCTTTCTTCTTTTTCTTTCTTACTCTTCTTCTTCTTTCTTCATTTTATTCTTTGTTTTTCTTCTTTTTTCTTTTTCTTTCTTCATCTTCTTCACTCTTCTTCTTCTTCTTTCTTTTCCTCTTCTTTTTTCATCTTTCTTGTTTCTCTTTTTCTTTCTTTTTCCTCTTCTTTCTTCTTTCTTTTTATCTGTCTTTCTTTTTTCTCTTCTTTCTTCTTCTTTCTTCTTCTTCTTCTTCTTTTTCATCTTTCTTCTTCTTGCTCTATTTCATTCTTCTTCCTCTTCTTCCTTCTTCTTTCTTCTTCTTTCTTCTTCTTCTTCATCTTCCTCTTTCTTCCTCTTCTTCTTTCTTCTTCTCCTTCTTCTTGCTCTTCTTCTTCTTTCTCTTCTTTCCTCTCTCTTCCTCTTCTTCTTTCGTCATTTTACTTCTTTCTTCTTCTTCTTTCTTCTTTGTTCTTCTACTTTCTTCTTCTTCTTCTTCTTCTTCTTTCCTCTACTTCTCTTCTTTTTCTTCTTCCTCTTCTTTTTCTTCTTCTTCTTCTTCTTCTTTCTTCTTCTTCTTCTTCTTCTTCATTTTTCTTCTACTTCATTTTTCTTCTTCTAATTCTTGTTCTTCATTTTTCTTCTTCTTTTTTTACTTCTTTCTTCTACACTCTTCTACTTCTTGGTTCTTATTCTTCTTTGTTCTTCTTTTTCTTTCTTCATCATCTTATTTGTTCTTCTTCTTCTTCTTCTTCTTCTTTTTCTTCTTATTCTTCTACATCTTTCTTCTTCTTCTTTTCCTCCTCATTCTTTCTTATTCTACTTCTTCTTCTTCATCTTCTTTTTCTTTCTTTTTCTTCTTCTTTTTCCATTTCTTCTTCTACTTCTTCATTCTTCTTCATATTGTTTTTCTTTCTTTTTTTTCTTCTTCTTCATCTTCTCCTTTTTTCTGCTTTTCGTTCTTCTTCTTCTTTCTTCTTCTTCTTCTTGCTCTTCTTCTTCATTCCACTACTTCTTTCTTCTCTTCTTTCTTTTTCTTCTTTGTTGTTGTTGTTCTTCTTCTTCTTTTATCTTCTTTCTTCTTCTTTTTTCTTTGTTTTTCTTCTTCTCTTCTTTTTCTTCCTTCTTCTTCGCCTTCTTCTTCTTCTACTTTTTTATTTTCTTCTTCAACATCTTCTTCTTTCATTTTCGTCTTCTTGTTCTTCTTCTTTCTTCTCATTCTCTTCTTTCTTCTTTTACTTCTTTCTTTTCAACTTCTTCTTTTTTCTTCATTTTGTTCTTCTTTCTTTTCATCTTCTTCCTTCTTCTTCATTCTTCTTCTATTCTTTCTTTCTTCTTCTTTTTTTCTTCTTCTTTTTATGCTGCTTATTCTTCCTTCTTCTTCTTCTCTTTCTTCATCTTCTTCTCCTTTTTTTTCTTTCTTCTTCCCTTTTTTCTTCTTCTGCTTTCTTCTTCTTCTTTTTCCATCTTCTTGTTCATTGTTCTTCTTCTTCTTATTCTACTTCTTTCTTCTTATTCTTCCTGCTTCTATTTTCTTCCCTTTCTTCTTCATGTGTCTTCTTCTTTTTTCTTCTTCTTTTTTTCTTCTTTTTCTTCATTAATATTCTACTTTCCTCTTCTTTTTTCTTCTCCTTCATTCTTTCTCTTCTTTCCTCCTCTTTTTTTTCATCTTCCTCTTCTTTCTTCTTTTTTTTTCTTCTTTCTTCTTTCTTCTTTCTTCTCTTCGTCTTCTTCTTCTTCTTCTTCTTCTTCTTCATCCTCTTCTTCTTCTTAAACATGTTCTTTCCGCTTCCTTCTTCTTCTTCTTCATCTTCTTCTTCTTCATTGTGTTTCTTCTGCTTTGTTCTTCTTCTTCTTCTTCTTCTTCTTCTTCTTCTTCTTTCTTCTTCTACTTCTTCTTCATCATCTTCTTCTTCCTCTTCTTCTCGTTCTTCTTGCTATTTCTCTTCTTTTCTCCTTCTTTCTTCTTCTTTCATCTTAGTTCTTCTTTCTTCTTTTTCTTCTACTTTATCTTCTTCTTCTTCTATCTTGTACTTCTTCTTCTTCTTCTTCCTCTTCTAATTCTTCTTCTTCTTCTTCTTTTTTCTTCTTCTTTTTCTTCTTTTACTTCATCTTCCTTCTTCTACTTCTTCCTCTTTCTTCTTCTTCTTTCTTCTTCTACTTCTTATTCTTTCTTCTTTTTTTTCTTCTTCTTCTTTCTTCTTCTTTTACTACTACTTCTTTTTCTTCTTTTCTTCTGTCTTATTTTCCTTTTTCTTCTTCTTCTACTTCTTCTTCTTCCTCTTCTTCTTCTTTTTCTTTCTACTTCTTCTACTTCTTCTTCTTCTTCTTCTACTTCTTCTTCTTCTTCTTCTTATTCTTCTTCTTTGATTTTCTTCTTCTTCTTCTTCCATTTCTTTTTCTACTTCTTCATTCTTCTTCATCTTCTCCTTTTTTCTGCTTTTTCTTCTCCTTCTTCTTCTTTCTTCTCTTCTTTCTTTTTCTTCTTTGTTGTTGTTCTTCTTCTTGTTCTTTCATCTTCTTTGTTCTTTTTTTCTTTGTTTTTCTTCTTCTCTTCTTCTTCTTCCTTCTTCTTCGTCTTCTTCTTCTTCTTCTTCTTGATTTTCTTCTTCAACATCTTCTTCTTTCATCTTCCTCTTCTTGTTCTTCTTCTTTCTTCTCAGTCTTCTTCTTTCTTCTCATTCTTCTTCATTCTTCTTCTATTTCTTCTTCTTCTTTCTTTTCATCTTCTGTTTTTTCTTCATTTTGTTCTTCTTTCTTCTTCATCTTCTTCCTTCTTCTTCATTCTTCTTCTTATTCTTTCTTTCTTCTTCTTCTTTCTTCTTCTTCTTTCTTTTTCTTTTTGTGCTGCTTCTTCCTTCTTCTTCTTTCATCTTCTTCTCCTTCTTTTTCTTTCTTCTTCCTTTTTTTTCTTCTTCTTCTTTTTCCATCTTCTTCCTTCTTGTTCATTGTTCTTCTTCTTCTAACTCTACTTCTTTCTTCTTATTCTTCCTTGTTCTATTTTCTTCTTCTTTCTTCTTCTTCAGTTTATTCTTCTTTTTTCTTCTTTTCCTTCATTGATATTCTTCTTTCCTCTTCTTCTTTCTTCTCCTTCTTTATTCTTTTTCTTCTTTCCTCATCTTATTTTTTCATCTTCCTATTTTTTCTTCTTTTTTTTTCTTCTTCTTCTTTCTTCTTTCTTCTTTCTTCTTCTTCTTCTTCTTCTTAAAGATGTTCTTCCCGCTTCCTTCTTCTTCTTCTTCATCGTGTTCCTTCTGCTTTGTTCTTCTTCTACTTCTTCTTCTTCTTCTTCTTTCTTCTTCTGCTTCTTCTTCATCATCTTCTTCTTCCTCTTCTTCTCGTTCTTCTTGCTATTTCTCTTCTTTCCTCCTTCTTTCTTCTTCTTTCATCTTAGTTCTTCTACTTTCTTCTTTTTCTTCTAATTTATCTTCTTTTCTTCTTTCTTGTACTTCTTCTTATTCTTCTTCCTCTTCTAATTCTTCTTCTTCTTTCTTCTTCTTTTTCTTCTTTTACTTCATCTTCCTTCTTCTACTTCTTCACTTTCTTCTTCTTCTTTCTTCTTCTTCCACTACTACATTTTCTTCTTTTATTCTTCGTCTTATTTTCCTTTTTCTTCTTCTTCAACTTCTTCTTCTTCCTCTTCTTCTTTTTCTATCTACTTCTTCTACTTCTTGTTCTTCTCCTTCTTCTACATCTTCTTCTTTGTTTTTCTTCTTCTTCTTCTTCTTCTTTTTATTCTTCTTCTCTTCTTCTACTTCTTCATTCTTCATCTTGTTCTTCTTTCTTCTTTTTTTTCTTCTTCATCTTCTCCTTTTTTCTGCTTTTCCTTCTCCTTCTTCTTCTTTCTTCTTCTTCTTCTCACTCTTCTTCTTCTTCTTTCTTCTTCAACTTCTTTCTTCTTCTTCATTCCACTACTTTCTTCTCTTCTTTCTTTTTCTTCTTTGTTGTTGTTCTTCTTCTTCTTCTTTCATCTTCTTTGTTCTTCTTTTTCTTTGTTTTTCTTCTTCTTCCTTCCTATTCGTCTTCTTCATCTTGTTCTTCTTTATTTTCTTCTTCAACATCTTCTTCTTTCATCTTTCTCTTCTTGTTCTTCTTTTTTCTTCTCGGTCTTCTTCTTTCTTCTTCTACTTCTTCTTCTTTCTTTTCATCTTCTTCTTCTTCTTTCTTCATTTTGTTCTTCTTTCTTCTTCATCTTCTTCCTTCTTCTTCATTCTTCTTCTTATTCCTTCTTTCTTCTTCTTTTTGTGCTGCTTCTTCTTTCTTCTTCTTCTTCTTCTTCTTCTTTCATCTTCTTCTCCTTCTTTTTCTTTCTTCTTCCTTTTTTTTCTTCTTTTGCTTTCTTTTAGTTCTTTTTCAATCTTCTTCCTTCTTCTTGTTCATTGTTCTTCTTCTTCTTATTCTACTTCTTTTTTCTTATTCTTCCTTCTTCTATTTTCTTCCTCTTTCTTCTTCTTCTTCTTTCTTCTTTCTTCTTCTTCATGTTTCTTTTCTTTTTTCTTCTTCTTTTTCTTCTTTTTCTTCATTAATATTCTTCTTTCCTCCTCTTCTTTCTTCTCCTTCTTTATTCTTTTTCTTCTTTCCTCCTCTTATTTTTTTCATCTTCATATTCTTTCTTCTTCTTCTTCTTCTTCTTCTTCTTCCTCTACTTCTTCCTCTTCTTCTTAAACATGTTCTTTCTGCTTCTTCTTCTGCATCTTTTTCTTCTTCATCGTGTTCCTTCTGCTTTGTTATTCTTCTTTTTTATCTTCTTCTTCTTCTTCTTCTTCTTCTTTCTTCTTCTACTTCTTCTTCATCATCTTCTTCTTCCTCTTCTTCTCGTTCTTCTTGTTACTTCTTTTCTTTCCTCCTTTCTTCTTCTTTTATTTGAGTTCTTCTTCTTTCTTTTTTTTCTTCTACTTTATCTTCTTCTTCTATCTTGTACTTCTTCTTCTTCTTCTTCTTCCTCTTCTAATTCTTCTTCTTCTTTTTCTTCTTTCTTCTTCTTTTTCTTCTTCTACTTCATCTTACTTCTTCTACTGCTTCCTCTTTCTTCTTCTTCTTCTTTCTTCTTCTTCTTCTTCTTCTTTCTTTTTTTTTCTTCTCCTTCTTCTTTCTTCTTCTTCTACTTCTACTTCTTTTTCTTATTTTCTTCTTCTTCTTATTTTCCTTTTTCTTCTTCTTCTAGTTCTTCTTCTTCTTCCTCTCCTTCTTCTTTTTCTTTCTTCTTCTTCTACTTTTTCTTCTTCTTCTTCTTCTTCTTTATTTTTTTCTTCTTCTTCTTCTTCTTCTACTTCTTTGATTTTCTTCTTCTTCTTCTTCTTCTTCCATTTCTTCTTCTACTTCTTCATTCTTCTTCATCTTGTTCTTCTTTCTTCTTTTTTTTTTTCTTCATCTTCTCTTTTTTTCTACTTCTCCTTCTCTGTCTTCTTCTTTCTTCTTCTTCTTCTTGCTCTTCTTCTTCTTTCTTCTTCAACTTCTTTCTTCTTCTTCATTCCACTACTTCTTCTTTCTTCTCTTCTTTCTTTTTCTTCTTTGTTGTTGTTGTTCTTCTTCTTTTATCTTCTTTCTTCTTCTTTTTCTTTGTTTTTCTTGTTCTCTTCTTCTTTTTTCTTCTTCATCTTCTTCTTTATTTTCTTCTTCAACATCTTCTTCTTTCATCTTCCTTTTCTTGTTCTTCTTCTTTCTTCTCGTTCTTCTTCTTTCTTCTTCTACTTCTTCTTCTTCTTCTTTCTTTTCATCTTCTTCTTCTTCTTCTTCTTCATTTTGTTTTTCTTTCTTCATCTTCTTCCTTCTTCATTCTTCTTCTTATTCTTTCTTTCTTCTTCTTCTTTCTTCTTCTTTTTGTGCTGCTTCTTCTTCCTTCTTCTTCATCTTCTTCTTCTTCTTTCATCTTATTCTCCTTCTTTTTCTGTCTTCTTCCTCTTTTTTCTTCTACTTCTTCTTCTTCTTTTCCTTAATCCTTCAACATCTTCTTCTACTTTTTCATCATCTTCTAGTTCTTCTTTCTTCTTTTTCTTCTTCTTCTTTCTTCCACATCATCTTCTTCTTCTTCTCTTCGCTTCTTCTTCTCTTCGTCATCTTTCTTCTTCTTCTACTTCTTCTTCTTCTTCTTCTTCTTCTTTCTTCTACTTCTTCTTGTTCCTTCTTTTTGTTTCTTCTTCTTCTTTCTTCTTCTTTTTCTTTCCTCTTCTTTATTCTTCATTCAACTTTTTCTTCTTATCCTTCTTTTTTCTTCCTCGTCTTCTTCTTCTTCTACTTCTTCCTTTAATTTTTTATTCTTCTTCTATTTTTTTCTTTTTTCTTCTTCATTTTTCCTTCTTCTTTTTCTTCTTTCTTCTTCTTCTTCTTCTTCTTCTTTGTCTTCTTCTTCTATCTTCTTGTTCTTCTTCCATCTTCTTTCTTCTTCTTCTTCTATGTTCTGTTTCTTTCGTCTTCTTCTTTCTCCTTCCTCTTCTTCCTCTTCTTCTTCTTCTTTCTTTCATTCTTCATTCTTCTTCTTCTTCTTCTTCTTTTCTTTCTTCTTCTTCTTCTTCTTCTTCTTCTCCTTCTTCTCCATCTTCTTCTTCTTATTCTTTCAACTTCTTCTTCTTCTTCTTTGTCTTCCTCTTCTACTCATTCATCTTTTTCAATCTCTTCTTTTCTCCTTTTTTTTTCTTTGTTTTTCTTCTTTCTTCTTTTTCTTCTTCTTTTTCATCTTCTTCTTCTATCTTCTACTTCTTCTTCCTCTTCCTCTTCTGATTCTTCTTCTTCTTCTTTCTTCTTCTTCTTCTCCTTCATCTTCTTCTTTCTTCTTCTTCTACTACTACTTTATCTTTCTTCTGCTACTTCTTCT
>CM043867.1:9554738-9569738 GCA_023846275.1 Vanilla planifolia
CTTCTTCTTCTTCTTCTTTGTTCCTCTTCTTCTTTCTTCTACTTCTTTCTTCTTCTTCTTCTTCTTTATGTATCATCTTATTCTTTCTTCTTCTTCTTCTTCCATCTTCTTCTTTCTTCTTCCTTTCTTTCTTCTACATTTTCTTCTTTCCTCGTCTTTCTTCTTTTATTTCTTCTTCTTCTTCTTCTTTCTTCTACTTTCTTTTTTTCTTCTTATTCTTTTTTCTTTTTATTCTTTTTTCTTCTTCGTCTTCTACTTCTTTCTTCATCTTATTCTTTCTTCTTCTTCTTCTTCCTCTTTCTTCTTACTTCTTCTTTCTTCTTCTTCTTCTTCTTCTTCTTCTTCTTCTTCTACTTTCTTCTTCTTCTTCTTACTTCTAGTTTCTTCTTCTTTCTTTTTCCTTCTTCTTTTTCTTCTTCTTCTTATAATTCTTCTTCCTTCTTCTTCTTCTTCATCTTCTTCTTCTTTGTTCTTTTTCTTTCTTCTTCTTCTTCTTTCTCCTTCTTCTTCTTCTTCTTCTTCTCTTCTTCTTTCTTCATTTTTTTCTTTATTCTTCTTCTTTCCTCTTCTTCTTCTTCTTCTTCTTCTTTCTTTCTTATTATTCATCTTTTTTCTTCTTCCTTCAATTTCTTCTTCTTCTTCTTATTCTTAATTCTCCTTCTGCATCTTCTTCTTTTTGTTTCTTCTTATTCTTCATTTTCATCATCATCTTCTTCTTCTTCTCCTTTCTTCTTCTTCTTTCCCTTTTTCTTCTTCTTCTTTCCCTTTTTCTTCTTCTTCTTTCTTCTTCTTCTTTCTTCTCTTTCTTTCTTCTTTTTCTTTATTCTTTTTCTTTCTTCTTCTTCTTCATCCGTGTTCTTCTTCTTCTACTTTATTCCTCTTCATCTTCCATCTTCTTCTTTCTTCTTCTTCTTCTTCTTCTTCTTCTTCTTCTTCTTCTTTCTTCTACTTCTTTCTTCTTGTTCCTTCTTCTTTTTGTTTCTTTTTCTTCTTTCTTCTTCTTCTTTCTTCTTCTTTTTCTTCTTCTTCTTTTTTGTTCTTATTCTTTTTCTTTCTTCTTCTTGTTCTTTTTCATCTTCTTCTTCTTATGTTTCTTTCATCTTCTTCTTCTTTTTCTTCCTCTTCTTTCTTCTCTTTCTTCCTTCTTCTTCATCTTTTTTCTTCTTATCCTTCCTCTTCCTCTTCTTCTTCTTCTTCTTCATTCCTTTATTTTCTTCTTTCTTCTTCTTCTTCTCACTTCTTTTTTGTTTTATTCTTCTACTTTCTTCTTCTTCTTCTTCTTCTTCTTCTTCTTCTTTTTTCCTCTTCTTCTTTCTTCTACTTCTTTCTTCTTTTTCTTTATGTATGTTCTTGTTTTTTCTTCTTCTTCCATCTTCTTCTTTCTTCTTCCTTTCTTTCTTCTTTCTTCTACTTTTCTTCTTTCCTCTTCTTTCTTCTTCTATTTCTTCTTCTTCTTCTTCTTCTTTCTTCTACTTCTTCTTTCTTCTACTTCTTCTTTCCTTTTTTCTTCTTATTCTCTTTTCTTCTTCCTCTTCTACTTCCTTTCTTCATCTTCTTATTCTTTCTTCTTCTTCTTCTTCCTCTTCTTCCTCTTTCTTCTTTTTCTTCTTTCTTCTACTTCTTTCTTCTTCTATCCTTCTTCTTAATACTCTTCTTCTTCTTCTTTTTTCTTCTTCTTTTTTCTTTCAACTTCTTTTTCTTTGTTCTTCTTGTTCTTCTTCTTTCTTCATCTTCTTCTCTTCTTCTCCTTATTTCTTCATCATCATTATCTTCTTCTTCTTCTTTTTCTTCTTCGTATTTCTTCTTCTCCTTCTACTTCTTCTTTGTTCTTCTTCTTCTTCTTCTTCTTTCTTCTTCTTCTTCTTCTTCTTCTTCATCTTCTTCTTCTTCATCATCTTCTTCATCTTCTTGTTTCTTCTTCTTTCTTCTTCTTCTTATAGTTTTTCTTCCTTCTTCCTTCTTCTTCATCTTCTTCTTCTTTGTTATGTTTCTTTCTTCTTTTTCTTCTTTCTCCTACTTCTTTTTCTTCTTCTTTCTTCCTTTTCTTCTTTATTCTTCTTCTTTCTTCTTCTTCTTCTTCTTCTTCTTCTTCTTCTTCTTTCTTCTTTCTTATTATTCAAATTTTTTCTTCTTCCTTCAACTACTTCTTCTTCTTCTTCTTCTTCTTATTTCATCTTCTGCATCTTCTTGTTTTTCTTTCTTCTTGTTCATCATTTTCAACTTCTTCTTCTTCTTTCTTCTTCTTCTTTCCCTTTTTCTTCTTCTTCTTTTTCTTTATTCTTTTTCTTTCTTCTTCTTCTTCTTCTTCATCCGTGTTCTTCTTCTTCCTTCTTTCTTTCTTTCTTTTTCTTCTTCTACTTTCTTCCTCTTCATCTTTCTTCTTCTTCCTCTTCAATCTTCTACTTTCTTCTTCTACATCTTCCTCTTCTTCTTTTTCATCATCTTCTTCTTCTACATCTTCATGCTCTTTTTTCTTTTTTTTCTTCTTTCTTATTCTTCTTCTCTCTTCTTCTTCTATTTCGTCTTTCTTCCTGTTTTTCATCTACTTCTTCTTTTTTCTTCTACTTCTTCTTTCTTCTGCTTTTCCTTCTTCTTGTTCTATTTTCTTCTTCGTCTTCTGCTTCTTCATTCTTCTTCTTCATCTTCTTGATTTTCTTCTTCTTCTTATTATTCTTTCTTCATCTTCTTCCTCTTCCTCTTTATTCTTCTTCTCTCTTTTTCTACTTCTTTCTTCTTCTTTTTCTTTCTTCTTCTATCCTTCTTCTTATTCATCTTCTTCTTCTTCTTCGTTTTTCTTCTTCTTTGTTCTTCTTCTTTCTTCTTCTTCTTTCTCCTTCTTTTTCTTTGTTCTTCTTCTTCTTCTTCTTCTTCTTCTTCTACTTTCTTCATCTTCTTCATCTTTTCTTTCTTCATTTTGTTTTTCATCTTCTTCTTCTTCTTATTCATATTTCTTCTTCTTCTTCTAATTCTTCTTTTTTCTTCTCCTTCTTCTTGTTTCTACTTCTTCTTTTTACTTCTTGTTTCTTCTTCTTTCATCTTCTTCTTTCTTCTTCATTCTTCTTTTCTTCTTCTTTCTTCTTCTTCTTCGTTCTTCTTTCTTCTCCATCTTCTTGTTCTTCTTCCTTCTTCTTCTTCATCTTGTTCTTCTTTGTTCTGTTTCTTTAATCTTCTTCTTTCTCCTCTTCTACTTCTTCTACATCTTCTTCTTCTTCTCTTCTACTTCTTCTTTCTTCCTTTTCCTTTTTCTTCTTCTTCTTCCTTCTTCTTCTTTTCTCTTCTTCTTCTTTCTTCTTCCTCTTAACGCTTCTTCTTTCTTCCCCTTCATATTTTTTCTTCTTCCTTCATCTTTTTCTTCATCTTCCTTTTCTTCTTCTTCTTCTTCTTCTTCTTAATCTTTCATCTTCTGCTACTTTTTTTTTCATCTTCTTCTTTTTCTTCTTCTGTCTTCCTTCTTCTTTTTCTTTTTATTTTTTTTCTTCTTATTCTTCTTTTTCTTTCTTCTTGCTCTTCTTTTTCATCTTCTTCTTCTTCTTGTTCTTTTTTCTTCTTCTTCCTCTGCTATTTCTTCTTCCCATTTCATCTTCTCATTTTTTCTTCTTCTTTTTCTTCTTCTAATTTATTCTATTTATTTCTTCTTCTTCTTCCTCTTCTTCATCTTTCTTCTTCTTTCTACTTCTTCTTCATCTTTTTCTTTTTTCTTCTTCTTCTTTCTTCTACCTCTTCCATTTTCTTTCTTCTTCTTCGTTCTTTGTCTTTCTATTATTCTACTTCTTTCTTCTTCTTCTTCTTCTTCTTCTCTCTTATTTCATTTTCTTCTTCTTTATACTTCTTCATCTTCTTCTTCTACTTTTTCTTTCTATTATTCTACTTCTTTCTTCTTCTTCTTCTTCTTCTTCTCTCTACTTATTTCATTTTCTTCTTCTTTATACTTCTTCTTCATCTTCTTCTTCTACTTTTTCTTCTTCTTTTTCTTCTTCTTCTTCTTTTTCTTCTTTTTCTTCTTCTTCTTCTTCTTTCTTCCTATTCTTCTTTCTTCTTCCTTTTTCTTCTTCTACTACTTCACTTATTTTACTTCTTCTTCTTCTTCTACTTTTTCTTTTTCTTCTTCTTCTTCTTCTTCTTCTTCTTCTTCTTCTTCTTCTTCTTTCTTCCTATTCTTCTTTCTTCTTCCTTTTTCTTCTTCTTCCTTTTATTTCTTCTCTGTTCAACTTCTTCTTCTTCCTTCTTCTTCTTTCCTCTTCCTCTCTTTTTTCTTCTTCTTGATCTTCTTTCTTCTTCTATCTTCTTCTTATTCTGTCTTCTTCTTCTTTTTCTTTTTATTTTTCTTCTTCTCCATCTTTCTTCTTCTTCTTCTTCTTCTTCTTCTTCTTCTTTCTTCTTTCTTCTTCTTCTTCCTCCTTGTTTTCTCCCTCCTTTTTCTTTTTCTTCTTTCTACATGTTTTTCTTTCTTCTTTTTCTTCTACATCTTTCTTCTTCCTCCTCTTCTTCTACTCCTTGTTCTTGTTGCTCTTTTTCCTTCTTCTTCTTCTTTATCTTTCGTCTTGTTGTTCTTCTTCTTCGTCTTCTTTCTTCTACTTCTTCTTTCTTCTTTTTTTCCCTTCTTATTTTTTCTTCCTCTTCTTCCACTTCTTTCTTCTTCTTCCTCTTCATTCTTCTTCTTCATTCTTCTTCTTCTTTTTCTTTCTTCTTCTTCTTTCTTCTTCTTTTTTTCTTTTGCTTTCTTCTTCTTCTTTCTTCTTTATCTTCTTTCTTCTATCATTCTTCTTCTTCTTCTTTTATCTTTTTCTTCTGCTTTCTTCTTCTTCTTTCTTCTTTATCTTCATTCTTCTTCCTTCTTCTTCTTCTTCTTCTTTCTTCTTTATCTTCTTTCTTCTTCCTTCTTCTTTATCTTCTTTCTTCTTCCTTCTTCATCTTCTTCTTCTTCTCTCTACTTATTTCATTTTCTTCTTCTTTCTTCTTCTTCTTCATCTTCTTCTTTTACTTTTTCTTCTTCTTCTTCTTCTTCTTCTTCTTCTCCTTTTTCTTGTTCTTCTTCTTCTTCCTCTTTTTCTTCTTCTTCTTTCTTCCTATTCTTCTTGCTTCTTCCTTTTTCTTTTTCTGCTACTTCATCTTATTCTACTTCTTCTTCTACTACTTTTTCTTCTTCTTCTTATTCTTGTTCTTTCTTCTTATTCTTCTTTCTTCTTTCTTTTTCTTCTTTTTCCTTTTATTTCTTCTTTCTTCAACTTTTTCTTCCTTCTTCCTTGATTTTCTTTCTTCTTTTGTCTTCTTCTTCTTCTTCTTATTTATTTTTCTTCTTCTTCTTCTTCTCTCCCTCTTTCTTCTTCTTCTTCTTTCTTCTTTCTTCTTCCCCTTCTTTTTCTCTCTCCTTTTTCTTCTTCTTCTTTCTACAAGTTCTTCTTTCTTCTTTTTCTTCTACATCTTTCTTCTTCCTCCTCTTCTTCTACTCCTTGTTCTTCTTGCTCTTTTTCCTTCTTTCTCTTCTTCATCTTTCGTCTTGTTGTTCTTCTTCTTCGTCTTCTTTCTTCTTCTTCTTCTTTCTTCTTTTTTTCTCTTCTTGTTTTTTCTTCTTTTTCTTCCACTTCTTTCTTCTTCCTCCTCTTCATTCTTCTTCTTCATTCTTCTTCTTCTTCTTCTTCTTTCTTCTTCTTCTTCTTTCTTCATCTTCTTTCTTTTTCTTTTGCTTTCTTCTTCTTCTTCTTTCTTCTTTATCTTCTTTCTTTTATCCTTCTTCTTCTTTTATCTTTTTCTTCTTCTTTCTTCTTCTTTCTTCTTCTTCTTTCTTCTTCTTTTTCTTTGTTTTTCTTCTTCTTTTTCTTGTTCTTCTTCTTTTTATTATTTTTTCTTCTTCTTCTTTCTTCTTTGTTCTTGTTCTTCTTCTTCTTCTTCTTTCTTCTTCTTCTTCTTCTTCTTTCTTCCTCTTCTTCAACTTTCTTCTTCCTCTTCTTTCTTCTTCTTTCTTCTTCTTCTTCTTCTTCTTTCTTCTTCCTCCTTCTCTTTCTTCTTCTTTTCTTCTTCTTCTTCTTAATCTTTCAGCTTCTTCTTCTTCTTCTTCTTCTACAACTTCATCTTCTTGTTCTTCATTCGTCGCTTTCTTTTTCTTCATCTTTCTTCTTATTCTTTTGCTCTTCTTCTTTCTACTACTTTTCTTTTTTTCATCTCTCTTCTTCTTCTTTTTCTTCTCCTTCTTCTTTCGCTTCTTTCTAATTCTTTCTTCTTCTTTATCTTTCTTCTTTTTCTTTCCTGTTATCTTCTTTGTTCCTCTTGGTCTTACATCTTGTTTCTTCTTCTAATTTCTTCCTCTTCTTCTTTGTTCACCTTCTTTCTTCTTCCTGTTCTTTCTTCTTCTTCTTCTTTCTTCTTCTTTCTTCTTGTTCTACTTCCTCTTCTTCTTCTTCTTCTTCTTCTTCTTCTTCTTTCTTCTTGTTCTTCTTCTTTCTTCTTCTTTCTTCTTATTTTTCTTCCTCTTCTTCGTCGTCATCATCATCATCTTTCCAATTCTTTTTCCTCTTCTTCTTCTTCTACTTCTTCTTTCTTCTTCTTCTACTTTCTTCGTCTTTTCTTTTTTCTTCTTTTCTTATTTATTCTTCAGTTTTTTTCCTCTTCTTTCTTCTTCTTTCTTTTTTCTCTATCATTTTCTTTGTCATCTTCTTCTTCTGCTTCATTCTTCTTCTTCTACTTCTTTCTTCTTTTTCTTCTTCTTCTTCTTCTTCCTTTTTCTTCTTCTTCTTCTTCTTCTTTCTTTTTTTCTTGTCCTTCTTCTTCTTTTTATTTTCCTCTTCATCTTCTCTCTTCTTCTTCTTCCTTCTTCTTCTTTCTTTTTCTTTTCCTTCTTCTCCTTCGAACTACTTTATCTTCTTATTCTTCTTCTTCTTTCTTTTTCTTCTTCTTCCTTCTTCTTTCTTCTTCTTTCTTCTTTTTTCTTCTTTCTTCTTCTTTCTTCTTCTTATTTTTTATTCTTCTTCTTCTTCTTCTCTCGTCTTCTTATTTCTTTTTCTTCTCTTATCTTGTTCTACTCCTTTCTTCTTCTTCTTGTTCTTCTTATTCTTTGTTCTTTTTCTTCTTCCATTTTTTTCTTTCTTCTTCTTCTTCTTCTTTGTCCTGTTCTGTTCCTCTTCTACTTTAACCTTCTTCTTTTTCTTCTTCTTCTTTTTTCCTCTTCTTAATTCTTCTTCTGCTTTCTTCTTGTTCCTTCTTCTTCTTTTCTCTTCTTCTTCTTTCTTCTTCCTCTTCATTCTTCTTCTTTCTTCTTCTTCTTTTTTCCCCTTCCTTCTTCTTCTTCTTCTTCTTCTTCTTCTTTTCTTCTTCTTCTTCTTTTTCTTTTTCTTATTCTATCATCTTCTTCTTCCTCTTCTTCTTCTTCTTCTTCTTTAACTTCTTCATCTTCTTGTTCTTATTTCTTCTTTTTCTTCTTCTTCATCCTTCTCTTCTTCTTCGTCTACTACTTTTAGATTTTTCCTCTTCTTTTTCAGCTTACTTCTTCTTCTTCTCCTTCAACATTCTTCTTCTTCTTGTTCTTATTCTTCATCTTTTTCTACTTCATCTTCCTTCTTCTTTCTTCTCCTTTTTGTTTCTTCTTCTTTCTTCTAGTTCTTCCTTTCTTCTTCTTTTTCTTCGCCTTTCTTCTCTTTCTTACTTCTTTTTCTTTCCTCTTTTTCTCTCTTCTTCATCTTCTTTCTTCTTATCTTTTTTCTTCTTCTTCTTCTTTTTCTTGTTCATTCCTCTGCTTCTTTCTCCTTCTTCATCTTTCTTCTTCTACTTCTTTTTCTTTCTCTTATTCTACAACTTCTTTTGCTTTCTTCTTCTTCTTCTTTCTTATTTGTCTTCCTTCTTCTACTTTCTTCTTCTTCGTTCTTCTTCTTTTTCATTCTCTGTCTTCTTATTCTTCTTTTTCATTCTACTTCTTCTTCATTCTTCTTCTTTCTTATTCTTCTTCTTCTTTCTATTCTTCTTTCATCTTCTTCTTCCTTTACTTCTTCTTCATCTTCGTCTTCTTCTTCTTCTTCTTCAACTTCTTTCTTCCTCTTCTTCATTCTTCTTCTTTATGTTTCTTCGTCATCTTTCTTCTACTTTATCTACCTTCTACTTATTCTTTCTTCTTCCTTTCTTTTTTCTTTATTCTTCTTCTTCTTCTTTCTTTCTTCTTCTTTCTTCCTCCTTCTTCTTCTTCATCTTTCTTCTTCTTTCTCTTCTTCTTCTTCTTCTTCTTCTTGCTACCCTACTTCTTTCTCATGTTCTGCTTTCTTCTTTTCTTCTTCTTCTACTTCTTATTTCTTCTTCTTCTTTTTTCATCTTCTTCTCCTTCTTCTTTCTTCTTCTTCTTTCCTCTTCTTCTTCTTCTTCTTCTTCTTCCATTTTCTTCTTCCTCATCTTTCTTCTTCTTCTTCTTCTTCTTCTTCTTTTTCTTTCTTTTTTCTTTCTTCATTTTCTTTCTTATTATTCATCTTCTTCGTCATCTTCTTCTTCTTCTTCTTTGTTTTTCTCCTTGTTCTTCCATCTTCTTCATTATTCTTCTTTGTTCTTCTTCTTCTTCCATCATCTTCTTCTTTCTTCTTCATCTTCTTACTTCTTCTTCATATTCTTCTTCGCCTTTCTTCTTCTTCGTCTTCCTTCTTCCTTCTTCTTCTTCTATGTTCTTCTTCATTCTTCTTCTTCATTTTTCTATTTCTTCTTTCTCCTTCTCATTTTTCTTCTCCTTCTTCTTCTTCATTATTATTTATCTACTTTCCTCATCTTTTTTCTTCTTCTTCTGGTTTCTTCTTTTTCTTCTCTTTCTTCTTCTTTCTTCTTCTTCTTCTTCTTCTTCATCTTCTTCTATACTCTTCTTTTTCTTTCTTCTTCTTTTTTCTTCTTCTTCTTCTTCTTCTTCTTCTTCTACTTTTTCTTCTTCTTCCACTTCTTCCTTACTTTCTTCTTCTTCGTCTTTTTCTTCCACCTTCTTCTACTTCTTCTTTTGCTTCATCTTTATTTTTCTTCCTCTTTTTCTTTTGCTTCTTCTCCTTCTTCTTCCTCTTCTCTTTCTTCTTATTCTTTGTTCTTTTTCTTCTTCTTCATCTTCATCTTCTTTCTTCTTCCTCCTCTTCTTCTTCTTCTTTTTCTTCCTCTACTTCTTCTTCCTCATGTTCTTCTTTCTTCTTTTTCTTTTTCTTCTTACTTCTTTGTCTTCTTCTACTTCTTCTATCTTCTTCTTCTTCTTCTTATTTTTCTTCTTTCTTCTTCTTCTTTTGTCTTCTTCTCTTTCTTCTTCTCCTTTCTTCTTTTTCTTCTCCTTTTTCTTCTTTCTCCTTCCTCTTCTTTGCTCTTCTCCTTTCTTTTTCTTTCTTTTTTATCTTTCTTCTTCATCTTCTTTCTTGTTATCCTTTTTCTTCTTCTTTGATTTTCTTCATGTTCTTTCATCTTTTTTCTTTTTCTTCTTCTCTCTTCTTCTTCTACCTTCTTCTTCTTCTTTCTTCTTTTTCTTTCTTCTCCTTCTTTGTTCTTCTTCTTCTTATTCTTTTTCCTCTTTGTTCTTCTTCTTCTTCGTTCTTCTGCTTTGTTCTTCTTCTTCTATGTTCTTCTTGCTTCTTCTTCTTCTTCTTCTTTATTCTTCTTCATCTTCCTACTTCTTCATTCTTCTTCTCTTTTTTTCTTCTTCTACTTCTTCTTCTTCATTAGTCTTCTTCTTTCCTCTTCTTCTTTCTCCTTCTTTAGATTTCTTCTTATTCACCTCTTTCTTCTTCCTTTTCTTCTTCTTCTTCTTCTTCTTCTACTTTCTTCTTCTTTCTCTTTTTTTCTACTTATTCTTTTTCTTTTTCTTTCTTCTTCTTCTTTTTCTTCTGCTTCTTTGTTTTTCTTTTCTTCTTCTTCTTCTTCTTTTTCTTCATCATCATCTTCTTCTTCTTCTTTTTCTTCTTTCTTCTTCTTCTTTTTTCTTCTTTTTCTTCTTCATCTTCTTCTTCTTTTTTCTTCTTCTCCTTCTTCTTCTTCATCTTTCTTCTTCTTCTTGTTCTTCTTCTTCTTCTTCTTTCTTCTTCTTCTTCTTTCTTCCCTTCTTTCTTTTTCTTCTACTTTATTCTTCTTCTTCCATCTTCTTCTTCTTCTCCTCCTCCTTCTTCCTCTTCCTCTTGTTCATCTTCCTTCTTTCTTCTTCTTCTTAATCTTCATCTTCTTCTTTCTTTTTCTTCTTCTTCTTCATCTTCTTCTTCTTCTTCTTCTTTCTTCTTCTTCTTTCTTCTTCTCGTTCTCCTTCTTTCCTCCTCTTCTTCTTTCTTCTTCCTTTTCTTTCTTTTTTTCTTTGTTTTCTTTCTTCTTTTTTTCTTCTTCTTCATCATCTTCTTCTTCTTCATCTTCTTCCTATTCTTTTCTCTTTCTACATTTTCTTCTTTCCTCTTTTTTCATTTTTCTTCGTCATCTTTCATCTTTTTTTCTTCTAAGTTCTTCTTCTTTCTTCTTCTTCTTCTTTCTTCATTTTCTTCTTCTTCCTCTTTTTCTTCCTATTTTTCCTCTTCTTATCCTTCTTCGTCTTTCTCCCCTTTCCTCTTGCTTCATCTTCCTCTTCTTCTTCATCTGTCTTCTTCTTCTTCTTCTTTTTCTTTTTCTTTTATCATTTTTTTCTTCTTCTTCTTTGCTTTCCTCATCTAATTCTTCTTCTCCTTCTTCTTCTTTTTCTTCTATCTTCTTCTTCTTCATCTTTCTTCTTCTACTTCTTTTCTTCTTCTTTTTTCAACTTCTTTGTTTTTCTTCTTTCTTCTACTTCTTTCTTCTACTTCTTTCTTCTTCTTCTTTCTTCTTCTTATTCTTCTTCTTTTTCTTCTTATTCTTCCTCTAAATCATTTTCTTCTTCTTCTTCTCTCTCTATCTTCATCTTCTTTTTCTTCTTCTTTTTTTTTCCTCTTTCTTCTTCTTCTTCTTATTCATCCTCTACAACATTTTCTTCTTTTTCTCTCTCTTTCTTCTTCTTTTTCTTCTTCTTCTTCTTCTTTGTTCTTTGTTCTTCTTCTTCTTCTTTCATCTTTTTCTTCTTCCTCATCTTCTTCTTTTTGGTTCTCCTTCTTCTTCTTGTTATCTATTTTCTTCTCCTTCTTTCTTCAACTTCTTTGCTCTTTTCTTTTTTCTTCTTCTCTTTCTTTTTTTCTTTCTTTTTTGATTTCTTTTTTCTTCTTTTTATTCTTTCTTCTTTTTTCTTCTTCTTATTCTTCTTCTTCTTCTTCTTATTCTTCCTCTAATTCATTTTCTTCTTCTTCTTCTCTCTCTATCTTTATTTTCTTTTTCTTCTTCTTTTTCTTCCTCTTTCTTCTTCTTCTTCTTCTTCTTCTTATTCATCCTCTACAATATTTTCTTCTTCTTCTTCTCTCTCTTCCTTCTTCTTTTTCTTCTTCTTCTTCTTCTACTTCTGCTTCTTCTTCTTCTTTTTTCTTCTTTTTCTTCTTCTTCCTCATCTGCTTCTTCTTTTGGTTCTCCTTCTTCTTCTTGTTTTTTATTTTCTTCTCCTTCTTTCTTCTTCAACTTCTTTGCTCTTTTCTTCTTTTCTTCTTCTCTATTTTTTTTTCTTTCTTTTTCGATTTCTTTTTTCTTCTTTTTATTCTTTCTTCTTCTTCTTTCTTTTTCTTCTTCTTCTTCTTGTAGTTCTTCTTCTTCTTCTTTCTACTTCTTCTTCTTCATCTTCTTTTTTTTCTTTCTTCTTCCTCTTTCTTCTTCTTCCTTCTTCGTCTTCTTCATTGTTTTCTCCTTAAACTTCTTATCCTTTCTTCTTCATCTTCTTCTTCTTCTTCTTCTTCTTCTTCTTTCTTCTCCTTCTTTCTTCTTCTTCTACTTCTTCTTCTTCTTTCTTTTTCATCTTCTTTTTCTTCTTCATCTTCTTTCCTCTTCTTTCTTCTTCTTCTTCTTCTTCTTTCTTCTTCTTTCTTAGTCTTCTTCACTCTTCTTCTTTTTTTCTTCTTCTTCTTCCTTCTTCTTCTTATCCTTCTTCTTCTTCTTCCTTCTTCTTCATCTTCTTCTTCTTCTTCATTCTTCTTCTTCCCCTTCTTTTTCTTTCTTCTTCTTCTTCTTTTTTCTTCCTCTCTTTTCTTCTTCTTCTTCGTACATCTTCTTTCTTCTTCTTCTTCCTTCTTCTTCTTCTTAGTCTACCTCTTTCTTCTTCTTCTTCCTTCTTATTTCTCATTCTTCTTCTTCTATCTTCCTCTTCTTTGTTGTTCTCCTTCTTTCTTCTTTTTATTCCTCATCTTTTTCATATTCTTCTTTTTCTTCTTCTTCTTTCTTTTACTTCCTTCTTCTTCTTCTTCTTTCTTCTTTTTATTTCTTCTTCTTCTTTTGCCTTCTTTCTTCTTCCTCTTCTTTCTTCTTCTTTCTTTTTCTTTCTTTCACTTCTTCATCTTCTTCTTCTTCTTCCACTTCTTTTACTTCATATTCATGTTCTTCATTCGTCTTTCTCTTCTTCTTCTTTCATCTACTTCTTCTTCTTCTACTTCCTCTTTCTTTGACTTCTTTCTTCCTCTTCTTTCTCTTTCATCTTCATCTTCTTCTTCTTCTTCTTTCTTCTTCTTCTTCTTGTTTCTCCTTCAATTACTTCTTTCTTCTTCTTCTTTTTCTTCTTCTTCTTCTTCTTTCTTCTTCCTCTTCTTCTTCTTCTTCTTCATTCAACTTCGTCTTTCTTCTTCTTCTTCATTCTTTTTTTTCTTCTGACTTCTTTTTCTTCTTCTTCTTTATTCTTTTTCTTCTCCTTCTTCTTCTTCCTTCTTCTTCTTCTTCTTCTTCTTCTTTCTTCTTCTTCTTCTTTTTCATTCTTCTTCTTCTCCTTTCTTCTTCTTCTTCTTCCTTCTTCATCTTTCCTCTTCTTCTTGCTTTTCTTCTTCGTTTTTTCTTCTTCTTATTATTCTTCTTCTTCTCCCTTCTTTTTCTTTCTTCTTCTTCTTTCTTCCTCTTCATTTTTCTTCTTCTTTCCTTTTATTCTTATTTTTTCATCTTCCTCTCCTCTTCCTTCTTTTTTCTTCTTCCTCTTCTTTCTTCTTTTTTCTTCGTCTTCTTCTTCTTCCTTAAATTTTCTTCTTCTTCTTCTTCATCTTTCTCTTCTTCTTCTCCTTCTTCATCTTTTTCTTCTTCTCCTTCTTCTTTTTCTTCATCTTTCTTCTTCTTCTTCTTCTTCTTCTTCTTTTCCTTCTTCTCCTTTATTTTCTTCTTTCTTCTTTACCTTCTTCTTTCTTCTTCTTCCTCTTCTTCTTCTTCTTCTTCTTCTTTTATCTTCTTCTGCTTCCTCTTTCCTCTTCTTCTTCTTTCTTCTTCGTTTTTTCCGTCTTTCTTCTTCAACTTCTTTCTTGAACCCTTTTTCCTCTTCTTTGTTTTTCTTTTTCTTTTTTTCTTCTTCTTCTTCTTCTAATTCTTCTTCTTCCTCTTTTTTCTTCTTCTTCTTCTTCTATTTCTTCTTCTTCTTCTTCTTCTTCTTCTTCCTTCTTCCTTCTTCTTTTTCTTCTTCTTCTTCTTCTTCTTCTTCTCCTTCTTCTACTTTCTTCATCTTCTTCTTCTACTACTACTTCTTCTTCTTCTACTTATTCTTTTTCTTTTTCTTCTTCTTCTTTCTTTTTCCTCTTCCTTGTTCTTGATTTTCATCTTTCTTCTTCTTCTTTCTTCTTCCTCTTTCTTCTTCTTTTTCTTCTTTGTTATTCCTCATTTCTTCTTTTTCTTTTTTCTCTTCTTATTCTTGTTCTTTCTTCTTCTTCTTCCTAATTTTTCTTCTTCTTCTTCTTCTTTCTTCTTCTTTCTTCTTCTTCTTTCTTCTCCTTCTTCTTCCTCTTCTTCTTTTCAAACTTTTTAATCATCTTTCTTTTTCCTCCTATTTTTCTTCTTCTTTCTTCTTCTTCTTCTTCTTCTTTGTTCTTCTTTTTCTTTCTTCTTCTTCTTCTTCTTCTTCTTCTTCTTCTTTTTCTTGTTTATTCTTCTTTCTTCTTCTTTTTCCTTCTTTTCCTTTCTTCTTCTTTTTTCTTCTTCTTCTTCTTCTGTCTTCTTCTACTTTCTTCTTATTCTTCTTTCATCTTCTTCTTTCTTCTTCTATTTTTTTTTTCTGTTTCCTTCTTCTTCTTATTCTTTCACCTTCTTCTTCTTCGTCTTCTTCTTCTATCTTCCTCTTCTTCTTTCTTCTTCTATTTTCTCCTTTTTCTTTCTTTTTCTACTTTTTTCTTCCTCTTCATTTCTCTTCTTCATTCTACTTCTTTATCTTTGTTCTTCCTTGATCTTCTTCTTTTTCTTTTCCTAATTCTTCTTCTTCTTCTTCTAAATCTTTAATCTTCTTCTTCTTCTTCTTCTTTCTGTACTTCTTCATCTTCTTGTTCTTCTTTCTTCTGTTTCTTCTTCTTCATCTTTCTTCCACTTCTTTCTCTTATTATCTTTGCTTCTACTTCTTCTTCTTCATCTTTCTTCTTCTTCTTCCTCTTCTTCTTCTTCTTCTTCTTCTTCTTCTTTCTTCTGCTTCTTTGTTCATCTTTTTTTTCTTCTACTTTTTTGTTCTTCTTCTTCTGCCTTTTCATTTCTTCTTCTTCTTATTCTTCTTTCTTCTCCTTCTTCTTCATCTTCTTCTTCATCTTCTTCTTCTTCTTCTTCTTCATCATCTTCTTCTTCTTCATCTTTCTTCTTCTTCTTTCTTCTTCATCTTCGTCTTCTTCTTTCTTCTTCCTCTTCTTTCTTCTATATCGCTCTCTCATTTTCTTTTTCTTTCTTTTTCTTCTTTCTTCTTCATCTTCTTTCTTGTTATCCTTTTTCTTCTTCTTCTTCTTCTTCTTCTTCTTCTTCTTTCTTCTTATTCTTCCTCCTTCTTTCTTCTTCTTCTTTCTTCTTCCTTTTTCTTCTTCGTCTTTCTTCTTTTTCTTTCTTCTTCTTTGTACTTCCTTTTCTTCTTATTCATTTTCCCCTTTCTTCTTCTTCTTCTTCCTTCTTCTTCTTATTCTATGTTCTTCTCCTTTCCTCTTCTTCTTCTTTCTTCTTCTTCTTCTTCTTTTTTTCTTCTTTCTTCTTCTTCTTCTCAATCTTCTTCTT
>CM043867.1:9574738-9587238 GCA_023846275.1 Vanilla planifolia
TGTCTTCTTCTTTCTTTTGTCTTCTTCTACTTCTCTTTCTTTCTACTTCTTTGTATTTCTTCTTCTTTTTATGTCTTTCACTTCTTATTTCTTCTCTACTTTCTTCTTCTTCTTCTTCTTCTTCTTTTGTTTTCTTCTTCTTCTTCTTCTTTTGTTTTCTTCTTCTTCTTCTTCTTCTTCTTTCTTCTTCTTCTTTCTTCTTCTTCTTTCTTTTTCTTTTAATTTCTTTTTTTCTTTCTTCTTCAACTTCTTTCTTGTAATCCTTCTTCTTCTTCTTTTATTTCTTCTTCTTCTTCATTTTTCTTATTGTTCTTCCTTCTTCTTTTTGTTTCTTCTTCTTTCAGTTTTTTCCTCTTTCTTCTTCTTCTATTTCTTATTATTCTTCCCCTTTCTTCTTCTTCTTCTATGTTTTTCTTCTTTCTTCTACTTTTTTCTTCTTCTTTCTTCTTCTTCTTCTTTCATCTTCTTCTTTCTTCTTATTCTTCTTCTTCGTTCCTCTTCTCATTCCTCTTCTTCTTCTTCTTCTTCACTCTTCCTCTTCACCTTCTTCCTCTTTCTTCTTCTTCTTCTTCTTCCCTCTTCCTTTCTCCTTCTTCCTCTTTCTTCTTCTTCTTCTTTCTTGTTCTACTTTTTCTTCTTTTTGTTTCTTCTTCATCTTCTTTCTTCTTATCATTCTTCTTCTTCTTCTTCATTTTTCAACTCCTTTCTTCCTCTAGTTTTTTTTTCTTCTTCTTCTATCTTCTTTTTCTTCTTCTTCTTCTCCTTCTTCTTCTTCTTCTTCTTCTTCTTCTTCTTATTTATTTGCCTTCTTCTTCTTCTTTTTATGTCTTCTTCTTCTTCTTTATCTAATTTCTTCGCCTTCTTCTTCTTCTCCTTCTTCTTCATTTTCTTCTTCGTTCTTCTTCTTTTTTTCCTCTTCCTTCTACTTCTTTCTTTTTCTTCTTTCATCTTCTTATTCTTTCTTCTTCGTGTTTCTCTTCTGCTTCTTCTTACTTCTTCAACTTCTTTCTTCTTCTTCTTCATCTTCTTCTTCCATCTTCTTCTTCTTCTTCTTCTTCTTCTTCTTCTTCTTTCTTCTTCATCTTCTTCTTCCATCTTCTTCTTCTTCTTCTTCTTCTTCTTCTTCTTTCTTCTTCTTCTTCTTCTTCTTCTTCTTTCTTCTTCACCTTTCTTCTTCCTCCTCTTTTCTTCTTCTTCTTGCTTCTTCTTTCTTCTTCTACTTCTTCTTCTTCTTCTTTTTCTTCTTCAACTTTCTTCTTATTCTTCTTCTTCTTCTTCTTATTTCATCTACTTCTTCTTTCTTCTTCTTCTTATTTCATTTTCTTCTTCTTCCCTCTTCCTTTCTCCTTCTTCCTCTTTCTTCTTCTTCTTCTTTCTTGTTCTACTTTTTCTTCTTTTTGTTTCTTCTTCATCTTCTTTCTTCTTATCATTCTTCTTCTTCTTCTTCATTTTTCAACTCCTTTCTTTTTTTCTTCTTCTTCTATCTTCTTTTTCTTCTTCTTCTTCTCCTTCTTCTTCTTCTTCTTCTTCTTCTTCTTCTTATTTATTTGCCTTCTTCTTCTTCTTTTTATGTCTTCTTCTTCTTCTTTATCTAATTTCTTCGCCTTCTTCTTCTTCTCCTTCTTCTTCATTTTCTTCTTCGTTCTTCTTCTTTTTTTCCTCTTCCTTCTACTTCTTTCTTTTTCTTCTTTCATCTTCTTATTCTTTCTTCTTCGTGTTTCTCTTCTGCTTCTTCTTACTTCTTCAACTTCTTTCTTCTTCTTCTTCATCTTCTTCTTCCATCTTCTTCTTCTTCTTCTTCTTCTTCTTCTTCTTTCTTCTTCATCTTCTTCTTCCATCTTCTTCTTCTTCTTCTTCTTCTTCTTCTTCTTTCTTCTTCTTCTTCTTCTTCTTCTTCTTTCTTCTTCACCTTTCTTCTTCCTCCTCTTTTCTTCTTCTTCTTGCTTCTTCTTCTTTCTTCTACTTCTTCTTCTTCTTCTTTTTCTTCTTCAACTTTCTTCTTATTCTTCTTCTTCTTCTTCTTATTTCATCTACTTCTTCTTTCTTCTTCTTCTTCTTTCATTTTCTTCTTCTACTTTTTCTTCTTCTTCTTCTTTCTTCTTCTTCTTTCTTCTTCTTGTTCTTCTTCTTCTTCTTCTTTCTTCTTTCTTCTTCTTCTGCTTCCTTCTTTCTCTTTCTTCTTGTTCTTCTTCTATGTTTTTCTTCTTTCTTCTTCTTCTTCTTCTTCCTTCTTCATCTTCTTCTTTCTTCTTCTTCTTTCATCTTCTTCTTTCTTCTTCTTTTTTTCTTCTTCTTCTTTTTCTTTTTCGTTCTTCTTCTTCCTCTTCTTCTTCTTCTTCTTCTCTCTTCTTCTTCTTCTTCTTCCTCTTTCTTCTTCTTCTTCTTTCATTTTCTTCTTCTTCTTCTTCTTCTTCTTCTTCTTCTTCTTTCTTCTTCTTTCTTCTTCTTGTTCTTCTTCTTCTTCTTCTCCTTTCTTCTTTCTCTTTCTTCTTCTTCTTCTTCTTCTTCTTCTTCTTCTTCTTCTTCTTCCTTCTTCATCTTCTTTTTTCTTCTTCTTCTTCTTTCATCTTCTTCTTTCTTCTTCTTTTTTTCTTCTTCTTCATTCTTCATCTTCCTCCTTCTCTTCTTCTTCTTCTCCTTTTTTTCTTCTTCCTCTTTTTTCTTCTTCTTTCTTCATCTACTTTTTTCTTCTTTGTGATTCTTCTTCTTCATGTTTTTTCTTCTTATCCTTCTTCTTCTTCTTTTTTGTTTTTCAACTACTTGTTTTTCCCTCTTCTCTCTTTTTCTTTTTCATCTTCTATCTTTTTATTCTTCTTCTTTTTTCCTCATCTTCTCCTTTTTCTTCTTTTTCTTTTTCTTCTTCTTGTTATTTCTTCATCTTCTTTTTCTTCTTCTTGTCATTTCTTCATCTTCTTTTTCTTCTTCTTCTTTTTTTTCTTTCTTCTTCTTCTTCTTCTTCTTCTTCTTCTTCTTCTTCTTCTTCTTCTTATTTCTTCACTTTCTTATTCTTCTTTTTCTTTTTGTTTCCTCTTCCTCATCATCTTTTTTCTTCTCCTTCTTCTTCATCTTCTTCTTCATTCTTCTTCTTCTTCTTCTTCTTATTATTATTCTTCTTCTTCTATCTTCTTCTTCTTCTTTCTTATTCTTATTCTTTCTCCTTCTTTCTCTTCATCTTCTTTCTCCCTCTACTTCTTTCTTCTTCTTCATCTTCTTCTTCTTTTTTATCTTCTTTCTTCTTTTTCATGTTCATTCTTCTTCGTCTTTCTTCTTCTTTTTCTTCTTTTTGCTTCTTCTTCTTCTTTCGTCGTCTTCTTCTCTCTTCTTTCTTCTTCTTCTTTCTTGTTCTTCTTTCTTCTTCATCTTCTTTCTCCTTCTTCTTCTTCTTATTTCATTATCTTCTTCTTCTTTCTTCTTCTTTTTTCTTCTTCTTTCTTCTTTGTTCTTCTTTTTCTTTATCCTCTTCTTTCTTCTTCTTTCTTCTTCTTCCTTTTTTTCTTTCTTCTTCCTCTTCTTTCTTCTTCTTTCTTATTCTTCCTTCTTCCTCTTATTCTTTCTTCTTCTTCTTTCTCTGTCTTTCTTCTTGTTCTTCTTCTTTTTTCTTCTTTCTTCTTTTTCTGCGTCTTCTTCTTCTTCTTCTTCTTCTTCTTCTGCTTTATCTTTCTTCCTCTTCTTTCATTTTTTTTTGTCTTCTTTTTTCTTGTTCTTCTTTCTTCTTCCCCCTCTTTCTTCTTCGATCTTCTTCTTCTTTCTTCTTCCCCCTCTTTCATCTTCAATTTTCTTCTTCTTTCTTCTTCTTTTTACTTGTTCTTCTTGTTCTTCTTCTTCCACTTCTTCTTTTTTCTCTTCTTTTGTCTTTCTTCTTCTTTTTTCTTCTTTTTTCTTCTTTCTTCTTCTTTTTTGTTCTTCTTCTTCTTCTTCTTTTTCCTCTTCTTGTTCTCGATTTTCTTTTCTTCTTCTTCTTCTTCTTCTTCTTCTTTCTCTTCTTTCCTCTTTCTTCTTCTTTTCTTCTTCTTTCTTATTTTTACTTTTGTCTTCTTGTTTTTTATTGATTCTTCTGCTTTCTTCTTCTTATTCTTTCTTCTTCTTTTTCTTCTTCTTCTTCCTCTTCTTCTTCTTCTTTCTTCTTCTTATCCTTCCATCTTCTTTTTCCTCTTCTTCTTCCTCTTCTTCTTCTTCTTCTTTCTTCTTCTTCTCGATTTTTTTCTTCTTCATCTTCTTCTTTCTTCTTCTCCTTCTTCTTCTTCTTTGTTCTTCTGCTTCTTCTTCTTCTTTCATATTCTCCTTCTTGCTTTTTCTTCTTTCTTCTTCTTTCTTCTTCTTTGTTCTCCCTCTCCTTTTTCTTCTTCTTCTTCTTCTTTTTCTTCTTCTCCTTCTTCTAATTCTTTCTTCTTCTTCTTCTTCTTCTTCTTCTTCTTCTTCTTAATATACTTTCTTCTTCTTTTTTATTCTTCTTCTTCTTCTTCTTCTTCTTCCTCTTCTTAGTCTTCTTCTTCTTCTTCTTTTTCTTTTTCCACTTCTTTCCTTTTTCTTCTAATTCTTCTCTGTGCTTCTTTCTTCTCTCTTTTTCTTCTTTCTTCTTCTTTCTTCTTTCTTCTTCTTCATCATCATCTTTTCTTCTTAATTCTTCTTCTTCTTTCTTCTTATCTAATTCTTCTTCATCTTTTTTTTTTCTTTCTTCTTCCACTTTCTTCTTCTTCCTTCTTCGTCTTCTTCATTTTTTTCTCCTTCTTAAACTTCTTATCCTTTCTTCTTCATCTTCTTCTTCTTCTTCTTCTTTCTTCTCCTTCTTTCTTCTTCTTCTACTTCTTCATCTTTCTTTTTCATCTTCTTCTTTCCTCTTCTTTCTTCTTCATCTTCTTTCCTCTTCTTTCCTCTTCTTTCTTCTTCATCTTTTTTCCTCTTCTTTCTTCTTCTTCTTCTTCTTTCTTTTTTTATTTTCTTCTTCTTCTTTCTTCTTCTTTCTTAGACTTCTTCACTCTTCTTTTTTTCTTCTTTCTTCTTTTTCTTGTCCTTCATCTTCTTCTTCCTTCTTCTTCATTCTTCTTCTTCTCCGTCTTTTTCTTTCTTCTTCTACTTTTTTTTTCTTCTTCTCTTTTCTTCTACTTCTTTGTTCTTCTTCTTTCTTCTTCTTCGTTCTTCTTCTTCTTAGTCTACCTCTTTCTTATTCTTCTTCCTTCTTCTTTCTCATTCTTCTTCTTTTATCTTCCTCTTCTTTGTTGTTCTTCTTCTTTCTTCTTTTTATTCCTCATCTTCTTATTCTTCTTTTTCTTCTTCTTCTTTGCCTTCTTCTTTCTTCTCTTCTTTCTTTTACTTCCTTCTTGTTCTTCTTCTTCTTTCTTTTTCTTTCTTCTTCTTTTGCCTTCTTCTTCCTCTTCTTTCTTCTTCTTTTTTTCTTTTTCTTTCACTTCTTCTTCTTCTTCTTCTTCTTCTTCTTCTTCTACTTCAGCTTTCTTCTTCTTCTTCTACTTCGTATTCATGTTCTTCATTCTTCTTTTTCCTTTTCTTCTTTAATCTACTTCTTCTTCCACTGCTTCCTCTTTCTTTGACTTCTTTCTTCTTCTTCTTTCTCCTTCTTCTTCTTCTCTTCTTCTTCTACTTCTACTTCTTCTTCTTCTTCTTCTTCTTCTTCTTCTTCTTTCTACTTATTCTTTTTCTTTCTCCTTCAACTACTTCTTCTTTCTTCTTCTTCTTCTTTCTCCTTCAACTACTTCTTTCTTCTTCTTCTTCTTCTTCTTATTTCTTCTTCTTCTTCTTCTTCATTCTTCTTCTTTTTTCTTCTTTTTCTTCTTCTTCTTTCTTATTTTTGTTCTCTTACTTCTTCCTTTTTATTCTTCTTCTCTTCTTTCTTCTTCTTCATTCTTCTTCTTCTTTCTTCTTTTTCTTCGTTCTTCTTCTTCTTCTTCTTCTTCCTTCTTCTTTCTTCTCTCTTATTCTTCTCTCTTCTTCTTCTTTCTTCTTCTTCTTTCTTCTTCTTTCGTCTTCTTCTGGTTCTTCCTTCTTCTTCTTCATCTTCTTCTTCTTTCTTCTTCTTCTTCTTCCTTCTACTTCTTCATCTTCTCTTCTTCTTTCTTCTTCTTCTTCTTCTTCTTCTTCTTTCTTCTTCGTCTTCATTCTTCTTCTTCTTCTTCATTTTTCTTCTTCTTCTTCTTTCTTCATCTCCTTCTTTCTATTCTTTCTTCATCATCATCATCTTCTTCTTCTTCATCTTCTTCTTCAATTTCTTCTTCTCCTTCTTCTTCTTCTTCTTCTTCTTCTTCAATTTCTTCGTCTCCTTCTTCTTCTTCTTCTTCTTCTATTCTTCTTCTTCGTATTTCTTCTTCTTCTTTTTCGTTCTTCTTCTTCTTCTTCTTCTTTCCTGCTCTTTCCCTTCTGCTTCTTCTTCTTCTTCTTTCGTCTCCTTTCTTCTTCTTCTTTCTTCTTCTTATTCTTCTTCTACTTCATCTTCCTTCTTCTTCTACATCTTCTTCCTTCTTCTTTTTAGTTTTTTTTCTTCTTTTTTTCTTTTTTCTTCCTCTTTTTCCTTCTTCTTTCCTCTTCCTTTTTTGTCTTCTTCTTCTTCTTTCATCTCTTTCTTCTTCCATCTTCTTCATTCTTCTTCTTCTTCTTCTTTGTTATGTTTCTTTCTTCTTCCTCTTCTTTCTCCTTCCTCTTCTTCTTCTTCTTCTTCTTCTTCCACTTCTTTCTTCTTCTTCTTCTTCATTCTTCTTCTTCTTCTCTCTTCTTCTTTCTTCTACTTCTTTTTTCTTCCTCCTCTTCCTTATTCTTCTTTCTTCATCTTCTTCTTATTTCTTCTACCTTCTTCTTCTTCTTCTTCTCCTTTCTTCTTCCTTCTTCTTCTTCCTCTTCTTCTTAATTTTTCTTCTTATTCTTATTATTCTTCTTCTAAAACTTCCACTTCCTCATCTTCTATTTATTTTTTCTACTTTTTCTTCTTCTTCATCTTTGTTCCTCTTCTTCTACTTCTTTCTCTTCTTTTGTCTCTTCTTCTTCTTCTTCTTCTTTCTTCTTCTTCTTTCTTCTTTCTTTTTCTTTTTGTTTCTTCTTCTTCTTTCTTTTTCTTTTTCTTCTTCTTTTCTCTTCTTCATCTTCTTTTCTTTCTTCTTCTTCTTCTTCTTCTTCTTCTTCTTCTTTCTTCTTCTTTTACTTCTTCTTCCTTTGTCTTCTTGTTTCTTATTAGTTTTTTCTTCTTTTTTTTTCTTCTTCTTCTTTCTTTTTCATTTTCTTTCTTCTTACCCTTCTTCTTCTTCTTCATTTTTCTTCGTTTTCTTTCTTCTTCTTTCTTCTTCCTTCATCTTCTTCTTTCCTCTTTTTCATCTTTCTTCTCCTTCTTCTTCTTCTTCTTTCATTTTCTTCTTTCTTCTTCTTTTTCTTCTTCTTCTTCTTCTTTCTTCTTCCTCTTCTTCTTCTTCTTCTTTTTCTTCTTATTATTATTCTTCTTCTTCTCCCTTCTTTTTCCTTTTTCTTCTTCTTCTTTCTTCCTCTTCATTTTTCTTCTTCTTTCCTTTTATTCTTCTTTTTTCATCTTCCTCCTCTTCCTTCTTCTTTTTTCTTCTTCCTCTTCTTTCTTCTTTTTTCTTCATCTTCTTCTTCTTTCTTAAATTTTCTTCTTCTTGTTCTTCATCATCATCATCTTTCTCTTTTTCTTCTCCTTCTTCATCTTTTCTTCTTCTTCTCCTTCTTCTTTTTCTTCATCTTTCTTGTTCTTTTTCTTCTTCTTCTCCTTTATTTTCTTCTTTCTTCTTTTCCTTCTTCTTTCTTCTTCTTCTTCTTTTTCTTCTTCTTCTTTATCTTCTTCTTCTACTTCCTCTTTCCTCTTCTTCTTCTTTCCTCTTCGTTTTTTCGTTCTTTCTTCTTCAACTTCTTTCTTGAACCCTTTTTTTTCTTCTTTGTCTTTCTTTTTCTTTTTTCTTCATCTTCATTCTTCTTCCTCCTCTTTTTCCTTCTTCTTCTTCTTCTTCCTTCTTCCTCTTCTTTTTCTTCTTGTTCTTCTTGTTCTTCTCCTTCTTCTTCTTCTTCTTCTTCTTCTTCTCCTTCTTCTTCTTTCTTCGTCTTCTTCTACTTCTTATTCTTCTTCTTCTACTACTTCTTCTTCTTCTACTTATTCTTTTTCTTTTTCTTCTTCGTCTTCTTCAACTTCTTCTTTCTTCTTCTTCTTTCTTTTTCCTTTACCTTGTTCTTGATTTTCATCTTTTTTCTTCTTCTTTCTTCTTCCTATTTCTTCTTCTTCTTCTTCTTTGTTATTCCTCATTTCTTCTTTTTCTTTTTTCTCTTCTTATTCTTGTTCTTTCTTCTTTTTCTTCTTCCTACTTTTTCTTCTTCTTCTTCTTTCTTCTTCTTTTTTCCTGTTATTCTACTTTCTTCTCCTTCTTCTTCTTCTTCTTCTTTTCCAACTTTTTAATCATCTTTCTTCTTCCTCCTATTTTTCTTCTTCTTTCTTCTTCTTCTTCTTCTTCTTCTTCTTCTTTGTTTTTCTTTTTCTTTCTTCTTCTTCTTCTTCTTCTTCTTCTTCTTCTTTCTTCTTCTTCTTCTTCTTATTTATTCTTCTTTCTTCTTCTTTTTCCTTCTTTTCCTTTCTTCTTCTTTTTTCTTCTTCTTCTATGTCTTCTTCTGCTTTCTTCTTGTTCTTTTTCCATCTTCCCCTTTCTTCTTTTTTTTTTTTTCTGTTTCGTTCTTCTTCATATTCTTTCACCTTCTTCTTCTTCTTCGTCTTCTTCTTCGTCTTCTTCTTCGTCTTCTTCTTCTTTCTTCTTCTATTTTCTCCTCTTTCTTTTCTAGTTTTTTCTTTTTCTTATTTATTCTTCCTCTTTATTTCTCTTCTTCATTATACTTCTTTATCTTTGTTCTTCCTTCATCTTCTTCTTTTTATTTTCCTAATTCTTCTTCTTCTTCTTCTTCTTTCTCTACTTCTTCATCTTCTTGTTCTTCTTTCTTCTGTTTCTTCTTCTTCATCTTTCTTCCTCTTCTTCTTTCTCTTCTTATCTTTGCTTCTACTTCTTCTTCTTCATCTTTCTTCTTCTTCCTCTTCTTCTTCTTCTTCTTTCTTCTGCTTCTTTGTTCTTCAACTTTTTCTTCTACTTTTTTCTTCTTCTTCTTCTACCTTTTCATCATCTTCTTCTTCTTATTCTTCTTTCTTCTTCTTCTTCATCTTCTTCTATTTCTTCTTCTTCTTCTTCTTCCTCTTCTTCTTTCTCCACTTTCTTCTTCTTCTTTTTCTTTCTTCTTCTTCTTTCTTCTTCATCTTCTTTCTTCTTATCCATCTTCTTCTTCTTCTTCTTCTTCTTTCTTCATCTTCATTCTCTTTTTCTTTCTTCTTCTTTTTATTTCCTCTTCCTTCTTCTATTTCTTCTTCCATCCTCTTCTTCTTCCTTCTTCTTCTTCTTTTTTCTACTTCTTCTTTCTTCTTCCTCTTCCTTCTTCTTTCTTCTTCCTCTTCCTTCTTCTTTCTACTTCTTCTTTCTCCTTCTTCTGCTCTCTTCTTCTATTTTCTTTTCTTCTTCTTTCATCTTCTTCTTCTTTTTCTTCTTCTTCTTCTTCTTTCTTCATTTCTTTCTTCTTCTTTCTTCTTCTTCTATTACTTTCTTCTTCATTCTTCTTCTTCTTCATCTTTCTTCTTCATCTTCTTCTTCTTCTTCTTCCTCTACTTCTTTCTTCTTCTTCTTCTTCTTCTTTCTTTATCTTCTTCTACTTCTTCTTTTTTCTTCTTCTTCTTCGTCTTTCTTCTTGTTCTTCTACTTCCTCTTTCTTCATTTTTTTCATCTTCCTCTTCTACTCTTCCTTCTTTTTTGTTTTTCTTCTTCTTCTTTCTTCTTCTTCTTTCTTCTTCCTCTTCTTTCTTCTATATCGCTCTCTCATTTTCTTTTTCTTTCTTTTTCTTCTTTCTTCTTCATCTTCTTTCTTGTTATCCTTCTTCTTCTTCTTCTTCTTTCTTCTTGTTCTTCCTTCTTCTTTCTTCTTCTTCTTTCTTCTTCCTTTTTCTTCTTCGTCTTTCTTCTTTTTCTTTCTTCTTCTTCGTACTTCCTTTTCTTCTTATTCATTATTCCCTTTCTTCTTCTTCTTCTTCCTTCTTCTTCTTTTTCTTCTTTCTTCTTCATTCTTCTTCTTCTTCTTCTTCATTCTTCTTCATCTTTCTTCTCCTTTTTTCATCTTCTTCCTCTACTTTCTTCTTCTTCTTCTCCTTCATCTTCCTTCTTCATCTTCTTCTTCTTTCCTGATTTTCTTCTTCTTCTTCCTCTACTTCTTCTTCCTCATGCACTTCTTTCTCTTTTTTCGTCTTCTTCTTTCTTCTGCCTTCTTCTACTTCTCTTTCTTTCTACTTCTTCTTCTTTGTATTTCTACTTGTTTTTCTTCTTCTTTTTATGTCTTCCACTTCTTCTTTCTTCTCTACTTTCTTCTTCTTCTTCTTCTTCTTGTGTTTCTTTTTCTTCTTCTTCTTTCTTCTTCTTCTTCTTCTTCATTCTTCTTCTTCTTCTTTCTTCTTCTTCTTTCTTTTCTTTTAATTTCTTTTTTTCTTTCTCCTTCAACTTCTTTCTTGTAATCCTTCTTCTTCTTCTTCTATTTCTTCTTCTTCGTTTTTCTTATTGTTCTTCCTTCTTCTTTATGTTTCTTCTTCTTTCTGTTTGTTTCTCTTTCTTCTTCTTCTTCTTCCTTCTTCTATTTCTTATGATTCTTCCCCCTTCTTCTTCTTCGTCTTACTTCTTTCTCTTTCTTCTACTTTTTTCTTCTTCTTCTTTCTTCTTCTTTCTTCTTAATCTCCTTCTTCGTTCCTCTTCTCCTTCCTCTTCTTCTTCTTCTTCTTCCCTCTTCCTCTTCTCCTTCTTCCTCTTTCTTCTTCTTCTTCTTTCTTGTTTTACTTTTTTCTTACTTTTGTTTCTTCTTCATCTTCTTTCTTCTTATCATTCTTCTTCTTCTTCTTCATTTTTTAACTCCTTTCTTCCTTTAGTTTCTTCTTCTTCTTCTTCTTTTATCTTCTTTTTCTTCTTCTTCTTCTCCTTCTTCTTCTTTTTCTTCTTATTTATTTGCCTTCTTCTTCTTCTTCTTCTTTCTTCTTCTTCTTCTTCTTCATCTTATTTCTTCACCTTCTTCTTCTCCTTCTTCTTCATTTTCTTCTTCGTTCTTCTTCTTCTTCTTATTTTTCTTCTTCCTTCTACTTCTTTCTTTTTCTTCTTTCTTCTTCTTATTCTTTCTTCTTCGTCTCTCTCTTCTGCTTCTTCTTACTTCTTCAACTTCTTTCTTCTTCTTCTTCTTCCATCTTCTTCTTCTTCTTCTTCATCATCTTCTTTCTTCTTCTTCTTCTTGTTCTTCTTTTTCTTTCTTCTTCACCTTTCTTCTTCTTCTTCTTTTCTTCTTCTTGCTTCATCTTCTTTTCTACTTCTTCTTCTTCTTCTTCTTCAGCTTTCTTCTTATTCTTGTTCTTATTCTTCTTCTTATTTCTTCTACTTCTTCTTTCTTCTTCTTCTTCTTCTTTCATATTCTTCTTCTTCTTCTTCTTCTTCTTCTGTCTTCTTTTTTCTTCCTCTTATTCTTCTTCTTCTTCTTTCTTCTTTCTTCTTCTTCTCCATCTTCTATGTTTGTCTGCTTTCTTCTTCTTCTTCTTCTTCCTTCTTCAACTTCTTCTTTCTTCTTCTTCTTCTTTCATCTTCTTCTTTCTTCTTCTTTTTTTCTTCTTCTTCTTCGTTCTTTTCTTCCTTCTCTTCTTCTTCTTCTTCTTCTCTATTCTTCTTCTTCTTCCTCTTTCTTCTTCTTCTTTCTTCAACTACTTTTTTCTTCTTTGTGTCTCTTCATCTTCATCTTCTTTCTTCTACTTCTTCTTTCTTCTACTTCTTTCTTCTTCTTCTTCTTTCATTTTCTTCTTCTTCTTCTTCTTCTTCTTCTTTTCTTCTTCTTCTTTCTTCTTCTTCTTTCTTCTTCTCGTTCTTCTTCTTCTTCTTCTTCTTCTTTCTTCTTTCTTCTTCTTCTCCTTCCTTCTTTCACTTTCTTCTTCTAAATGTTTTTCTTCTTTCTTCTTCTTCTTCTTCTTCCTTCTTCATCTTGTTCTTTCTTCTTCTTCTTCTTTCATCTTCTTCTTTCTTCTTCTTTTTTTCTTCTTCTTCTTCGTTCTTCTTCTTCCTCCTCCTCCTCTTCTTCTTCTTCTCTTTTCTTCTTTTTCTTCTCCCTCTTTCTTCTTCTTCTTTCTCCATCTACTTCTTTCTTCTTTGTTTTTCTCCTTCTTCATCTTCTTTCTTCTTATCCTTCTTCTTCTTCTTCTTCTTTTTTGTTTTTCAACTCCTTGTTTTTCCCTCATCTTTCTTCTTCTTTTTCATCTTCTACCTTCTTATTCTTCTTCTTCTTTCCTCATCTTCTTCTCCTTTTTCTTCTTCTTCTTCTTCTTCTTCTTCTTATTTCTTCATCTTCTTCTTCTTCTTCTTCTTCTTTTCCTTTCTTCTTCTTCTTCTTCTTCTTCTTATTTCTTCACCTTCTTATTCTTCTTTTCTTTTTTGTTTCCTCTTCCTCATCATCTTCTT
>CM043867.1:9592238-9619738 GCA_023846275.1 Vanilla planifolia
TTTCTTCTTGTTCTTCGTACTTGTTCTACCTCTTATTCTTCTTCTCCATTCTTCTTCATCTTCTTCCTTCTTCTTTCTTCTACTTCTTCTTTCTTCTTCTTCTTCTTCTTCTTTCTTCATCTTTTTCTTTCATCATTTTCTTTCTTCTTCTTCTTTTTTTATTATTATTCTTCTTCTTCTACTTCTTCTTCTTAATTCTTCTTCACCTTCTTCTTCTTCTTCTTCTTCTTCTTCTTCCTTCTTCTTCTTCTTCTTCCTCTTTATTCTTCTTCTTTCTTCTTCTATTTTCGTCTTCTTTTTGTATCTACTTCTTCACCATCTTTCACCTTATCCCTCTTCTTCTTCTTCGTTTTTTGTCTTCTTCTTTCTTCCACTTCTTTCTTCTTCTTTTTCTTCTTATTCTTCTTCTTCTTTCTTCATTTTCTTCTTCTTCTTCTTCTTCTTTCTTTTTATTTTTATTCTTTCTTCTTCTTCTTTTTCCTTTTGTTCTTTCTTCTTCTTTTCTCCTCTTCTTTCTTATTCTTATACTACTTCTTCTTCTCCTTCTTTCTTCTTCTTTTTCTTTCTTCTTATTCTTTCTACTTCTTTTTTCTTCTTCTTCCTTCTTATACTTCTTTCTTTTTCTTCCTCTTCTTCAACTTCTTCTTTCTCCATCTTCTTGTTTCTTCTTTTTCTTTCTTCTTCTTCTTTCTCCTTCTTCTTCTTCTTCTTCTTCTTCTTTATCTTCATCTTCTTCTTCTCAATCATTTTTCTTCTTTTTTCTCTTCTTCTTCTTCTTCTTCTTCTTCCTCTACCTATTTTTCGTCTTCCTCTTCTTTTATTTTTCTTCTTCTTCTTCCTTTTCTTTCCTCTTTCTTCTTCTTCATCTCTCTTCTTCTTTTTTCTCTCTTCGTCATCTTTCGTATTCCTCTTCTTCTTCCTCTTCATCTTTCTTCTTCTATTTCTTCCTCTTTTTCTACTTCGTCTTCTTCTTTTTCTTCTTCCTCTTCTTTCTTCTCCTTCTTGTTCTACTTTCTTCTTCCTTTTTTTATTCATCATCTTCTTCTTTCTTCATCTTCTTTCTTCTTTTTTCCTCTTCATCTTTTTTCTTCTTTTTTTTTCTTCTTCTTCATCGTTCTTCTTCTTCTTCTTCTTCTTCTTCTTCTTCTTCTTTCTTCTTCTTCTTCTTCTTCTTTTTCTTCTTCTTCTTTCTCTTCTTCCTCTTTGTCTTTCTTCTTCTTCTTTTTTCTTATTCTTCTCTCTTCTGCTTCTTCTTTCTTCGTCTTCTTTCCCCTTCTTTCTTCTCCTTCTTCTTCTTCTTCTTCTTTTTCTTCTTCTTTTTCATCTTCTTCTCGTTCATCTACCTCTTCTTCTTCTTCTTCTTCTTCTTCTTTTTTCTTCTTCTTTCCCCTTCTTTCTTCTCCTTCTTCTTCTTCTTCTTCTTCTTCTTTCTCTTCTTCTTTTTCATCTTCTTCTTGTTCATCTACCTTTTCTTTTTCTTCTTCTTCTTTTTGTTTTTCTTCTTATTTCTTCTTCTTCATCTTCTTCTTCTTCTCCTTTCATCCTCTTCAATTTTCTCGTTCTTTCTTCTTCTTCTTCTTCTTTCTTCTTCTTCTTCTACTTCTTCTTCTTCTTCCTTGTTGTTCTTGTTCTTCTTCTTCTTCTTCTTTCTTCTTCTTCTTTCATTTTTCTTCTTCTTCCTTCTTCTTATTTTCTTCTTCCTCTTTCTTCTTCCTCTTCTTCATCTTCTTCTTTCTTCTTCTTCTTCTTCTTCCACTTCATCTTTCTTCTTCTTCTTCAATGTTTTTGTTCCTTCTTCTTCTTCCTCTTCTTATTTTCTTTGTTCTTCTTCTTCTTCGTTTTTCTTCTTCTTCTTCCTTCTTCTTTCTTCCTTCATTTTTTTCTTTCTTTTTTTCTTTATTCTTCTTCTTTCTCCTGTCTTCTTTCTTCTTCCTTCTTTCTTCTGTACTTCTACATTTTTTTTCTTTCTTCTTTCGTCATCTTTTTCTTTCTTCTTTTTCTTCATCTTCTTCTTCTTCTTCATCTTCTTCTTCTTCTTTCGCCTCTTTCTTTTTCTTCTTCTTCCTATTCTTCTTCTTCTTCTTCTTCTTCTTTTACTCTCTTCTTCTTCTTCTTTCTTTTTCTTATTTCTTCTTCTATTCCTTCTTCTTCTTCTTCCTTCTTCTTCATTCTTCTTCTATTCTTTCTTCTAACTCTTCTTCTTCTTCTTCTTCATCTTCTTCTTTCTTCTTCTTTGTTCTTCTTCTCTTTTTCTTCTTTCTTCTTTTTCTTCTTTCTTGTTTTTCTTTTTCTCCTTCTTCTTCTTCTTCTTCTTCTTCCTTTTTCCTCCCTTTCTTCTTCTTTATTCATCTTCTTTTTCTTCCGTCTTATTTTTTCTACTTCATCCATCTTCTTCATGTTCTTCTTTCTTCTTCTTAATTCATCATCTTTCATCTTCTTCCTCTTTCTTCTCCATCTTCTTCTTCTTTCATCATATTCTTCTTCTTCCTCATCCTCTTCTTTTATTCTATTTCTTCTTCTTCTTCTTCTTCTTCTTCTTCTTCTTCTTCTTCTTCTCCTTTTCTTCTTTCTTTTTCTTCTTCTTCTTCTTTCATCTTCTTCTTCTTCTTCTTCTTCTATCTTCTTCTTCTTCTTCTTCTTCTTCTTCTTCTTCTTCTTCTTCTTCTTTCTTTTTCTTCCTCTACTTTCTTCTTCTTATTGTTTGTTTTTCTCCTTCTTTCTTTTCTTCTTCTTTGTCTTATTTTTTCTTCTTTTTCTACCTCTTTTTCTTTCTTTTTCTTTTTCTTTCTTGTTCTTCTTTCTTCTTCTTTCTTCTATTTTTCCTTCTACTTCTTCTTTCTTCTTCTTCTTCTTCTTCTTCCTCTTCTTTGTTAATCTTCTTCTTCCTCCTTTCTTCTTCTTCCTTCTTCTTCTTCTTCTTTCTTTTTCTTCTTCTTCTTCTTCTTCTTCTTCTTCTTCATCTTCTTTTTCTTTATCTTCTTCTTCTTCATCTTCTTTTTCTTTATCTTCTTCTTCTTATTATTATTCATCTTTCTCCCTCTTACTCTTCTTATTCATTTACTTCTTGTTTTTCTTCTTCTCTTTTTCTTTTTCTTCTACTTTTTTCTTCTTCTTCTTCATCTTCTTCTTTCCTCTTCTTCTTTTTTTAATATTTCTTCTTCTTCTGCTTCTTCTTCTTCTTTCTTCTTCTTCTACTTCTTCTTTCTTCTTCTTCTTTCTTCTTCTTTTTATCGCTTTTCTTTCTTCGTCATCTTCTTTCTAAGTATCCATCTTCTTCTTCTTCTTCTTCTTCTTCATTCTTCTTCTTTTTCTTATTTCTTCTTCTTCTTCTTTCTTCTTCTTTCTTGTTCTTTTTTCCTCTTCATCATCATCTTCTTCTTCTTATTTCTTTGCCTTCTTCTTCGTCTTCTTCTTCTCCTTTTGCCTTCTTCTTTTTCTTATTTCTTGTTCTTCTTCTTCTTCATCTTCTTCATCATGTTCTTCTTTCTCTTCTTCTTCTTCTTTCTTCTAATTCTTCTTCTTTCTTCTTCTTCTTCTTCTTCTTCTTCTTCCATCTTTGTCTTCTTCTTCATCTTCTTTCTTTTCTACCTCTTCTTTTTCTTTCTTTTTCTCCTTTTTACTTCTTTTTCTTCCTTCTTTCTTTTTCTTCTTGCTTCTTTTTCTTCTTTCTTCTTCTTTTTCTTCTTCTTCTTCTTCTCCCTTCTTCTTTCTTCTCCTTCTTTCTTCTCCTTCTTACTTCTCCTTCTTTCTTCTTATGCTTTCTTCTTCTTCTTTCTCCTTCTTCTTCTTCTTCTTCTTCTTTCAACTTCTTATTCTTTCTTCTTCTGGTTTCTTCTTCTTCTTACTTCTTCTTTCTTCTTCTTCTTCATCTTTCTTCTTCCTCATCTTTCTTCTTCATTCTTCTTCTTCATCTTTTTTCTACTTCCCCTTCTTTCTTCTTCTTTCTTTTTTTCCTCTTTCTTTTCTTCTTCTTCTTTCTTCTTTCTTCGTCTTCTTCTTTCATCTACTTTCTTTTTCTTCTTCTTCTTCTTCTTCTTCATCTTCTTTTTCTTTCTTCCTCTTCTTTTTATTCGTCTTCTTCTTTTTTCTTTTTCTTCTTTCTTCTTCTTCTCTCTTCTTTCTCCTCTTTCTTGTTTATTCTTCTTCTGTTTTCTTCTTCTTTTTTTTTCTTCTTCTTCCTCTTCTTCTTCTACTTCTTCTTCTTCTTCCACCACTTCTTTCCTGTTTCTTCTTCTTCTTTCTTCTTCTCTATTTTTTCTTCTACTTTCTTCATTGTTCTTTTTCTTTCTTCTTCTTCTTATTCCTCTTTCTTTTTCTTCTTCTTTTTCTTCTTCTTCTTCTTTCTTCTTTTTACTTTTTTCTTTTTTCTTTGTTCTTCTTCTTTCTTCTTCTTCTTCTTCTTTCTTCTTGTTCTTCTTCACCTCTTCTTCTTCTTTATTCTTTCTTATTCTTTTTCTTCTTTCTTCTTCTTCTTCACCTTCTTTTTTTTTCTTCTAATTCTTCTTCTTCATCTTCTTTCTTGTGCATCTTCTTTCTTCTTCTTTTTCTTCTTCTTCTTCTTTATTCTTTTTTCTTTCTTCTTCTTCTTTGTTCTTCTTCTTCTTCTTCTTTATTCCTCTTGTTCTTTGTTCTTTCTATACTTTATCTTCTTCTTCTTCTTTTTCTTCTTCTTCTTCTTCTTCTACTTTTTTCTTCTTCCACTTCTTATTATTCTTCTTCTTTCTTCTTCGTCATCTTTCTTCTTCGTTCTTCATCTTCTTCTTCTTCTTTCTTTCTTCTTCTTCTCCTTCTTCTACTTTCTTCTTCTTCTTTCTTCTTCTTCTTTGTTATTCTTATTCTTCTTCTTTATTCTTTCTCTTCTTCTTCCTCTTCTTTCTTTTTCTTTTTCTTTCTTTTTTCTTTCTTCTTCAACTTTTTTCTTGTTATCCTTCTCCTTCTTCTTCTTCTACATTTTTCTTCTTCTTTCTTCTTCTTTCTTCTTCTTCTTCTTCTATTCTTCTTCTTTCTACTTCTTTCTTCTTCTTCTTCTTCTTTCTTCTTCTTTTTTATTCTTCTTCTTCCTCTTCTTCTTCTTCTTCTTCTTCTTAATTCTTCTTAATCTTTTTCTTCTTCTTCTTCTTCTTCTTCTTATTCCTCTTCTTTTTCTTCTTCCTTCTTCTTCTTCTTCTTCTTTCTCTTTATGCTTCTTCTTTCTTCTTCTATTTTTTCTTCTTTTTATTTCTCCTTCTTCATCTTGTTTCTTCTTATCCTTCTTCTTCTTCGTTTTTCGTCTTCTTCTTCCTTCCTCTTCTTTCTTCTTCTTATTCTTTCTTCTTATTCTTCTTCTTCGTTCTTCATTTTCTTCTTCTTTTCTTCTTCTTCTTATTTTCTTCTTTCCTCTTCTTCTTCTTCTTCGCTCTTCTTCTTCTTTTTCTTGTTTCTTTTCTTCATCATTCTTCTTCTTCTTTCTCCTTATTCTTCTTCTCTTTCTCTTCTTTTTCTTTCTTCTTCAACTTCTTCTTTCATCTTTTTCCTCTTCTTCTTCCATGTACTTCTTCTTCATCTTCTTTCTTCTTTTTCTTTTTTTTTCTTTGTTTTTCTTCTTCTTACATCTTTTTCTTCCTTCTTCTTCTTCGAGCTTCTTTTTCTTCTTTCTTCTTTTTTTTTCTTCTTTTTCTACTTTAATTTTCTTCTTCTCCATTCTTCTTTCTTCTACTTTTTCTTTCATGTCTTTCTTCTTCTTCTTCTTTCTCCTTCTTCTACTTGTTCTTCTTCTTCTTCTTCTTCTTTCAAATTCTTCTTCTTTCTTCTTTTCTTACTTCTTTTTTCTTCATTTTCTTCTTCCTCTTCTTTCTTCTTCGTCTTTTTCTTTCTTCTACCACTTCTTTCTTCTTCTTCATCTATTTTCTTCTTCTTCTTCATTCTACTTCTTTGTGCTTATTCTTCTTTCTTTTTCTTTCTTCTTCTTCTTTTTCTTCTTCTTCTTCTACTTCTTCTTTCTTCCGCTTCTTCTTTCTTTTTTTCGTCTTTTTCTTTTTTCTTTTTCTCTTTCTTTTCTTCTTCTTTCATCTTCCCCCTCTTTCTTCTTCCGTCATTCTTCTTCTTCTATATTCTTCTTTCTTTTTCTTCTTTTTATTCTTCTTCTTTTTCTTCTTCTTCTTCTTCTTTCTTCTTTCTTCTTCTTCTTCTTTCTTCTTCTTCTTCTTTCTTCTTCTCTTTCTCTTCTTCTTTCTTCTTCTACTTCTTCTTATCCATCTTCTTTCTTCTTCTTCATCTTTTTCCTTCTTTTTCTTCTTATTTCCTTTTCTTCCTTCTTCTTCTTCTTTCTTCCTCGTCTTTCTTCTTTTTCTTCTTTCATCTTCTTCTTCTTTCTTCTTATTCTTCTCCAAAGAAGAAGAAGAAAGAAGAAGAAAGAAGAAGAAAAAAAAGATGAAATTGGGGGAAAAAGCCAAAGAAAGAAGAAGAAGAAATTGAAAGAAGAAAAAGAAAGAAGAAGAAGAAAGGAAAAAGAAGAAAAAGAAGAAGAAGAAGAAAAGGAAAAAGAAGTAGTAGAAGAAGAAAGAACAAGAAGAATAGAGTGAAAGAAGAAGAAAGAAGAACAAGAAAGAAGAAGAAGAATGAAGAAGAAAAAGAAGTAGAAGAAGGAAGAAGGAGAAGAAGAAGAAGAAGAAGAAGAAGAAGAAAGAATAAGAAGAATAGAGAGAAAGAAGAAGGAAGAAGAACAAGAAAGAAGAAGAATGAAGAAGAAAAAGAAGTAGAAGAAGGAAGAAGGAGAAGAAGAAGAAGAAGAAGAATAAAAAGTACAAGAAGAAAGAAAAACACACTACAAGAAGACAATGAAGAAGAAGGAGAAGAAAAAGATGGAGAAGAAGAAAAAGAAGAAGAAGGAGAAGACGAAGAAGAAGAAGAAGAAGAAGAAGATGAAGAAGAAGAAGATGAAAAAGAACAAGAAGAAGAAGAAGTACAAGAAGAAGGAAGAACAAGAAGAAAGTAGAAGAAGAAAGAAGAAGAAAAGGAAGAAGAAGATAGAGGAAGAAAGCAGAAGAAGAAGAAAGAAGGAAAGAAATAAATGGAGGAAGAAGAAGAAGACAATGAAAAAAGAAGAAGAAGAAGATGCCGAAGAAGAAGAAGAAAGTACACGAAGAAGAAAAGAAGATGGAAGAAAGAAGAAGAAGAAGGAGAAGAAGAAGAAGAAGAAGAAGAAGAGGAAAGAAAAAGAATAAAGAAGTGAAAAGAAGAAGAGTAAAGAAGAAGAATAAAGAAGTGAAAAGAAGAAGAGGAAAGAAGAAGAATAAAGAAGTGAAAAGAAGAAGAGGAAAGAAGAAGAAGAAGAAGAAAGAAGATGAATAAAAAAGAAGAAAAAAGAAGATGAAAAAGAAAGAAGAAGAATGAAGAAGAAGTAAAAGAAGATAGAAGAAAAAAAGAAGAACTAGAAGAATAAGTGGAAGTAGAAGAAGAAAAAGAACAGGAAGAAGGTGAAGAAGAGGAAGAAGAAGAAGAAGAAAAAGAAGAAGACGAAGAAGAAGAAAAAGAAAAGAAGAAGAAGAAGAAGAAGAAGAAGAATAGAAGAAGAAAAGGGAGACAAAGAAAAAGAAGAAAGAAGAAAAAAGAAGAAAAAGAAGAAGAGGAAAGAAGAAGAAAGAAGAAGTAAAGGAAAAAGAAAATTAAAAAAGAAAGAAGAAGAAGTTAAAGAAGAAGATGAAGAAGAAGAAGAAGAAGAAAGAAGAAGAAGAATAATGAAGAAGAAGATTAAAGAAGAAGATGAAGAAAGAAGAAGAAGAAAGAGGAAAATTAATAATGAAGAAGAAGAAGATGTAGAAGAAGAAAAAAGAAGAAAGGAAGGAAGAAGAAGAAGAAGAGGAGGAAGAAAAAGAAGAGGAAGAGGAGGAAGAAGAAGAAGAAGTTAAAGAAGTGAAAGAAGAACAACAACAAGAAGAAGAAGAACAAGAATAAGAACACGAAAAAGAAGAAGAAGAATAATAATAACTAGAATAAGATGAAGAAGTAGTAGAAGAAGAAGAAGAGCATGAAGGTGAAGAAGATGAAGAAGAGGATGAGGAAGATGAAGATGAAGAATATAAGGAAGTGGAAGAAGAAGAAAAGAAGAAGAAGAAGAAGAAGAAGAAGAAGAAGAAGAAGAGGTAGAAGAGAAGAAAGAGAAGAAGAAGAAGAAGAAGAAGAATAAAAAATGTAGAAAAATAAGAAGAAGAAAAAGAAAAGAAAAGAAGGAAGAAGAAGAAAGAAGAATAAGAAGAAGAAGAAGAGGAAAAAGAAGAAAGAAGATGAGAAGAAATAAGAAGAAGAAGAAGGAAGAAGAAGAAGAAAGAAGAAAAAAGAAGAAAAGAGGAAGAAAGAAGAAGAAGAAGGAAGACAGAGAAGAATGAAGAAGATGAAGAAAGAAG
Source organism: Vanilla planifolia (assembly GCA_023846275.1). Lineage (NCBI taxonomy): Eukaryota > Viridiplantae > Streptophyta > Magnoliopsida > Asparagales > Orchidaceae > Vanilla > Vanilla planifolia. The sequence continues at coordinate 9,600,620 of CM043867.1, forward strand.
AAGAAGAAGAAGAAGAAGAAGAAAAAGAAGAAAAACAAGTAGAAAAAAGAACAAGACGAAAGAAGAAGAAGAAGAAAGAAGAAGTCGAAAGAAGAAGAAGAAGAAGAAAGGAGAAGAAGAAGAGGAAAGAATGAGAAAGAAGTAGAAGTACAAAGAAGAAAAAAAAAGTAGAAAAAGTGGATGAAAAAAGACCAAGAAAGAGAACAATGAAGAAGATGAAGAAAGAAGAAGAATAAGAAAGAAAAAGGAGAAAGAAGAAGAAGAACAAGAAGAAGAAGAGAAAAAGAAGAAAATGAAGAAAGAACAAGAAGATAAAAGAATGAGAAGAAAAGATGAAAGTAGTAGAAAGAAGAAGAAGAAAAAGAAGAAGGAAGAAGATGAAGAAGAAGAAGTGGAAAGAAGAAGAAGTGGAAAGAAGAAGAAGAAGAAGAAAAAGAAGAAGATAAAAGAAGAAGAAGAAGAAGAAGAAGATGAAAGAAGAAGAAGAAGAAGAAGAAACAAGGATCAAGAGAAGAAGAAGAAAGAAGAAGAAAAAGAAGTATAAGAAGAAGAAGAAGAAAGAAGAATTAGAAGAAAAGAAATAAGAAGAAACAAAAAGTAGAAGAAGAAGAAGAAGAAAAAGAAGAAGAAGAAGAATGAAGAAAGAAAGATGTAAGTGAAAAAGAAGAAGAAAGAAGAAGAAAGAAGAAGATGATGAAGAAGAAATTTGACGAAGAAGAATTAGATAAGGAAAGAAGAAGAAGAAGAAGAAGAAGGAAAAAGATGAAGAAGAAGAAGTGGAAAGAAGAAGAAGAAGAAGAAGAAGAAAAAGAAGAGGATGAAAGAAGAAGAAGAAGAAGATGAAGAAGAAGAAGAAGATGAAAGAAGAAGAAGAAGAAGAAATAAGGATCAAGAAGAAGAAGAAGAAGATAGAAGAAGAAAAAGAAGTATAAGAAGAAGAAGAAAGAAGAAGAATTAGAAGAAAAGAAAGAAGAAGAAACAAAAAGCAGAAGAAGAAGAAGAAGAAAAAGAAGAAGAAGAAGAATGAAGAAAGAAAGATGTATGTGAAAAAGAAGAAGAAAGAAGAAGATGATGAAGAAGAAATTTGACGAAGAAGAATTAGATAAGGAAAGAAGAAGAAAGAAGAAGAAGAAAGATGAAAGAACAAAAAAGAAGAAGAAGAAAGAGGAAAGAAGAAGTAAAAAAGAAGAGGAAGAAGAAGAAGAAGAAAAAGAAGAAAAAGAAGAAGATGAAGAAGAAGAAGAAGAAGAAGAAGAAGATTGAATAACAAAAGAAGTAAAAGAAGAAGGAAGAAGAAAGAAGAAGAATTAGAAGGAGAACAAACAAAAAACAAAAGAACAATAAAGAAGAAAGAAAGAAGAGAAGAAGTAGAAGAAGAAGAAAAAAAGAAGAGGAATTAGAAGAAGAAAAGAAGGAAAGAGAAGACGAAGATGAAGAAGTAGTAAAAGAAGAGGAAGAAGAAGAAGAAGAAGAAGAAAGAAGAAGAAAAAGAAGAAAGAAGAAGAAGAAGAAAGACAAAAGATGAAAAAAGAAGAAGAATAAAGAAGAAAGAAGAAGAAGAAGAAGACATCTTGTTCAAACTCCACAGAGTCTGAATCCGACTCCATAGAGTCAAACTCTGAACAATCTTTAGAAAAACAAATAGAAGAGTTCAAAAAACTCAAAATCAATATAATTACAATAAACAAAACATTAACTCAAATAAAATTTATACCTTTATTACCATCCCACTTATGTGTAGGTATTTTATTTTGGGATATTTACTCTTTAATTTATCTATTTTGTTTTTATTAAAAAGACTAATGGATGTTAAATCATTGTCTCCTTTTAATTCTATATTTCCTTACATACGCTCGAAAATATAGCAGTGTTTATTACAAAAATCAGGATGGATATTAATTCTGAATAGTCGATTAGCTAGATTGGATTTGGCTCGTCCAATAATGCTACTTAGAGGATTATTTATGATTCGTTCGTCCATACAAACGATCATTATAGGAGTATCTATTCCGCTTCGGAATAGAGCAGTAATTTTTAGTTGTATCATACCTATGTGTAAGTATTTTATTTTGGGATATTTGCTCTTTAATTTATCTATTTTGTCTTCATTAAAAAGACTAATGGATGTTAAATCATCGTCTCCTTTTAATTCTATATTTCCTTGCATACGCTCGAAAATATAGGTGTGTTTATTTAAAAAACGAGATTTAAAAGAAGGAGCTTTATAAATCTCATTTTTTCTCCATGAGGTATGGCTTCATTTAGTTTGTCTAAGTCTTCATTAGTTATCTCAAATTATTCTCCTATACTATCTTGTAGTTCTGTAGTATTTACTTCTTCAGAAGTAATTGTATTCATATTTATTCTGAATTATCGATATTTTTCAGAAGTTTCAGACTCATCTATCGCTGTTTCAGATGTTATTATAGGAAAATCCTCATATTTATGAATGACTAATGTTCCAATAGCATTGTTTGATCTGATGAGATAATCCCAATCTTCTAAACTAGTGTTTTTTATTAAGAGTGTAGGAGCTTGGTAAGTCATGGGTTCTATTATCCCATGAGTAATAAAAATGTTTTCTTTGGCATGATGTGGGATGTTGTGTATTATCCCATAATAGCCAAAAGGTATTAAGATAATTAGATCTAAAGTTATCTCTGTAGTTCGATAACGTTTTAATCTAAATCTTTTTTCCCATATATATAGTATATCTTGATGAGAATATTCTTTCTTTTTTTTAGAAGTTTTAGGGATGGTAATAAAGGTATAACTTTTATTTGAGAGTTTTTTGAACTCTTCTATTTGTTTTTCTGAAGATTGTTCAGAGTTTGACTCTATGGATTCGGATTCAAACTCTGTGGAGTTTGAACAAGATGTAATTTCATAGACAAAACTATCTTTTGATATTTCATCTACAGTTCCAATATTGATGGAATATTCTTCTCGGTTAGAGATAAAAACTTTCTTAATATTTACAGGGCATTTATTAGCATAATGTCCTTCTTTATTACACTTAAAACATCTACAATGTTTTTTACTTTTCTTTTTATTATATGTTTTAACAAATTTCTTTTTTTCTAAATTTTTTATCTATTTTAAATTCGGGTTTCCATTTTCTTTTAGTAATTTTATATTTGTGTTTTCTTTTATTTTTAAAAGAAAGTTTTGAATATGTTCTCCAATCATAAACTGGAGGACATCAATAGACATAATTTAAATCTTATAAAAATTTTGAGCAACAGTTGTAGCCCATTTTAGAAGATTTTAAATTTGTACTCATTTCCTTTTAAGTAGATGTAGTCTCACAAGTTTTTTCCATAGCTTCTACACAAACTCTTCTAAGCATGCCAGTGTTATGGGGTCTCATAATTTCTTGTGAGGATATTAGTTTGTGATACTTAGCATAAATTATGTTATTCCAAGGAAATGGAATTTTGAAAAAGAATCCTTATATCCAAAATTCTTGTTGTAGGGTTTTGTCTAGATGATAAATGTATCCTATATATGTGGCTACAAATTCATCTAACATACATATGTCACATAATTTCATTTTATGAAGTTTTTCTTCATAATTTTGATTTTCATTCCATTCTGCCCCAGTAAAATCGACTACTAATAATGACACCAACATTTCTATTGCTGGTTGTTTAGCATTTTGTAAAATGTTTTGACATTCATGTGAGTTATTTTTCTCAAAATTTGTTAACCAAGATAACGCATTACCTTCCCAATAAGACGTTGCAAATTGAATGTATTCTGTAACCATCATAGTGGGTGGAAGCATAAATATAGTTCCTTTTATCTTTTGTGCTCATTCTACACAATAATCTTTTATTTTTTTATATGGGATATGATCAATATTTAATGTTAAGCCCCAAGTAGAAGAATCTCTCCTATCTTCAAGATGTCTATTTTTATTTTTATGTTAGGTACGCCAATCAGAGCGTTTACCATAATTTATCATAGTAAAATAAGGAGTTGCATGACTTTGTTCTATATTATCTCCTTGTGATTCTCGCATATGGACTTCTGGTCCAGGTGAGGGTATATGAGTAGGTGGAGGTGGAGTTTCATAAGGGGGTGATTGAGGTATATAACCAGGAGGTCCTGGTAGATAAAGTGTACTACTTTCTCCTCTTTTCATGTTAATTTTATAATCCATTTGGGATCTATAAAAGTCTATTATTTGTTGATTTTGTTCATAATACATATAAAGGTTTTCACTAGAAGTTTCTCCAGTTAATTCTTGTTTTTGAAGTTCTAAGAACTTTGAATAAACTGATTTATCTAATTTTTGTAAATTCATAATCTTATAGGAAGATTTAAGTTTAACCATTAATGTTTGGTTAATTTTGTCCCAAGGTAATGGAACGTAGAAATTGTAGGTATACTATTAGTTTTTTTACTATTTTCTTCGAGTATTTGAATTTTATTTTTAATTTCTTTTAACTGATCTATGATAAAATTCAAAATACCTGCTATGGTAAGATCTTGTCCTTCTATGGTAGGTAAATGGATTATGTGTTCATAATCCTGTGTATTAGAGATTTGATAATTATAACTATCGTTGGGAACTAAAATTTCTTTCATGTTTTAAGTCTTTGTGTTCTAATAATATCTAAGTTTGTATAATGAATTCTGTTTCTTGTATTATTTTTTTCTGTTTTTATTTTTGTATTTCCTGTTTTGACCCTCTATTTTACGACTACATCTACTCTTCCAAAACAGCAAGGTTCCCATGGCTTTCTGGGGGAAGTAAGGGATTCTACAAAGACCACTATCCCTAGTGGACTGCTACATAAAATAGGAGCACAGCTATGATTCGTTTCCTACTCGATAGCATAAAAAAATACAAAAATTAAAACCAAAATTATTGCAATAAAACTAACCCATTACACAAACAAAGAGATTATTAAAACACAAAGAAGAATGTTTAGTTATACATACGAAACATAAGCAAAAACATAAACTTTTAAGACTTACAGAACTTGAGCACTGCTGTCTCTGAACCAATTTTTAGTGGCATGCGCAAACTTAAACAACTTAAACAAGAGAGATGTACAAACTCAAACAAGAGAAAGCAAACTTGGAGAGAGCACACAAACACACTAGAAACACAAGAATAGTTTTTCTGATGCCCTTCTGGTAAGGCAAGGCTTCTTATTTATAGAGGATTCTTCCTTCATAGCGAAGTCTCTTTTAGCTAGTGCGCCTTTACTGTTGGTAATGCGCCTTTTCTTTTAGTAGTGATACTTCTTTAGCTATTGCGTCTTTACTTTCTGTAGTGTTTTGAAGGTCCCACCATGCTTTTATTCGTCAAGATGAAGCGCTTCGATTGTATCTTCGTCCATATCAGGTTCTGGTTCTGATATGTTTTCACCCTGAAAGAAATATTCCTTTTTTGCCAAGTGCCCTATTTTTCCTAATTTGATATTTTGAAGAAATCTTTTCATCTTTCGTTCTCTTATTGCTTGATCTTCCATTTCTGTTGCCAAGATGTCTATTAAAAACACTGTTTTACCATAAGAAACTTTTTTTGCTAGATATTTTGTTCCAAAATCTAGCTTTTGAAAAAAATCCAGAGCAGCATGTTTTTTAGCAATTTCTTCATTAAAGAGACTTTGTTGGAAGGTTTCCAATCTAGGACTCTCTGAATCTTTCTTTAATATCTAAAGTTGAATAGAAGAATATAAATTAATATATTCTCTTTCTTCCTAGATAGTCCATATCTGGAAGACGAACGTAGTAGAAAATTTGTTAGAGTAGGTTGTAAGGCAATTTTCGTAGAGTTCTGGTATATATCCAGTATAATCTGCTGGATTTTTGGTATTGACGTAGACTTCATGTACAATACCTCGTCTCAGGTGTTGTTGGTATTTTGGAATTTCATCGAAGTAGGCAATAATTCTTGGTCTTTTTGTCGAAAGATATAATACTTCTTGATCAAGAAAGAGCTGAATAATATTTGTTTCTTCCAATTGTCTAAAGAATTGAAGTAGTTTCTCATCGTCTAAGATATTAGTTTGATATAACTGAAGCATTTCTTGGACTGTAACTTCTGCTTCAAGTTTTCTTGAGTCCTCATTTTTTACTTTCAAAAGTTGAACTAGTCCAAAAAAGTCTTTGATTTTGAATTGTTTGAGATCTGCTGTTTGTATGTTGGAGAACACATCTTCAAGAATTTCGGTATTGAATAATTGCTGTTCTAAATTCTGTAAAGATTTAGATTGAGTAACTATTGATCGAGAAAGAAGTAGTTCCAACTGTCTTTTATAGGCTTCTTCTTTGATCTTTTGCTCTAGTAAAGCTTGTTTTTCAATCATGTATCCTTTTTCAATTTGGGTTAACCAATAATTGGTAGATCTCCAATCACTGGCCTGTAAGGCTAAAACAGCCGTTGAGTCTATTGTAAAACTCGGGATCTGTTTGCTGTAATTGTTTGTTATACCAATCTTTTGCAACCGTGGCTGCAAATGTTTTCCCTTTTTTCAATTACTCCTATCTTTTTAGTGACGAGTGTCTTTTGAGATGTTTGTTCTGATGGTTGTCTATTTGTTTTGATTTGTTGAGCAATAGGCTCATTCTGACTTATGGTAGCCTGTTGGACTTTAGATGTTTCAGCCTGTTGGGCTTTGGCCTTTTTCGAGGTGACATCAGTAAATTCCCCCGTTCTCTTCATTTTATCAAGGAAGTTTTTAAGAAAAGCTAATTCTTCTTCGTTCATAGTCTGCTAAGAAAATCAACAATTATGTTAGTAAAGCCAGGAATATATTTGACAGTACAATTAAAAATTTATAAATAAAGCACAAGACGTATGCATCTTAAATTTTCTTTTGGATTATGTATGATCTTTTTTTGTAGAAATTGTGCCACTGATTTGTTATCAGTTTCTATAGTGAATTCTCTATGGAGAAGATAGATTTTAAGGCTAGTTTTATAGCCAATAATTCTTTATCATAAGTGGAGTATTTGCTTTGGATTTTTGTAAATTTTCCTGAGACATGTGCTATTATGTCATAGGTATCTATGACTAATACTCCAGACCAAAATAAATCTGAGGCATCAGTTTGTAGACTAATATGTTCATCTTCTGTTGGAAAATGAAGGATTTGTTTTTTAGTAACAAATTTTTTAATTTGTTTTATTTCTTTTTGTTCTTCAGAACTTAAGAAAATAAGTATTTTGTTTATATTCCATCTTCGTGGTTGTTCACCATTTGTTTTTTTGTATTTTGCTTGTTCAGTAGCTAATTTGTTTTGTAAGGCTTTAATTTTGGAAGAAAGTTTTGGTATAAATTTTCGTCCATAATTTAAGAGACCTAAAAAACTTTGTAGTTGTTTTAAACTAGTAAAGTTTTCAGGAAATTCCTTAACCTTTGTATATATATGGTCTTGTAATTGTATTTGACCATTTTTTATTTGTTTTCCAAGAAAATCGATTTCAGTTTTGAATAATTCGATTTTCTTTGGGCTAAGAATAATGCTATGGTTTAGCATTAACTTTATAACATGTAGTAGATGATCTTTATGTTCTTCTTCAGTAGAAGAAAAAACAAGAATATCATCTATATATAAGCTACTACATATGGTAAATGGCCAAAATATAATTAATCCATTTCTGGAATATTTGATGTGCATTTTTAAGCCAAATGACATAACTAGCCATTCGTAATGCCCTTGTGGACAACTTAAAGCTGTTAGCTCTATAGATGTTTGATTTGCAAGTTTGATCTGCCAAAATCCTGATTTGACGTCAAATTTGCTTTAGTATTTAGCAACTTGAATTTGTTTAATTAGGTGCTCAGCGGTTGGGATGAAATAGCCATCAAATTTTGTACAGGAATTTAGCTTATGATAATTTATAACCATACGAGCTTTTTCTTGTTTAATCTCAGCATGATTTCTTACTATGAAAGCAGGAGAAGAATGAGGGCGATGACTTTTTTGTATTAATTTTAAAGTTAACAGTTCTTGTATTTGACTGTTAAATTCTTGTTTGTCTAGGGGTGTTACCATTATACTATTAACACGTATATTGGTATTTTTGTATTGTTCTAAGAGTTCAATAGAACAATATCGAGGAGATTTATTAAACCATTTAAGGGGATTGGCTGAATATAAGGGTTCTAATAGTTTATAAACAGTTTCTTCAAAGGTGTTTGACGTAAGGATATTATATGTATATATGGGATGATTAATGGAATTTGTGTCAACTAGCGTAGTTTTTTGTGAAGATTCACCACGCTGTGCTGTAGGAGTATAATAAGGAGCAATATGGGCAGGAAAATGGATTCGAGGAACGGTATGTCCATCAAAAGTGAAGAAGTGAGTGTTGAAAGGAGAAAAATGATGAAGGTTATCTAAGTCAATTAGACAATTGGTATTAAATTCTAAGGGAAGTAACGCAAAGTTAAATTTGTAAGTAGTAAGATTATTATGAATATCTGGGATGAAAATAGCTAGGTTAGTAACCTTATAGGTAATAGGGACTTGTCTTCCCATAAAATCAGTAAGAGATGTTTTGGTATCTAAAGGTAACCAAAATTGTTTGGGAATAAAGACTTGTTGGAGTAAACTAACTTCAGCTCTAGTATCAACTAAAGTATGAATAGTAACATCTTCAAAATCAGGAAGATGAATAGTTATAGGAAGATAAATATGTAATTGGGCTTTTTTCTTTAAATCCATTAAGGAGGAGGAATAGATTTTTTACTTTCGAGAAGGCGTAGTATACGTCCTTCTACGAGATCTTTGTACGGGAATATGAATAATAGATCTCGGGGATTCAGAGGCTTCACCTTCTTCATAATGTCGTGGAAGATTAAGGGAAGAAGATGTTCTATTGATAGGATCTTTGATAACTATTGAGATTGTATTACCAGAGGCAATAAAATGTTCAACAGGTATTTGAACTTTAGGTTTTAACAAAAAATTGTATATCAGTATCTAGTTTTAGGTGTCTAATATCTACAACTTTTGGTTGTATGATTTTTCCAATTCCAACATTGAAGAGTTTTACAAAATTATTTGGAGTAATGGATCTGAAAGTGGAAGTATCATTCAGAGCCATACAATGTTCCCATTGTATTCCTAGAATTTTTGACATAATACATATAAAGGTTTTCACTAGATGTTTCTCCAGTTAATTCTTGTTTTTGAAGTTCTAAGAACTTTGAATAAACTGATTTATCTAATTTTTGTAAATCTATAATCTTATAGGAAGATTTAAGTTTAACCTTTAATGTTTGGTTAATTTTGTCCCAAGGTAATGAAACGTAGAAGTTGTAGGTATACTATTAGTTTTTTTATTATTTTCTTCGAGTTTTTGAATTTTATCTTTAATTTCTTTTAACTGATCTATGATAAAATTCAAAATACCTGCTATGACAAGATCTTGTCCTACTGTGATAGGTAAATGGATTATGTGTTCATAAAGAAGAAGAACAAGAAGAAGAAGAAGTGGAAGAAGAAGAAAAACAAGTGAAAGAAGTAAAAGAAGTGGAAGAAAAAGAAGATGATGAAAAAGAAGAAGAAGAAAAAAAAAGAAGAACAAAAAGAGAAGAACAAAGAAGAAGAAAGAAGAAGTAGAAGAAAAAAGAAAAAGAAGAAGAAGAGGAAGAAGAAGAAAAAGAAGAAGAAGTAGTAGACGAAGAAGAAGCAGAAGAAGAAGAAGAAAGCACAAGAAGAAGAAAAAAAAAGATGGAAGAAGAAGAAGAAAGAAAAAATAGAAAGAAGAAGAAGAAGAGGAAGAAGGAAGAAGAAAAGGAAGAAGAAGAAGAAGAAGAAGAAGAAGAAGAAGAAGAACGTTGAAGAAGAAGAAGAAGAAAGAAAAAGGAGAAATAGAAGAAGAAGAAGAATAAGAAGAAGAAAAAGAAGAAGAAGAAGAAGAAGAAGAAGAAGAAAGAAGAAGAAGAAAGAAGAAGAAGAAGAAGAACAAAGAAGATGAATAAGAAAGAAGATGAAGAAAGAAGATGAAGAAGTAGAAGAAGAAAGAAGGAGATGAAGAAGAAGCAGATGAAGGAGATGAAGAAGAAGAAAAAGAAGAAGAAAAAGAAGAAGGAGAAGGAGAAAAAGAAGGAGAAGAAGAAGTAGAGAGAAGAAGAAGAAGAAGAAAAAGAAGAAGAAGACAAAGAATAAGAAGAAGAATAAAAAGAAGAAGAAGAAGAAGAAATATAAGTAGAAGTAGAAGTAGAAGAAGAAAACTAAAAAGAAGAAGAAGAAGGAGAAGAAGAAGAGGAAGAAGAAGAATAATAATAAGAAGTAGTAGAAGAAGAAGAAGAAGAAGAAATAAGAAAAAGAACAGGAAGAAGAAGAAGAAGTGGAAAAAGTAGAAGAAAAAGAAGAAAAGAAGAAGAAGACGAGGAAAAGAAGAAGAAGAAGAAGAAGAGGAAGAAGAAGAAGTATTGGAATAAGAAGAAGAAAAGAAAGAAATAGAAGAGGAAAAAGGAAAAAGAAGTATAAAGAGAAGAAGAAGAAGAAAAAGAAGAAGTAGTAGAAGAAGAAAAACAAAAAGTAAAAGATGATGAAGAAGAAGAGGAAGAAGAAGAAGAAGAAGAAAAAAGAAGAAAAAAGAAGAAGAAGAAGAAGAAAAAAGAAGAAGAAGAAAAATAAGAAGCAATAGAAGAAGTAGAAGAAGAAGAAGGTGAAGAAGAAGATGAAGAAGAAGAAAAGAAGAAGAGGAAGAAGAAGAAGAACAAGAAGAAGAGGAAGAAGAAGAACAAGGAGAGGAAGAAGAAGTAGAAGAAGAAGAAGAATAAGAAGAATCAAAAAAAGAAGAAGAAGAAGAATAAGAAAAAAAAGAAGAAGAATGAAGAGAAGAACAATGAAGAAGAAGAAAAACAAGAAAGAAGAAAAAGAATGAAGAAGAAAAAGAAGAAGAAAAAAGAAGAAGAAAAAAGAAGAAGATGAAGAATAAGAAGAAACAAGAAGAATATGAATAAGAATAAGAAAGAACAAGAAGCAGTAGAAGAAGTAGAAGAAAAAGAACAAGAACAAGAACAAGAAAGAAGATGAAGAAAAAGAACATGAAAAAGGAAGAAGAAAAAAGAAGAAAGAAGAAATAAGAAAAAGAAGAAGAAGAACAAGAACATGAAGAAGGAGGAAGAAGAAAAAAGAAAGAAAAAGAAAGGAAAAGAAGAAGAAAGACGAAAGAAGTGGAAAGAAGAAGAATAAAGAAGGAAGAAGAAGAAGAAGAAGAAAGAAGAAAGAAGAAAGAAGAAGAAGAAGAAGAAGAAGAAGAAGAAGAAGAAGAAGAAAAGGTGAAGAAAGAAGAAGAAGAAGAAGAAGAAGAAGAGGAAGAAGTAAATGAAGAAGTAGAGAAAGAAGAAAAAAAATAAGCAGAAGAAGAAAAAAATAAAAAGAAGTGGAAAAGGAAGAAAGAAGAGGAAAGAAGTAGAAGAAAGAAGAAGAAAAAAAGAAGAAGAAGAAAGAAGAAGTGATAGAACAAAGAAGAACAAGAAAGATGAAGAAGAAGAGAAAGAAGAAGGAGAAAAAGAAGAAAGAGAAAGAAGAAGAAGAAGAAGAAGAAGAAAGAACAAGAAGAAAACAGAAGAAGAAAGAACAAGAAGAAAGAAGAATAATAAGAAGGGAAGAAGTAGAAAGATGAAGAAAGAAGAAAGAAGAAGAAGAAGAAGAAGAAAGAAGAAGAAAAAGAAAGAAGAAGAAGAAAAAGAAGAAAAGAAAGAAGAAGATGAAGATGGCCAAGAAAGAAGTAGAAGAAGAAGAAGAAGAAGAAAGAAGAAGAAGAATAAAGAAGAAGAACTAGAAAGGGGAAGAAGAAAGAAGTAGATGAATTATGAAGAAGTAGAAGAAGAAATGATAAGAAGGAAAAGAAGAAGAAGAAGAAGAAGATGATGAGGAAGAAAAGAAGAAGAAGACGAAGAAGAACAAGCAGAAGAAGAAAAAGAAGAATAGGAAGAAGAAGAATAGGAAGAAGAAAAAGAAGAGGAAGAAAAAAAAAGAGGTAAGGGAAGAAAAAGTGGATGAAGATGAAGATGTGGAAGAAGAAGAAAAAGAAGAAGATGTTGAATAGGAAGAAGAAGCTGAAGAAGAAGAAGAAGAAGAAGAAAAAGAAGAAGAAGAAGAAGAAGAACAAAAAGAAGAGGAAGAAGAAGATGAAGAAGAAGAAAGACGAACAAAAAAGAAGAAGAAGAAGAAAGAAGAAAGAAGAAGTAAGAAGAAGAAAGAAGAAGAAGAATAAAGAAGAAGAAAAAAAAGAAAAAAAAGGAGGAAAAAAACAAGCAAGAAGAAGAAAAAAGAGAAGATAAAAAGAAGAAAGAAGAAGAAGAAGAAGAAGAAGAGGAAGAAGAAGAAAAAGAAAGTAAAAGAAGAACAAAGAAGAAGGGGAAGAAGAAGAAGAAAGAAAGAATAGGTAGAAAGAAGAAAAAGAAGAAGAAGAAGAAAGAAGTGGAAAGAAGAAGAAGAAGAAGAAGAAAGAAGAAGAAGAAGAAAGAAGAAAAGGAAGAAGAAGAAGATGAAAAAGAAGAACAAAGAAGAAGAAGAAGAAGAAAGAAGAAGAAAAAGAAGAAGTCGAAGAAGAAGAAGTAGAATGAAGAAGCAGGAAGAAGAAGAAGCAAAAAGAAGAAGCAAAAGAAGAAGAAGAAGTAGAAGAAGAAGAAAAAGAAGAACATGAAGAAGAAGAAGAAGAAGAAGAAGAAGAAGAAGAAAGAAGAAGAAGAAGAGGAAGATGAAGAAAGAAGAAGAAGAAAGGAGAACGAAGAAGATGGAAGAGGAAGAAGAATGACAAAAGAAGTAGAAAGAAGAAGAAGAAGACAGAACAATAACAAGAAGAAGAAGTACAAAGAAGAAGAAAAAGTAGAAATGAGAAGAAGAAGAAAGAAAGAAGAAGAAGAAGTAGAAGAAAGAGATGAAAGACGAAGCAGAATAAAGAAGAAGAAGATGAAAGAGGAATAAGAAAGAAGAAGAAAAAGAATGAAGAAGAAAAAGAAGAAGAAGAAAGAAGAAGAAGAAGAAGAAGAAGAAGAAGACGAAGAAGAAAGAAGAATAAAAAGAGGAAGAAGAAAGAAGAAGCAGAAGAAGAAGAAGAAGAAGAAGAAGAAGGGGAACAAGAAGAAGCAAAAGAAGATGAAGAAGAAAAGTAGAAGATTAAGAAAGAAGATGAAATATGAAAGAAGAGGAAAGATGAAGAAGAAAGACAAAAGAAGATGAAAGAAGAAGAAGAGGAAAGAGGAAACAAGAAGAAGAAGAAGAAGAAGAGAAGAAGAAGTTGAAGTAGCAGAAGACGAAGTAAATGAAAAACAAAAAGAAGAAGAGAAGAAAAAGACGAGGAAGTAGAAGAAAAAAAAAGAAGAAAGTTGGAAAAGAAGAAGAAGAAGAAAAAGAAGAAAAAAGGAGAAGATGAAAATTAAGCAGAAAAAGAAGAAGAAGAAAGAAGAACAAGAAGAGGAAGAAGAAAAAAGAAGAAGAAGAATGAGTGGAAGAAGAAAGTAGAAGAAGAAGAATAACAATAATAATAAGAAGAAGAACCTCAAGAAGTAAAAGAAGAAAGAAGAAGAAGAAGAAGAAGAAAAAGTACAGGAAGATGAAGATGAAGAAAGAAGAAGCAGACAGAAGAAAGATGAAGAAAGACAAAAGAAGAGAAAGAAGAAGAAGAAGAAAAAGGAAAGAAGATGAAGAAGAAGAAGAAGTAGACGAAGAAAAAAAAGAGGAAGCTGAAGAAGTAGAAGAAGAAACAACAAGAAGAAGAAAAACAACAAGAAGAAGAAGATGAAGAAAGAAGAAGAAGAAAGAAAAAAGAGAAGGAAAGAAGAAGAAACAAAAAAGAGGAAGAAAGAAGAAAAATGAAAGGACAAAAAGAAGTAGAAGAAGAAAGAGAAAAGGAGAAGAAGAAGAAGAAGAAGAAGAGGAAGAAGAAGAAGAAGAAGAGGAAGAGGAAGAAGAAGAAGAAGAAGAAGAAGAGAAAGAAGAAGTAGAAAAACAACACGAATAACAAGAAGATGTAGAAGAAGAAGAATAATAAGAAACGAAGGAAGAAGAAAATGAAGAATATGAAGTAGAAGAAGAGGAATAAGAAGAAAAATAAATAAGAGGAATGAAGAAGAAGAAAGAAGAAAAAGAAAAAGAAAGAAGAAGAAGTACAAGAAGAAGGAAGAAGAAGAATAATAAGAAGAAGAAGAAGATGAAGATGAAGAAGAAAGAAAAAGAAGAAGAATAATGAAGAAAGAAGAAGAAGAAAGAAGAAGATGAAGAAGAAAGAAGAAAAAAAGTAGAAGAAGACTGAAGAAGTATTAGAAGAAGAAGAAAAAAGAAGAAGAAGAAAAAGAAGAAAGAGAAGAAAAAGAAGTAGAAGAAAAAAGAAAGAAGATGATGATAAAAAAGAACATTAAAGAAGAAGAAGAAGAAGATGATGAACAAAGAAGAAGAAGAAAAAAGAAAGAAGAAAGAAGAAGAAAGAAGAAGAAGAAAGAGTAAAGTAGCACAAAGAAGAAGAAAAACAAAGAGGAAAGAAGAAGAAGAAGAAGAAAAAGAAGAAGCAGAAGGAGAAGAAGAAAAAAGAGAGATGGAAGAGAAAGAAGAAGAGAAGAAGGGGAAGTAGTAAAAGAAGAAGAGAACGAAGAAGAAGAAAAAGAAGAAGTAGAAGTAGAAGTAAAAGAAGAAGAAGAAGAAGACGAGGTAAAAGAAGGGGAAGAAGAAGTAGTAAAAAGGGAATAAGAAAAAATAGAAGAAGAAGAAGAAGAGTATGAAGTAGAAGAAGAACATGAAGATGAAGAAAGAAGAAGAAGAAGAAGGAGAAGAAGAAGAAGAAAGAAGAAGAAGAAAAAGAAGAAGAAGAAAGTAGTAAAAGAAGAAGAAGAAGCAAGAGAAGAAGAAGAATGAAGATGAAAAAGAAGTAGAAGAAAGAAGAAGAAGAAGAAGAAGAAGAAGAAGAAGAAGAAGAAGAAAGAAGAAGAATAAGAAGAGGAAAAAGATAGAAGAAGTAGAACAAGATGTAGTAGAAGAAGAAGAAGGAGAAAAAGAAGAAGAACAAGAAGAGGAACAAGAAAGAAGAAGAAGAAGAAGAAAGAAGAAAAAAGAAAAAAAAAGAAGAAGAAGAAAGACGAAAGAAGCAAAAAGAAGAAGAAGAACAAAGAGGAAAGACGAAGAAGAAAGAGAAGATGGAGAAGAAGAAAAAGAAGTAGAAGAAGAAGAAGAAGAAGAGGGAGAAGTAAAAGAAGAAGAAGAAGAAGAAGAAGAACAAGAAGTAGAAGTAAAAGAAGAAGAGAAAATAGTAAAAGAAAAAGAAGAAGAAGAAGAAGAAGAAGAAAAAGAAGAAGTAAAAGTAAAAGAAGAAGAAGAATTTGAAGAAGAAGAAAAAGAAGAAAGAAGAAAGAAAATGAAGAAGAAGAATGAAGTAAATGGAAGAAGAAGAAAAATGGAGGAGAAGAAGAAGAAGAAGGAGAAGATGAAGTAGAAGAAGAAGAAGGAGAAGAAGAAAAGGAAGAAAGAACAATACAAAAGAAAAAGAAGAAGATGAAAGTAGATGAAGAAGAAAGAAGAAGAAGTTGAAGAAGAAGAACAAGAAGAATAAGAAGAAGAATAAGAAGTAGAAGAAGAAGAAGAAGAAAGTTGAAGAAAGAAGAAGAAGAAGCAAGTTGAAGAAAGATGACGGAAGAAGAAGAAGAAAGAAGAAGGAAGAAGAAGAAGAAGAAAGAGGAAGAACAAAAAAGAACAATGCGAGAATGGGGAAGAAAGAAGACGCAGAAGAAAGAAGGAGAAGAAAGAAGAAGAAAAAAGAAGGAGAAGAAAAAAGACGAAGAAGAAAGAAAAAGAAGAAAAAGAAAAACAAGAAGAAAAAGACGTAGAAGAAGAGGAAGAAGAAGATTAAGAAGAAAGAACAAGATGAAGAAATAATAGGAAGAAAGAAGAAAAAGAAGAAAGAAGAAGTCGAAAGAAGAAGAAGAAGAAAAAGAAGAAGAAGCGAAAGATGAAGAAGAAGAAGAAGAAGTAAGAGAAAGAAGAAGAAGAAGATGAAGAAGAAAGTAAAAGAAAAAATAGAAAGAAGAAGTAAAAGAAGAAGAAAGAAGACGAAGAAGAAGAAAGAAGATGAAGAAGAATAAAAGACATAGAACAAAGAAGAAGAAGAAGAAGAAGTTGAGGAAGATGAAGAATAAGAAGGAGAAGAAAAAGAAGAAAAAAATAAAAAAAGAAAGACGAAGAAGAGAGGCGAAAGAAGAAGAAATAAGAAGAAGAACGTGGAAGGAAGAAGGACAAGAAGATGATGAAGAAGAAGAAGAAGAAGAAGAAGATAAAGAAAGATGAAGAAAGAAGAAGATGAAAGAGGAAAGAAGATGAAGACGAAGTAATAGGAGAAGAAGAAGAGAAAGAAGAAGAAGAAGATGAGGTAGAAAAAGAATAATAAGAAGAAGAAGAAGAAAAAGAGGTAGACGAAAAAGAGGAATAAGAAGAAGAGAACAGTAGAAAAGGAAGAAAGAAGAAGAAAGATGAAGAAGAAGGGGAGGAAAAAAGAAGAAAGAAGAAGAAAGAAGAGGATGATGAAGAAGAAAGAAGAGGAAGAACAAAGAAGAACAAGAAAGAACAAGAAAATGGAAATGAAAAAGAAGAAGAACAAGAGAAAGAAGAAGAAAAAAAGGAAGAAGAAGCAGAATAAGAAGGAGAAGAAGAAGAAAGATGAAGAAAGAAGAAGAAGAAGAATAAAAAGAAGATGAAGAAGAAGGAGAAAGAAGAAGAGAAAGAAGAAGAAGAATAATAATAAGTATTTAAAGAAGAAGGAGAAAGAAGAAGAAAAATGAAGTAGAAAAAAAAAGAAGAAAGAAGAAAGAAGAAGAAGAAGAAGAAGAAGGAAAAAGAGAAAGAAAGAAGAAGAAGAAGAAAAAAAGGAAAAAAAGAGGAAAAAAAAGGGAAGAAGGAAGAAGAAGAAAGAAGGGGAAGAAGAAGAAGAAGAAAAGTAGAAATAAGAAGTAGAAGAAAGAGAAAGAAGAAGAAGAAGAAGAAGAAAAAGAAGTAGAAGAAGAAGTAGAAGAAAAATGAAGATGAATAAAGAAGAAGGTGGAAGAAGAACAAGAAAAAAAAAGAAAAAGAGTGAAGAAAAAAAGAAAGTATAAGAAAAAGAAAGAAGAAGAAGAAGAAAGAAGAACAAGAAAGAAGAAAGAAGTAGAAAAAGAAGAAAGAAGAAGAAGAAGAAGAAGAAAAAGAAGAAAAAGAAGAAGAGGAAGAAAAGTGAAAAGAAGAAGAAGAAGAACCAGAAGAAGCAAAAGAAGATGAAGAAAGATGAAGAAGAATAAAGAAGAAGATGATGAAAGAAGAAAAAGAATGAAAAAGAAAAAGAAGTAGAAGAAAGATGAGAAGAAGAAGAAGGAGAAGAATAATAAGAACAAGAAAAAGAACAAGAAAGAAGAAGCAGAAGAACAAGTAGAAGAAGAAGAAGAAGGAGAAGAACAATGAGAAGGAGAAGCAAAAGGAGTAGGAAAAAAAGAAGAAAATGAAGAAGAATGACAACAACAATAAGAAGGTTAGGAAAGAGGAAGAAAGATGAAAGAAGAAGAAAGAAGAAGAAAGACAAATAAAGAAAGAAGAAGAAGAAACAGAAAGAGGGAAGAAGAAGAAGAAGAAGATGAAGAAGCGGATGAAGTAGTAGAAGATGAAGAAGAATAAGAAGGGAAGGACAAAGAAGAAGAAAAAAAAAGTGGAAGAAGAAAAAGAAAAACAAGAAGTAGAAGAAGAAGAAGAAGAAGAAGATAAAGAAAAAAAAACAATAAGTAGTAGTAGAAGAAGAAGAAGAAGAAGAAGAAAAAGAAGTAGTAGTAAAAGAAGAAGAAGAATGAAGAAGGAGAAGAACAAGAAGAAAGTAGAAGAAAGAAGAAGAAGAACAAAAAGAAAGATGAAGAAGAAGAAGAAAAAGAAGATGAAAGAAGAAGAAGAAGAAGAAAAAGAAGAAAGAAGAGTAAGAGTAAAAATCCACTATCTGTTTTACGTAAAGCAATATTAAAAGCAAGAAGAAAGAAGAACTTAATCGTATCCTGCATTACTACATTTGAGCCGTGAAAAAGATTCAACAAGAGACAAAAAAATCCACTATCTGTTTTACGTAAAGCAATACGTAGAGTAACTCCCTATATAGCAGTAAAAGCAAGACGTGTAAGCGGATCAACTCGTCAAGTTCCTATTGAAATAGGATCTACGCAAGGAAGAGTGCTTGCCATTCGTTACGTATATCAATCATATCTCATCAATCATATATAGTTAGTGTTAAGAATTAATATTCTTATTCTATCTTTCTATCATCCTTCCATTTTTCTACATCCCTCTTTTTTTTTATTTTTGTTTCAAGATTTATAATCAGATTTTTTTTTTCATTTTATGAAAATAATTTCAGTTCCTACAACTATATGATTGATTCAGTCATATAGTGACTTTTTCTTATTTTTATTGGGATCGATAATACGAAGCAATTTGTTGGTTATTCTTTTTTTTGTTTTGAGTTTGTTGAGCTTTTATAGTGACTAAATTTATAGTGGTGGGATCAGCTTTTTTTTTTCAATCTCAATTCTCAACTTAAAAAAAAACTAACGAGTCACACACTAAGCATAGCAATGATATTAAATCCAAATAAAGGGTAAATGAAATTCTTATTCAATCTTATAAAATTTAAAATTAGAATTGTTTATTTTTCTTTGATTCATATTGAAGATTTTTGATTCATATCGAAGATTAAAAAAAAAGAATCAAAGAGTTTCGAAATTTTTTCCATCACTGAGCAAAATAGTTAGGAAAAGAAATTCTCATTATCCTTTTTATTGGTTTACAATTATTCGTTTACAAATATCCAAATTTTAAATGCCCAAGACTCCATAGATAGTCCTAATGCTATGGCAACAGTGATCAATTTTAGCACGAATTGTTTGTAATGGAATCCTTCTTTTTCTGATCCATTCGACACGTGCAATATCTTTTTCGTTGATATGACCTGCAATTTGCACTTGAATTCCTTTTGCACCCGTTTTTTGAGCTAATTCAATGACTTTTTTCATTGCTTTTCGAAATGAAACTTTCTTTTTTAATTGTAAAGCTATATATTATGCAAGAATATTAGGTTGTCCATAAGGCTTTTCTATCTTTTTTATAGCAATATCAATATAAAATTTTCGGTTTGCAGAATGAA
>CM043867.1:9624738-9632238 GCA_023846275.1 Vanilla planifolia
GGGATCCTTCTGTTCTTCAAACGGAACGAACAAAGATAAAGTCAGATCGATTTCCAGAAGAAATTGAAGAATTTCTTGGGAATCCTACAAGATCAATTCGTTCTTTTTTCTCTGACAGATGGTCAGAACTTTATATGGGTTCGAATCCTACCGAGAGGTCCATTAGAGATCAGAAATGGTTGAAGAGAAAACAAGATATTTCTTTTGTCCCTTCCAGGCGAGCGGAAAAGAAAGAAATGGTTGATATATTCAAGATCATTACGTATTTACAAAATACCGTCTCAATTCATCCTTCGAAACCATATCACATCCCGGATATGGACAGTTTCGGTAAGATTTCATTCTTTCCAAAAAATCGTGGAGTAACGCGTATCCCCCTTTGTTTCGGTCATGGAATAGATTAAAGAAATCCAAAAATGGATTTTTTTGAATCAGAAGAGAGATTCCCGGAAATGGCAGATCTATTCACTCTATCAATAACTGAGCCGGATCTGGTGTATTATAGGGGATTTTCCTTTTCTATGGATTCCTACGGGTTGGATCAACAAAAATTCTTGAATGAGGTATTCAACTCCAGAAATGAACCGAAAAAGAAATCTTTATTGGTTTTACCTCCTCTTTTTTATGAGGAGAGTGAATCTTTTTCCCGAAGGATCAGAAAAAAATTGGTTCGGATCTACTGCGGGAATGATTTTGGAGCGATATTTGCTAGCAACAACATCATGGAGGCAATCAATCAATATAGATAGATCCGAAATCTGATTCAAATCCAATATTTGTATCCAATATAGATACAAATGGTCCAATGGGACTAAGAATTTCCAAGAACATTTGGAACATTTCGTTTCTGAACAGAAGAATCCTTTTCAAGTAGTGCAAGTAGTGTTCGATCGATTACGTCTTAATAAATATTCGATTGATTGGTCCGAGGCTATTGACAAAAAAGATTTTGATAAGTCACTTCGTTTCTTTTCATCAAAGTTACTTTTATCCAAGTTATCATCCAAGTTATCCAAGTTACTTCCCTTTTTCTTTGTTAGTATCGGGAATATCCCCATTCATAGCTCCGAGATCCACATCTATAATTGGAAAGGTCCGAATGATCAACTCTACAATCATTTGTTAGAATACATAGGTGTTCAAATCATTCATTTGAAGAAATTGAAACCCGTCTTCTTGGATGATCGTGATACTTCCCAAAGACTGAAATTATTGATCAATGAAGGAACAATATTACCATCTTTTTTCAAAAAGATACCAAAGCGGATGATTAACTCATTCCATACTCGAAAGAATCACAGGAAATACTTTGAGAACAGGGATTCATATTTCTCAATGATATCCCACGATCGAGACAATTGGCTGAATCCCATGAAACCATTTTATAGTTCATTGATATCTGCTTTTTATAAAGCACATCGACTTCGATTCTTGAATGGTCCACATCACTTCTGGTTCTATTGTAACAAAGGATTCCCTTTTTATGTGGAAAAGCCCCGTATCAATAATTATGATCTTACATATGGACAATTCCTCAATATCTTGTCCATTCGCAACAAAATATTTTCTTTGTACGTCGGTAAAAAAGATCTTTTTTTGGAGAGAGAGGCTATTTCACCAATCGAGTCACAGGTATCCGACATCTTCATACCTAACGATTTCCCACAAAGTGGTGATGAAACGTATAACTTGTACAAATTGTACAAATCTTTTCATTTTCCAATTTGTTCCGATCCATTCGTTCGTAGAGCTATTTACTCGATCGCAGATATTTCTGCAACACCTCTCGTAGAGGAACAAATACAAAATTTGGAAAGAACTTATTGTCAGCCTCTTTCAGATATGAATCTATCTGATTCAGAAGGGAATAACTTGCATCAGTATCTCAGTTTCAATTCAAGCATGGGTTTGATACACATTCCATGTTCTGAGAAAGATTTACTATCTAGAATATCTAGAAAGAGGAAAAAACGGAGTCTTCGTCTAAATAAATGCGTTGAGAAAGGGCAAATGTATAGAAAAAAGAAACGAGATAGTGCTTTTTCAAATTTCTCAAAATGGAATCTGTTCCAAACATATATGCCATGGTTACTTACTTCGACAGGGTGCAAATATCTAAAATTCACCCTTTTAGATATTCTTTCAGACCCATTACTGATACTAAGTAACAGTCAAAAATTTGTATCCATTTTTTATGATATGATACATGGATCAGATCTATCACAGCCAATTCTTCAGAAGATTCTTCCACAATGGATTCTGACACAATGGACTCTGATAAGTGAGATTTCGAGTCAATGTTTACAGAATTTTCATCTTATTATGTTCGAAGAATAGATTCATCAAAAAAATGAGTCACTCGTATGGATATGGGCACATCTGATATCCACAAATCCTCGAGAATTCCTCGATTCCATCTTTTTACTTCTTCTTGTTGCTGGATATCTCGTTTCTATATATCTTCTCTTTTTTTTAGAAGGTTACAGACAGAGTTAGAAAAGATCAAATATTTGACGATTCAATCATACATAATGGAATTAGAAGAATTTCTGGATAGGTATCTTACATCTGAACTGAATTCTTTCTGGTCAAAGAATCTCTTTCTATTTCTAGTTTTTCTGAAGAACAAATTAGAAGATTTTCTGGAAGCAATATGGATGTGGTTTTTTGGTTTCAACATGCTAAAATTAGAAGATTTTCTGGAAGCAATACGGATGTGGTTTTTTGATTTCAACATGCTATTGGTTAACTATGTGTTCAAATCAATATGTTTTTATTGGAATATAAATCTCATCGATCTTGTCAGTATCATACCAAATTCCATCAATAAAATCATTTTTTTGAGAAAGACGAGGCATCTAAGTCGTGCAACTAAAGAGATGTATTCATTGATAATAAAAAGAAAAAACGTGAAAGGTTATTTTATTGATGGGAAAATCGAATCCTTTATAGCAGACAGTTCTTGTATTCAAAGTAAAGAAAAAAAATTATTGATTCAGTTCCCCACCTTAACGATAGAAAAAAGAATTGATAAATTTCTATTGAGTCTGACACATAGTTATCATTTATTCAAGAATGACTCTGGTTATCAAATGATTGAACAATCGGGATCTATTTTCTTACGATACATAATTCATAAAAAAGATCTAATGAATTATGAGTTCAATAGATCCTGTTTAGCAGAAAGACGGATATTCCTTGCTCATTATCAGACAATCACTGATTCACAAACCTCGAGGGTGGTCGATAGTTTTCATTCCCCATCTTCTGATGAAATTCCCTTTTCGCTCCCCTTATTCCCTTATAGTTCTAGAGGTATTTTAGTGATAAGTTCTATGGGAATTGGACGATCCTGTTTGGTCAAACACCTAGCGACAAACTTCTATGTTCCTTTCATTACGATATTTACGACCAAGGTCAAAAGTTTTTGGTTTGATGACTTAGGTTACAATATGCTTGATTTTGATGAGAGTGATATTATGTATAAGATGGACATTATGAGTATATATGATAGTATCCATAAGATCCATATTAAGGATCTTGTGTGGGATAGTGATGATTACTTTAAGATTGTTGATAATGAGACTGAGAATGATAATGATATCGATCAGATCGATATGGATATCAAGATGATACCTATGTTTATAGAGTATCTGGATTCACAAATGAAAATAGGAAACGTTAAACTAGTAAGCCCTTATATTGAGATCATGGCTCAATTCGAATTACAATTCGAATTCGCAAACATTCATGATCTGAATATGGATCAGTCGGATTTCGTATTCTTATTCCTCGTTCAATTAGAGAACTATCTCTCTAGGGATTGTTCCACTGGAAAGATTCTTGTTATTACTTCGACTCATGTTCCCCAACAAGTGGATCCCACTCTAATAGCTCTGGATAAATTAAATACATGCATTAAGGTACGAAGGCTTGTTCCTCCACAACAACGAAAGCACTTTTTCACTCTTTTATATACTAGGGGATTTCACTTGAAAAAGGAGATATTCCATGCTAATGGATTCGATACCCTAACCATGGGTTCCAATGTACTAGATCTTGGAGGATTTATCAATAATGTCCTATCGATTAATATTGCACAAAAGAAATCCATTATAGAAATGAATACAATTAGATCAATTATTCATAAAACAACTTGGACTTTTCGACCCCATATAAGATCGGCTCAGAATCATGGGATCCTTTTCTATCAGATAGGAAGGGCTATCGCACAAAATGTATTTCTAAGTAATTTCCCCATAGATCCTATATCTATCTATATGAATAATAGATCATGTCAGGTAGAGGGGATTTTTATTTGTACAAATGGTACTTCAAACTTAGAAGGAACATAAAGAGATTCACGAAACTTCTTTATCTTTTGAGTTATTCTGTCGGATCGGTCGCTCAAGATCTTTGGTCCAGACCCGTTGAGAAAGATCGGATCATTTCTTATGGATTCCTTGAGAATGATTTGAATCTAGTTCATGGCCTATTACTATTTGAAGCAGAAGACGCTCTGGCTTTGGCGGGATCCCCACGGACAGAAAAAGATTGCAGTCAGTTTGATAATAATGATAATAATCAAGTGACATTACTTCTTCGGCCCAAACCAAGGAATCCGTTAGATATCATGCGAAATGTATTTTTTTCTTATGAATAATCGTGGTTGGAGTTTGAAGAAGGGGAAGAATTGGTTCCGGATAAAATGGAGAAGGGGGATTTCTTCTTCAATCAAATAGTTTGGGCACCTAAAATATGGCGCTCTTGTGGCAATCTATTTGATTGTATCAAAAGGTCCACTGAATTGGGATTTCCCTATTTGGCTGGGTCATTTTGGGGCAAACAGAGCATTAATCATCAAGATCAAGAGGATGAGCTTCCGAACATTTATCATCAAGATAAAGAGGATGAGGATGAGCTTCCGAGCATTTATCCTCAAGATAACATTTCTCTTTTTCCTCAAGATAAGATTTCTCTTTATCATCAAGATAAAGAGAAAGAGGATGAGCTTCTCGAGAATGACTCGGAGATGGAGTACCAGATACCAAATAGATCTTACACAAAAGAAAACCATTTGACAACAAACCAATTCATTTGGGACCCCACGGATCTATTATTTTCCCTACTCCAAGAGCAGTCCTCTGTCTCTGTGTTTTCACGTCGAGAATTCTTTGCAAATGAAGAGATGCCAAAGGAGCTTCGAAAAAATCCTTCTACATCTATGTATAAAGGCTGGTTCATCAAAAATACGGAAGAATTCGAATTGTTGATTCATCGCAAGAGTAGAACCAATAGTTCATTATCTAAGGAATCTTTCCGTTCTAAGATTCTAACCGAGAGTTATCAGTATTTATCAAATTTTTTCCTATCTAACCGAACGCTATTGGATCAAATGACAAAGACATTGTTGAGAAAGAAATGGCTTTTCCTGAATGAAATGAAACATTTGATTCATGTAATAGGGGAAAGATTCCCCATTCCTTAGCCGTAAAGATATGTGCCCATGAAAAGGGGATTAAGTGGAACAGAATTGGCCAATGGTAGAGTCGTGGAAACACTTGTTTCTTTCATCTTTTTGGCCTTAGCTCCATGGAACAATATGCTACTACTAAAACATGGAAGAATTGAAATCTTAGATCACTATGTGTGGATGATATGAACTACTTAAACAAGAATTCTTGAACGACGAAAGAGCCTATTATTATCAAAAAATTTCGACTAATGAAACCTCCATCGGAAGCATGTCCGCTGAAATGGTTGTTGCTATCTGCTCCAATAGCGAATCATTGGTTGAATTAAATAACTAATTTAATCATATACTCGTATACTCGGGGGGGAGGGGGGGTGCACGCAGCGCGCACGATTTCCAAACGGACTCCTAATAGATAGAGAAGATCACCAAGATTCCGTGATCCGCTACTGAAGCTCAGACTCGGATCGGGAGGATCGCCGGAATACTTCGTATCAACAGATAAGATTAAGATACTCGGCATATCAATATTGATATGCCGAGTATCTTATCTGTTGATGATTATGCCTTGAAGAGGACTCGAACCTCCACGCTCTTTCGCACGAGATTTTGAGTCTCGCGTGTCTACCATTTCACCATCAAGGCATCTTGAAAGTGAATCATATCCCATGAATATGATATCTATCTAGTGTAATATATGGAATATATGACAAGGGGGGAGTGTTGGAGTATTTCCATCGATCGTCCATGCCATATAGGTTCGAGTCAGAAATCAAATTGCTTCGATTTGAATTATCCGGAGGAATATATCAAGCTATATATCAAAAAGATGTCAAATCAAACCTCTTTCTCGATTCTACGAGAATTTTTCGAAAAACTCTATCTATTCTTGTGTGGATGGCAGATAGGCCTCTCTTTCGTGGTTTCGCCCAGTCATTAAGAACTTGATTCTTTCTATCTATTATATATCGATATATAATAGATAGAAAGAACACTCATAAGTAGTCCTATTGAAACTAAAAAAGAACCCCTCACATACGAAATTCGAAAAGATCTCCTTTCAGATCAAACAATTCCATCGAATTGAGTATGATTGTATGTGTGATAGCATCTACTATACCAGGAACCAGGAATATCGATGAACCCAATTCTTGCAATTGCTCAGGATAACCTCTTTTAGCTTCTAGGTCGATTTTTGAGTTCAGGATCCCTTTTACTAATTGAAATCAAAGAATTAGTAGATCTTTTCTGCCAAAAATGGAAATGGGCTGGAGTTATGAACTTATAATCATGGAATCGAGAATGAAGTTTTCATTCTGTACATGCCAGATCATGAATTCGTAACTGCATCCAATCTACGAAAAAGTCCCAATTATTTTGAACTTTCTCTTTTTGGAATGGGATATTTATGGAATCCCCATGAATAGGATCAGGATCAAACCTTATTCCATGATATTTCCATAAGATTCTCCTCTTAAGCAAGCCCCCGAGAAGGCTTAGTTGATCCATAATTTATGTTTCATCTTTCTTTTCCTTTTTGTTTGTTTCAAGAAAGATTGAGTCTGATTCTTTCTTTTTCTATTGATTCTTTTCCGATCAAGATGTATGGATCCATGGATCTATGTGTCTATATAGATCCTGTTCATGGATTAACGAAAATGCGCAAAAGCTCTATTTGCCTCTGCCATTCTATGAATCTCTTCCTTTTTGCGTATGGCATCGCCACGGCCTTTGGAAGCATCTTTTATTTCAGAACTTAATTTGAAAGCCATATTTCGATTTCGACCCGAACGCTTGCGGGATGCCCATAATAACCAACGAATGGCAAGCACTCTTCCTTGTGTAGATCCTATTTCAATAGGAACTTGATGAGTCGATCCACTTACACGTCTTGCTTTTACTGCTATATCGGGAGTTACCCTACGTATTGCTTTACGTAAAACAGATAGTGGATTTTTTTTGTCTCTTGTTGAATCTTTTTCACGGCTCGATAGATAATTTTATAAGCCAATGATTTTTTTTCCGTG
>CM043867.1:9637238-9649738 GCA_023846275.1 Vanilla planifolia
CATGCTTCACACGGCTCGGGGGGATATAGCTCAGTTGGTAGAGCTCCGGTCTTGCAATTGGGTCGTTGCGATTATGGGTTGGTTGTCTAATTGTCCAGGCGATAATGATATTATCTTGTACCTGAACCAGTGGCTCACTTTTTCTAAGGAATGGGGAAGAGGACCGAAACATGCCACTAAAAGACTCTACTAAGACAAAAAGATGGGCCGTCAAGAACGTAGAGGAGGTAGGATGGGCAGTTGGTCAGATCTAATATGGATCGTACATGGATGATAGTTGGAGTCGGGGGCTCTCCTAGGTTCCCTCATCTGGGATCTCTAGGAAAGAGAATCAAGTTGGCCCTTGCGAATAGCTTGATGCACTATCTAGATCCCTTCAACCCTTTGAGCGAAATGTGGCAAAAGGAAGGAAAATCCATGGACCGACCCCATCGCCTCAAGGACGCCTTCGGCATCCAGAGGTCACGGACCGACCATAGATCCTGTTCAATAAGTAGAACACATTAGCTGTCCGCTCTCCGGTTGGGCAGTAAGGGTCGGAGAAGGGCAATCACTCGTTCTTAAAACCAGCATTCTGAAGATCAAAGAATCGGGCGAAAAATGGGGGAGAGCTCTGTGTTCCTGGTTCTCCTGTAGCTGGATTCTCCGGAACCGCAAGAATCCTAAGACACAAGAATCCTGAGAATGGTGTTCCAACTCAGCACCCTTTGAGATTTTGAGAGGAGTTGCTCTTTGGAGAGCACAGTACGATGAAAGTTGTAAGCTGTGTTTGGGGGGGAGTTATCTTCTATCGTTGGCCTCTATGGTAGAATTTAGTAGAATCAGTCGGAGAGGCCTGAGAGGCGGTGGTTTACCCTGTGGTGGATGTCAGCGGTTCGAGTCCACTTATCTCCAGCCCGTGAACTTAGTTTGAACTTAGTTGATACTATGATAGCACCGAATTTTTCCAATTCGATAGTTCAATCTATGATTTCTCATCCATGGACGTTGATAAGATTCTTCCATTTAGCAGCACCTTAGGATGGCATAGCATTCACGTGAATGGCGAGGTTCAAACGAGGAAAGGCTTACGGTGGATACCTAGGCACCCAGAGACGAGGAAGGGCGTAGCAAGCGACGAAATGCTTCGGGGAGTTGAAAATCAGCATAGATCCAGAGATTCCCGAATAGGTCAACCTTTCGAACTACTGCTGAAAGAAGAAGAAGAAGAAGAAGAAGAAGAAGAAAAAGAAGAAAGTGAAAGAAGAAGAAGAAAAAGAAGAACAAAAAGAAGAAGATAAAGAAAAAAGAAGAAGAAAGAAGAAGAAGAAAGAAGAAGAAGAAAGAAGAAGAAAGAAGAAGAAGAAAGATGATAGAACAAAAAAAAAGAAGAAAAAGAAGAAGAGGAAGAAGAAGAAGAGGAAGAGGAAGTAGAAAAAGAAGATGAAGAAGAAGAAGAAAATGAAGAAGATGAAGAAGAGAAGTAGAAAAGGAAGAAAGAAGAAGAAATAAGATGAAGAAGAGGAAAAAAGTGAAAGAAAGAAGATGAAGAGGAAAGTAAAAGGAAAAAGAAGAAGAAAGAAGAAGATAAACAATGAAGAAGAAGAAGAAATAAGAAGAAGAAGAAGAAAAAGAGGAAGAAAAACAAGAAAAAGATGAAAGAAGAAGATGTAGAAAGCACAAGAAGAAGAACGAAGAAGAAGAAATAGGACGAAGAAGAAGAAGGAAGAAGTAGAAAGATATGAAGAAGAAGAAGAAAAGAAGAAGAAGAAGAAGAAGAGGACGAAAGCGAAGAAGAGAAAGAGGAAGAAGATGAAGTGGAAGAAGAAGAAGAAGAAGAAGAAGAAGACTAAGAAGAAGAAGAAATAGGAGAAAACAAATAAGAATAAGAAGAAGAAGAAGAAGAAGTAGAAGAAGAAGAAGACGAGGAAGAAGAAGAGCAAGATTGATGAAGAGAAAAAAGATAAAGAAGAAGAAGAAAGAAGAAGAGGAAGAAGGAAAAAGTACAAGAAAGAAGAAGAGGAAGAAGGAAAAAGTACAAGAAAGAAGAAGAGAAAAAAAGATGAAGAAAAAGAGAAAGAAAGAAGATGAAAAAGAAAAAAAAAAGAAAGAAGAAGAAATAAGAAAAAGTAGAAGAAAGAGTAATAATAATAATAATAATAATAATAATAATAAGAAAGAAGAAGAAGGAGAGAGAAGAAGAAGAAGAAAGAACCAGAAAAAGTAAGAACAAGAAGAAGTAGAAAGAAGTAATAGAAGAAGAAGAAGATAGAAGAAGATGATTAAAGAAGAAGAAGAAGAAAAGAAAAGAAGTAGAAGAAAGAAGGAGAAGAATGAAGAAAAAGATGTAGAAGAACAAAGAAGAAGAATAGGATGAGGAAGAAGAAGAAGAGGTGGATGAGGTAGAAGTGGAAGAAGAAGAACAAGAAGGAGAAGAAAAAGTAGAAGAAGTAAGAGAAGAAAAGGTAGATGAAAAAGAAGAAGTAGAAGAAGAGGAAGAAGAAGAAGAAAAAGAAAAAGATGGAGAAGAAGAAGAAGGAGAAGGAGAAGAGGAAGAAGAAGAAGAAGAAGAAGAAGAAGAAAGAAGAAGAAGAAGAAGAAGAAGAAGAAGAAGAAGAAGAATAAGAAGAAGAAGGTTGAAAGAAGAAGAAGACGAAGGAAGAAGCGGAAGAAGAAGGAAGAAGAAGAAGAAAAAGAAAAAGAAGAAAAGAAGGAAGAAAGAAGAAGGAGAAAGAAGGAGAAGAAGAAAGAAGAAGAAGAAAGAAAAAGAAGAAGAAGAAGAAGAAGAAGAAGAAGAAGGAAGAAGAAGAAGAAAGAACAAGAAGAAAGAAGAAGAAGAAGAAGAAAAAGAAAGAAAAAGTAGAAGAAGAAAGAAAGAAGTAGAAGAAGAAGTGGAAGAATATGGTAGAAGAAGAAGAAAAAAAGGAGAAAGAAGATAAAGAAGATGATCAAGAAGAAAGAAAAAGAATAATAATAAGAAGAAAAAGAGGAAAAGAAGAAGAAGAAGAGGAATAAAGAAGAAGAAAAAGAGGAAGAAGAGGAAGAAGAACAAGAAGAAGAACAAGAAGTAAAAGTAGAAGAAAAGAGGAAGAAGAAGAAAGAAGAAGAAGAAGATAAAAGAAGGTAAAGAAGAAGAAGAAAGAAGAAGATAGATGAACAAAGTAGAAGATGAGGAAGAAGAAGAAGAAGGAAAAAAAGAAGAGGACGAAGAAGAAGAAGAAGAAGAATGAAGGTCGAAGGCAAACCTAAATCAAGGTCACCCTTCTTTGAAACACTTTGGTATGCTAGATGAGAATTTTAATAATGAATCAGAGAACATGGAGCCATCTCATTATCTTCTTATTCTTCTTATTAAATATTCTTCAATCTAAAATCTATGAAATATAAAAGATTCTTAAAGATAAATAATAAAGATATTAAAGATAAAGAAAAAAATATGGTGGACCAACTGATCTTTACATCAGTTGATGAAAGAGCCCAATGCAAAAAAATGCATGTTGGGTCTTTGAAACAGTTCGAATCATTTTGATAGTAAAATCAAAAGTTTCATATGTTTTACCGAGAAGGTCTATGGTTCAAGTCCGTATAGCCCTAAGACATTCCAGTTTTTTTGTGTAGTACTAGAATAGTAATCGAAATTTTATTTTAGTAATTTTATATTTATTTTATTTATTTATTTTAGTAGTAGTAGGACAAGAAAATAAAAATAAACACAATAAATAAAAGAAATTCATTCCAACAGAGCGTTTGTGAAATCTGGAACCAAATACCTATCTCTCTTCATACACTTTCATGAATGAATTATATATGATAAATATCATTATCAATATGATCAATGATATCAATATGATCAATGATCTTTTTCTTAATTTGCCTTTCTGAAACTCTGAACTGAAAGAGTTACACTTTTTTTTTTTTGTTTTGTGCTTTGGTATACCCAATCTCTGTCACTTTAGGAAAGGAAAACCATGACATAATTCTTGCTAAAGATTTCAATTGACCTAAGTCAATCTAATATTAAGTCACATGGATCTAGGACCTATCTTTTCTTGATCCTGAATATATGTAGAAACCCTCTGATTAATCACTTTTTGTTTTGGTGTAAGAAAAAAAAGTATGCGCAAAGAGGAAAAAAAAGAAAAATGAAAAGGAAAGAGTATGTATCCCCATCCGTCTCAGTGAATTTGAGGTATGTATGAATACTTATCAAATAGATTAGTGACACATGTCAGGAACCAGACTTGAACTGGTGACACGAGGATTTTCAGTCCTCTACTCTACCAACTGAGCTATCCCGACCATTACCTGTGCATCATCCTAAAAAAGTCTTAAAAAACTAGTTTCTTAGATCTTCAAACCTTCGGAAATGTAAGGATAATGATAAATGATATGGGCTGTGAATGATTAGATAGCAGAGACGGGTATTGTTTCTATACAAATGAAGTTGCATCGGAAGATGGATTCGAAGGAGATACGAGGATTTCGATTTTGATTTGGATCTATTTGTGAATGGGAGAGAACAAAGTAAATTCAACGAGAAAGATATTGAATTTACTTTGAGTTTGAGCTGAATCGCTCATGAAAAAAAAAGATAAATCAATAGTGAGAATGAGGAAGTAAAATGGGCTTTTTCTTGGGGATAGAGGGACTTGAACCCTCAAGATTTTGAAAATCGATGGATTTTCCTTTTACTATAAATTTCATTGTTATCGGTATTGACATGTAAAATGGGACTCTCTCTTTATTCTCGTCCGATTGATATTCAAAAGATATATCAAACTCTGGAATGAATCATTCATTTGATTAATGAACAGTAGAATTCCATTTTTTTTCAATCGAAACTGGAACGAATTCACAATACAAGTTTTTCTAGATCTTTTGATCTTATATAATTATTTGATTATTTGATCTCTATCATTCTAGTTATTAATATCTTATTAATATTAATATCGAATTGAATTAATACTTACATTTTACATTACACTATATTAGATCTGCTGAATTATACATAGATTTATATAGATCATATACATACAATTATGACGATTATTCTTTCTGGCATTTCAATATTTTTGTCATTTTGATTGAACTACTAACGTAACATAGTAAATTTCATTCTTTAGAACAACTTCCGTTGAGTCTCTGCACCTATCCCTTATGTATTTATTTTTTTCTTTCTTAATATCTTAAATTTATGAAAAAAAAAGATTTGGCTCAGGATTGCCCATTTTTAGTTCCAGGGTTTCTCAGAATTTGGAAGTTACCACTTAGCAAGATTCCATACTAAGGCTCAACCCAATCAAGTCCGTAGCTTCTACCAATTTCGCCATATCCCCCCTTTCTTTGAGACAAGGATCCGATTGTCATTCCATCCAACTCTTTTCATTGATCTTGGAACTATTGAATTCATTAGGTAATGATTCCTATATCAAAAAAGTGTATGCTGCTATTTTCTTTTTATCCTCTATTCTATTTCTATCATTAACCCTATTTGTTTTGTTTCAGTCCAAAATAATTCTATCATTGATGTATTCGCAATTCAATATGAATATTTCAATAAGAAATTATATATTATAAAATTGGATAAAACTATATAATTGGATAAAACTATATGCTATATCATCAAATTAAATTATAATTCAAATTATAATATATATGTATATATATATCTATATATATATATATTATATAGATTATAAATACAGACCACAATAGACCACATAGATCAATGCCTTTCCTCCTCTTCTTCATTTGGAAGGTACTATTGGAAATAGTGGAATGATCAATATTCATTCTTGTCTTTTTTTTGTATTAAATTTTGGTCAGTTTTAATCATCTATTTTCATTATTCGAATAGAAATCCATAGAATATGATTCTCTTTCGTTTTGAACTCTTTTCTTTTTTCTTTAGTTATTTTCTAAGATATAGAATAAATAATTTCCGTATCTTAATTTAAAAATTATTCTTAGTGTATTCTATTCTTAGTGTATTCTTAGTTAAATATTTGATATTCTAGTTAGAAACTATAAAAATAAAAGGAAATTATTTATATCTAGTATTTCGATTTATATAAAGAAAAGAGATAAAATCTATTTCAATTTCAATCAAATTTTTTCAGATCTGTTCTTGTATTCCTTATTCCTATACATTATTGCTCTTATCTTCGCCTGCTTAGCTCAGAGGTTAGAGCATCGTATTTGTAATACGATGGTCATCGGTTCGATTCCGATAGCCGGCTCTTTTTCTTTCCATGATTGAAAATCTCTAATCTCTACCTCACTTTCTCTATCTCTAAGGTCAATCATGTCATGGTAACTCGCAGTTATATTTATGAATATGAATAATGAATAAAAAAAAAGGTTGACTAGATAGTAGATAGAACAATGAAATCTCTACAGAAGAGATTGGAAACCGTAGTCTTTACTTGAACTTCCTATCTTATACAAATACTATACAAAATACTATACGAATATTACTATACAAAATACTATACAAAGTACTACTATACAAAATACTATACAAATACTATACAAAATGCTATACAAAATACTATACAAATATTACATACAAATACAAATTACAAATACAAAAATTTCCTAATATCTAAAAACATAAAAATAGATAGAATAAATATGAAGTATTGATAAAATAAATTTCATTTTGTTTTGTAGTACTTCAATAGATTAAGTTTTGCTTTTCTGATACTTTCTACTCTAGTTCATAGTTCAGTCTGAATTTAAATTTTTTGGAAATGAAATTCCATAAAAAAAAGAGGAACCTTTATATGTCTCGTTACTGAGGACCTCGTCTTAAAAAAATACGTCGTCTGGGGGCTTTACCAGGACTCACTAGTAAAAGACCGAGATTTAGAAGGTATATTAAAACTCGATTCCGATCTGGAAGAAGATCCCAATATCGTATTCGTTTACAACAGAAACAAAAATTGCGTTTTCATTATGGTTTGACAGAGCGACAATTACTGAAATATGTGCATATTGCCACAAAAGCAAATGGGCCAACAGGTCAGGTTTTACTTCAACTACTTGAGTTGCGTTTGGATAACATCCTTTTTCAATTAGGTATGGCGTTGACCATACCTGGGGCCAGATAATTAGTTAACCATAGACACATTTTAGTTAATGGTTGTATAGTGGATATACCAAGTTATCGTTGCAAACCCAGAGACATTATTACCACAAAGGATAAAGAAAGATCGAAAGCTCTGATTCAAAAGTATCTTGTTTCATCCCCCCACAGGAGAGTGCCAAAGCATTTGACTATTGACTCTTTAAAACATAAAGGATTCATAAATCAAATAATAGATAGGAAATGGATTGGTTTGAAAATCAATGAGTTATTGGTCATAGAATATTTTTCCCGTCGGACTTGAACTTAACTTGATTCTAACAAAAATACAAAAGTAAGGTTCATAAAATTTTGACTGCACTGCTTTCACTGAAGTAAATCAAGTACCTTGTCTCATTCATGTATCACAGACAGTAGGATTCTTTTTTTTTCTTTTTTCTTCTTTTCACAATATTCAATATAAATATCCAAATATCCTATTTTTATTTGTATTTTACTTTACATATCACAGGAATGTAATTAGGGATAGAGAATCTCTATTCAATAAGGGCCTTACCTTAGTTTTAGAATGATCATATCAATTCTGATTTGATTGAATATGAGATATTGTCGTCGGTAACGTTGATGAATGAAAAGGAACGGAGAGAGAGGGATTCGAACTCTCGATAAATAAGAGTCTACATAGTAGTTTCGCCTTGAACCACTTGGCCATCTCTCCTACAGAATCTTATTCTGTACCAAATTGAATAAATAGCGAGTCATTCACCTGAATTGTAGTACAGGTATGACCAACGGACGGTTCCATAAAATTTTTTTTTTCCAATTAGTTGTTTTTTATGTTCTTTTGTACTATACAATTTCTTTTTCTATGGGATCTTTTTACTCGAAGCGAAGGGTAATAAGAAGAATTGTAGAATAAATTGCTAATTATGCCTAGATCTCGAATAAATGGAAATTTTATTGATAAGACCTCTTCGATTGCAGCCAATATCTTATTACGAATAATTCCAACAACTTCAGGGGAAAAAAGGCATTTACCTATTACAGAGATGGTGCGACTTGATTTTGTTTCTGGTTTTCATTTTACATTTTTTTATTCTTGATTTTGTTTTTTTGAACCCTCATTTTGACTAGAAAAAAGAACGTAGTTAGGATAGTTAGGAATAGAAAAAAAAAAGTGAAAAAAAAAACCTATGCTTAGTGAAGGTGAAGTTTGGAGATAGAGCAATTCCTTCTGTCGTGTATCCTCGATTGATGCAGCCTTAAATTCTTCAATTATCCATTCATTTTAGTATTGAGCGAAAGGTTACATCTAGGTTCTGTATTGGAGGTAAATACTACTCCATTAATACCAATAACCAATAGGTTGCATCAGGGAAAAAGCACTACACTTAGGAATCAACAACAGGAAAACTTTGTTATAAATAACCCCTTTCCTTATCTGTATCGGGACGAAACAGAATGGTTGGGAAAACAAAGATCCGTCTTATTTGTACTTTGGATATCCGTATAACCATCAAAGGTTGTTGAAGTGACTAATTCCTGGAAATCGTAAGCGTTGAGTACAAAGAAATTGTTGGAGTTACCATTTCTATCTAGCAATAAGATAGTTGATGTTAAGAAAAACCTCTTGGGGGGAGGCTGGCTAGAAATTTCTTGTAAAAATACCAGCTCCCGTCAGTTCATAACAAGAATAGTGAAATTTTGATTACATGAATTATTACCCTAACCTAAGTACTATGCTATGCAAAGAAGGGGGGTACAAAAGGGAGGAGCCGTATGAGGTGAAAATCTCAAGTACGGTTCTGAAACGGAGATTCTTTTACTAAAATGAACGACCGTAACGGATGTCGGCTCAATCAGAAGGAAATTATGCGGAAGCTTTATAGAATTATTATGAAGCTACACGACTAGAAATGGATCCCTATGATCAAAGTTATATACTCTAACATAGGTCTTATACACACAATCAACGGAGAGCATACAAAAGCTTTGGAATATTATTTCTAGACACTATAACGAAATCCATTTTTACCACAAGCTTTTAATAATATGGCCGTGATCTGTCATTACGTGCACTATCTTCACTATAGAAAGAAGGAAAAAAGAGAAAATTGTCTAGTCAATACTAGAAAAAAATAGGCTTTCTACATATATATCGTACAAAGTAACGATTTTTATCAGCTGTAGCAAGGAAAGAGACTTCACCAGAACAAAAAAAAAAATAGGAAGAAGTTTGGCCTATATACTAGACTCTATGGATAAAAGATAGAATTAGAATTGATAGAGAAAGCACCGTAAAGATCAATAAGATCAATAAAGAATAAAGATCAATTAGTAAGCTATTATTTTTAGTAAACTATTATTGATTTTTCTTTTGATTTGGTTGATAAAGTTCAGAACTGCTTACTGAAACTCAATACCATGATATGGGATAAAAAAATTTAGAAATCATCAACTTATGTAATAGAGTTGATCTATTCTACTATTTCTACTATAAAGTATAAAGTTCTACTATAAAGAAAGTATAAATAAAGTATTGAAAATATTGAGCAGCGGTGTAGCATCAAATCCCAAAGATAGTAAGTTTTTTTTTTCTGAAAGGAGGAAAGTCTTTTTCTAAGAATCTATATAAATCATAAATATCATATACCATATATGAAATAGGAAACCGAGATAGTTACCTTTCCAAAAATTCTAACGATATCAGGGTATATCTATCCTTCATTTTCCTGAAGGTGGGAGAAAAGAGAAAACTAATTTTTGATAAAAATTAGAATTGGAAACTTAGAACTTATATTTATATTTATTTATTTATTATTTTATTTATTATTTATATACTTATATTACTTGTATATTATTACTTATATATATATTTATATACTAATATACTAACAATAAATAATAAACATTTTCCTGGTTAACCTAAGATAAATCAATTGATGAGAAATCGAGTTTAGTTAACATTAACATAAGTTAACATAGGATAGATTAAAAGAAAGATGGTACACAAAAAGAAAAAAGAATGGATTGATGAGCCATATGAGGTAGGAAACTCTCAAGTACGGTTCTAAGGGAGGGAATTGAATCACTTATTCCGACCGAGGATAACAGGCCATTCTACAAGGCAATTCTCAAATTGCAGAGGCTTGGTTCGATAAAGCTGCTGAGTATTGGAAACAAGCTATAGCGATTACACCAGAAAATTATATTGAAGCGTATAATTGGTTAAAAATAACGAGGCGTTTTGAAGAAAACCTTTATATTTTTTTTTGATTCAGCGAGCAAATTCAATAAAGCGTTCGTATGAGAAGATCCAATCAAGAATTTTATTATATTCCTTCTTTTGAAAAGAACTCGATTTTTGACATTTTGTACGGTATTACATAAGAATAAATGCTAGAGATACTATATAGCATAGAACTAATAAAGTTATTTCGATTAATCTTATAAATTTTCCAATTCAAAAATTCAAAGAATTCTAAAAAAGAAAAGAAGAAAAGAAAGTAAATAGATATTTCTATATGCTAAATCATTTTTTCGTCATCTCTGGAAAAGGTTTTTGCTATAAAATAGCAAGGTCCCTTGGGCACCCATTCTTTATGTCATAATAGATCCAAACACTTGCCTCGGATCGACCAAATAGAATGAAAATTAGAATTCTAATTTTTGGAATTCTATTTAGATTAGTCTATTTAGTTTAGATTTAGTCTATTTAGTTTAGATCTATTTAGTTTAGATTAATGATTAATAATAATAATATAAATAATAATATA
Source organism: Vanilla planifolia (assembly GCA_023846275.1). Classification (NCBI taxonomy): domain Eukaryota; kingdom Viridiplantae; phylum Streptophyta; class Magnoliopsida; order Asparagales; family Orchidaceae; genus Vanilla; species Vanilla planifolia. The sequence goes on from CM043867.1 coordinate 9,648,081, forward strand.
AATATAATACTATAATTAATTCATTAATTCCATTCTTTCAAAGAATTCAAAAATATTCTATAATCATCATCCTTTAGTGAAAAACTAAAGAAAATAGATGGAAGATAGGAAAGGAAAGAAATGGACTAATCATAAATCAAATATCTATCTTTAAGCTTTTAGAGGTTCAATAAAAATTTGTCTCTGTGCATGTGTTTGTTGTCCGAAAAGAGGAGGACCTAATGATATTCGTTCGCAGGAACTCGAAGTGAAAATTGTTGTAGACAGGGATCTTATAAAAACGTCTTTCGCAGAATGGGCTAGACCCGGTCATTTCTCAAGAACAATAGCTAAAGGTCCTGATACTACTACTACTTGGATATGGAACCTACATGCTGATGCTCACGATTTCGATAGTCATACCAATGATTTGGAGGAGATATCTCGAAAAGTCTTTAGCGCTCATTTCGGCCAACTCTCCATTATCTTTCTTTGGCTGAGTGGCATGTACTTCCATGGCGCCCGTTTTTCAAATTATGAAGCATGGCTAAGCGATCCTACTCATATTGCACCCAGTGCCCAAGTAGTTTGGCCAATAGTAGGTCAAGAAATCTTAAATGGGAATGTGGGCGGTAGTTTTCAAGGAATACAAATAACCTCCGATTTTTTTCAGATTTGGCGAGCATCCGGAATCACTAGTGAATTACAACTCTATTGTACAGCAATTAGTGCATTGGTCTTTGCATTGATAATGCTTTTTGCTGGTTGGTTCCATTATCACAAAGCTGCTCCAAAATTGGCTTGGTTCCAAGATGTAGAATCTATGTTGAATCACCACTTAGTGGGATTACTAGGACTTGGGTCTCTTTCTTGGGCAGGACACCAAATCCATGTATCTTTACCGATTAACCAATTTCTCGATGCTGGAGTTGATCCTAAAGAGATACCCCTTCCTCATGAATTTATCTTGAATCAGGATCTTTTGGCCCAACTTTATCCAAGTTTTTCCGAGGGAGCAACCCCCTTTTTCACCTTGAATTGGGAAAAATATGCAGAATTTCTTAGTTTTCATGGAGGATTAGACCCAATAACGGGGGGTCTTTGGATGAGTGATATTACACACCATCATTTAGTGATCGCAATTCTTTTCCTGATCGCAGGTCATATGTATAGGACTAACTGGGGCATTGGTCATGGTCTGAAAGACATTTTAGAGGCTCATAAAGGTCCATTTACAGGCAAAGGTCATAAGGGTCTAAATCTTAACAACGTCATGGCATGCTCAATTATCTCTGAACCTGGCTATGTTAGGCTCTTTAACCTTTGTTGTAGCTCATCATATGTATTCCATGCCACCCTAGCCATACATAGCTATTGACTATAGTACACAACTTTCGTTGTTCACACATGACATGTGGATCGGAGGATTTCTTATAGCTGGTGCTGCTGCACATGCAGCCATTTTTATGGTAAGAGACTACGATTCGACTACTCGATACAACGATCTAATAGATCGTGTCCTTAGATACCGCGATGCGATCATATCACATATGAACTGGGCATGCATATTTCTAGGATTTCACGGTTTTGGCTTGTATATTCATAATGATACTATGAGCACTTTAGGGCGTCCCCAAGATAAGTTTTTAGATACCGCTATACAATTACAACCCATCTTT
>CM043867.1:9659738-9667238 GCA_023846275.1 Vanilla planifolia
ACACTAAAATTTTCCCTCTCACACATCTCTTGGAAAGGGCTCTCCTGTAACAGCATCATTCCCAGTTCTCGGTGTAGTGGTTTCATGTCCTGTGATGTAAGCACTAAATGAGATTTTATAAATCTCAGTAGATAAATCCACATATTTAACCAAGAAAATAAAAGGCATAACAAATACCATTAACAGTAAAGATGAATGTCATACATACATATAAGATAATGTCAAATGAAAGTCATAAAGAAATGCAAGTTCCTTATATTGTGCTTATTACCGGGCCCAATTCCCTTTGACGCATTATCCTCTGGATCCAATCATCAATGACTGTCCTCTAGCCGGCATCCAACCAAGCACATAACACTAGGCAGATATCTGATCCGAAGATCGATACCCTGCGATCCAACACGCTGAGCCTAGTGCCACGAGGCAGGTATGGTACCATACCCTGCGATCCAACACGCTGAGCCTGGTGTAATCATCATGGAGTCATAGCACATAACACTAGGCAGATATCTGATCCGAAGATCGATACCCTGCGATCCCACACGCTGAGCCTAGTGGTGAGGATAATGTTCTCTGGGAATCCCATTGTTTTATTTGTCATTTTCCAAACATCAATCCATGTCATATCAAAAGTCCTTTCATGCCATATTGTTTCATCTCTTTCTTTAGCATATTGTATCATATTCTTTCTTTCCATGTTATTTCTTTCTTTTCAGTTTTTCATGCAAATGCATAAATAATCCACACCATAATATTCCTTTCTTTTTATACCATAAACATATGCAACAATCAAAATTCTATAACAGTAAGAAAAGCATGTAAAAACACATAATATCGTGCTACATCACAGGGTTAGAAAATTATTCTACCTGGATTTGTTGTACCAAATTTTTCTTGTCAACTTCTAATTGGTTTTCTTGATGTCCTACAAGGCCATAGTGCAAACATAATCAAGTTAAAATATGTTTATTTGCCAAAAGTTGCTTTTTCTAAAAATTATTCCCAAATAGTTAAAAATTCTGCTTTCTAAAAGCTTTCCCAAACACACCCCAAACTAATCCCAAAAAATGGGCTTACGCGGCACTGAACCGCCCGCTGGACCGCGCGCACGTTCGGCGCTGGACCGCCCGCGCAGAAAAAGCTTTCTAAAAGCTTTTCCAAACGGATTTTCAAAAAAAAATAAATCTGGCTTACGCAGGCGCTGGACCGCCCGCGACACTGGACCGGGCGCTCGGCGCGCTGGACCGCGCGCGCTGGGCGCTGGACCGGGCGCGCTGGGCGCTGGACCGGGCGCTCGGCGTGCTGGACCGCACGCGCTGGGCGCTGGACCGCGCGCTCGAAGTGCTGGACCGCGCGCCTCCGCATCCGGTTCAACGGCGTAACCCGGTCCAAAGCCTGGACCGGTTCACGCAGTCCCCCCTCTCTCTCGCGTCCGGCGAAGCCGAAATCTTTCGCCGGCGCTGGATCGGCTGTTTCATATGCTGAATCGACCGAATCCGGCTCGGCTTCCTCCTCTCGGTCTCCCCCGCCCACCGGAAAATTAAATAACCTTAACGACGAATAAAAAAAATATTTTTTTTACCTTACGGAAGCCTTCGCCGGCCTTCACTGTCGCTTGCCGGAAATCCTCGCCGGCCGTTACTGTCGCGTCCAATGCTCCCGGAATCCTCGTTGGATGTTAATGTAGCGTGCAGAAACTTCTTTAAGATATTTCTCCGAAATCTCGCCGTCGCACTCCGGTAACTCTTCGCCGCCGTTTTTCGCAGAAGCGCTTTTCCAAACGCACCTCGGTCGGCCTTTTATAAACGCGGTCGAAACTGATAAGCCTTGGTTCGTGAACCACGTTTTTGCAGAAAACCCCTTCTAAATTTTATATTTGCAAATATATCCTCCGCCAATCGGATTTGAACTAAGCCGACATTTAAAAATTACAGATCTATCCTCTACGTTACAAATTTATCCCAAATCTTCAAAAATTCATAATTTATTCATTAGAGCTCTGAAAATTACAAATTAAACATCGTTGGATTCGTCTCACAGAGCTCTTTCTATAAAAAAATATAAGATAAAACTAGGGCTGTTACAATCTTCCCTTCTTACAAAAATTTCGTCCCGAAATTTAGAACAGTTCTGGATACTGACCGATCATATCTGTCTCTACTTCCCATGTAGCTTCTCTTTCTGTTTGACCATTCCATAGGACTTTAACCATAGGAATGATTTTATTTCTGAGCTTTTTCTCCTGCCTATCAAGTATTCTCACAGGCAGTTCGGGATATGTCAAATCCATTTGAATTTCTATATCTGGGTCCATATAACTAACAACATGGGAGGGATCTGAAACATATCTTCGCAAAGATGAGACATGGAACACATTATGCACACCTGACAATTGAGGAGGCAAAGCAATTTGGTATGCCACTTGTCCAACCCTTCTTAGGATTTGGAAAGGACCAATGAATTTAGGCTTCAATTTTCCTGCTCTTCCAAATCTTATGACACCTTTTGTTGGACTCACCTTGATAAAAACATGTTCCCCCTCGTGGAACTCAACCATTCGATGTTTTGCGTCATAATACTTCTTTTGTCTGTCCTGAGCTGTTTTTATTCTGTCTTGAATAATTCTGATCTTTTCTGTTGCTTCTTCAACAAATCTAGGACCGAGCAAATTTCTTTCCTTCCCTTCATTCCAGCACAAAGGTGATTGACATTTTCTCCCATACAGCGCTTCATAGGGTGCCATCTCAATGCTGGACTGATGGCTATTATTATAAGCAAATTCCACCAAAGGTAAGTGGCTTTCCCAATCTCCACCAAAATCCAAGATGCAAAGTCGTAGCAAATCTTCCAAGGTTTTGATAGTTCTCTCTGTCTGACCATCTGTTTGAGGATGAAAGGCTGTGCTGAAACGCAATCTCGTACCAAAAGCTTGATGCACATTCTTCCAGAAGTGAGAAGTAAATTTAGGGTCTCTGTCAGATATAATGACTTTTGGAATCCCATGCAATCTGATAATCTGACTCACATATACCTGAGCTAACTTCTCTGCAGAATAAGTAGTTTTAACAGCTAAAAAGTGAGCAGATTTTGTTAGCCTATCAACAATTATCCAGATTGAGTCATGACCTGCAGGTGACCTAGGCAAACCGATCACAAAATCCATTGCCACTTCCTCCCATTTCCATTCTGGAATAGGTAATGACTGCAACAACCCCCCAGGTTTTTGTTGCTCTCCTTTCACCTGCTGACAAATTAAGCATTTTTGAACCCAGTTAGAAACATCCTTCTTCAATCCTGGCCACCAGTATTGTTGTCTCAATTCTTGATACATTTTATTCTCTCCTGGATGTATTGAATATCGAGAGTTATGAGCTTCCTTTAATAACAAATCCCTAAGTTGTTGATGTGCTGGTATGCATAACCTGCCTTGAAATCTAAGTAAACCAGCCTGGTCTAATTGAAAAGTAGATTCCTGTCCTTCCTGAACCCTCTGTATTATCTTTTGCAATTCAAGATCTTCTCCCTGATCATCTTTAATAGAGGCCAACCAATCTGGTCTTACTGATAAGTGTGCCAGCAAAGCCGTATTTATTCGAATATCTACTTCTAGTTGTAATTTATCCATCTCAAAAATTAATTGTTTTTCTTCTGTGATAGTCAAAATGCTACTAATACTAGCTTTCCTGCTAAGAGCATCAGCGACCACATTCGCTTTCCCAGGATGGTAAGTGATTTCCACATCATAATCTTTAATAAACTCCAGCCACCTTCGTTGCCTGAGATTTAGTTCCTTCTGAGTAAAAATATACTTTAAACTCTGATGATCAGTGAAAACCACACACTTAACTCCATACAAATAATGCCTCCAGATTTTTAAGGCAAAAACTATAGCTGCTAACTCCAAATCGTGCACAGGATAATTCTTTTCATGTATCTTAAGCTGTCTAGATGCATAAGCAATTACTTTCTTATTTTGCATCAATACACAGCCAAGACCTTGCAAAGATGCATCACTGTATATATGATAACCTTCTGTGCCTTCTGGTAATGTTAGAATTGGGGCTGAAACCAATTTATTCTTCAATATTTGGAAGCTATCTTCACAAGCTGCATCCCATTCAAACTTTATTGCTTTTCGCGTCAAATTTGTTAAGGGTGAGGCTATTTGGGAAAAGCCTTTCACAAACTTCCTGTAATACCCAGCCAAACCCAAGAAACTTCTAACTTCTGTTACTGTTGTAGGCCTTGGCCAATCTACAATGGCAGAAATCTTCTGAGGATCAACTGAGATTCCTTCTGCACTCACTATATGCCCCAAAAACAAGACCTTGGACAGCCAAAATTCGCATTTAGAGAATTTAGCAAATAGCTGATTTTCTTTCAAAGTCTGTAATGTTAAATGTAGATGTGCAGCGTGTTCTTCTAGGGATTTAGAATATATCAATATATCATCAATGAAGATAATGATAAACTGATCTAAATATTTCTTGAACACGCGATTCATCAAATCCATAAAAGCTGCTGGTGCATTTGTCAGTCCAAAAGGTAGCACTAAAAATTCATAGTGCCCATACCTGGTCCTGAAAGCTGTTTTGGAAACATCTTCTGTCTTAATTTTCAGTTGATGATATCCAGATCTCAGGTCAATTTTTGAAAATATTGCTGCTCCTTGCAACTGATCAAATAGATCATCAATCCGTGGCAAAGGATATTTATTTTTGATAGTAATTTTGTTGATTTCCCGGTAGTCAATACACATGCGAAGACTACCATCTTTCTTCTTCACAAACAAAATAGGTGCACCCCATGGGGATACACTGGGTCTGATAAATCCCTTGTCTAATAATTCCTGAATTTGCACCTTTAATTCTTGAAGCTCGGCTGGTGCCATACGATAAGGAGCTTTGGAAATTGGCTCAGCGCCTGGAATCAACTGAATTTCAAATTCTATTTCTCTATCAGGAGGTAATCCAGGCAACTCTTCTGGAAAAATGTCTAGATATTCCTGAACAACTGGTACCTCTGTGGGTTTACAAAATTTCATGTCCAAATCCACAATAGATACCAAGCATCCTTCGCATCCTTTGCCAAGTAGCTTTTGTGCCTTGAGCATAGATATTAAAGGAATTTTCCTTCCTTGGCCGAAGTAAATTAATTTATCTTCTCCAGGGATTGGGATTTCAATTCTCTTTTCATAACAATCTATTTTTACTTTATGCTCGAACAGCCAATCCATGCCAAGGATTATGTCAAATTCTGTCAGAGGTAAGATGTGTAGCAATACTGAGAATTGTTTTCCTCTGATGTCTATCTCATCTTCAATAAAATTTTCTACACTGATACTATTTCCATCCGGCATTTTCACTATTAATAGATCTTTCATGGAGTGTAATATGACATTTATTCGTCTTGATGCAGTGATGGATATAAAGGAATGTGATGCTCCACAATCAAAAAGTACAGAAACAGGTAAATTATGAAACACTAACATACCTATAATAACATCAGTAGAGTGTGGAGCATCTTGCTGAGTGATCGAATAAATACGTGCCTGACCTCCCCTTCCTGTTGCTCCACCTCTAACCACAGCACCTGAAGTTGTCGTAGATCCGCGGCCTCTACCTCGACTTGCATCCTCTCTACCTCCACTGGTTGAAGCACTGACATTTTTCAATTCAAATAACTTTGGGCAATCTCGAGCAAAATGCCCTAGTTCTTCGCATATGTAACATCTGACTGGTCGGATAAACTCTGATCTGCATTCTCCCATATGCCATTTTCCACATTTCACGCATCTACTCGTCCCATCTGAACGCCAACTAGTTCTGCTAGTACTCGGTCCATATGGTCTGAACCTACTAAATCTTGAATGAGTGGACGTTTCTTCTCTTGAAAAACTCGAACTACCTCTTTTTCCTGTGAATCTGAATTTAGACTTTAGAGGATCAATTCTTTTCTTCTCTTCCTCTTTGCTAGTTGCCAACAAACTGAGTTCGAGCTCAACCGTGCGGGCATGCTCCAGTAACTCCACATAGTTTGTTGTTCGAACGGCTACTAAAGCTGCCCGAATTTCATCCCGTAAACCTCGTCGAAACATGTAGCATCGTTGTTCTTCAGGTGTTACTAACTGGGGTACATATTTAGCTAAGTGGGAGAATTTGATTTCATATGCAGTAACTGATAGTTTTTCTTGCCTGAGATTATTCAATTCTTCCCTCATTTTGGCTTTGATTGACAGAGGCATATACCATTGCTCAAATTCTTTTGTAAAATCTTCCCAGGAAATATCTTTCATTGGTCGGCTAGAAAATCGAAGTCGATGTCGAGAACTCCACCACAATCTAGCAGCATCTTTGAGTACCAAAATTGCCAAAGCCACTTTTCTATTATCTGGACAAGATATTCCTTCAAAGATAATATTTATTTGTTCTAGCCAGTTTTCAGCAACCATAGGATCCTCATCCCCAGCAAAAGAAGGAGGGTGCATCCGCTGAAATTGGTCAACCACTAAATCAATAGATGCCTCTTCTCTGTGACTACTAGTGCTTCCAATGGATCGTAACAAAGAGACTAGAGTTTGCGCTAATTCCTGCTGAGTATCTCCTTGTTGCTCTCTTTCTTTTTCCTTTTCCATATTTCCAGATTCAGATCTTTCCATGATGTAAAGGATATTGCAATCCTACAAAACCATATAAGTTATTTAACAACTAATATCTCTATGAGAAATAACACTAAAGATGCAAATGCATATGCTGTGTTGGTGTCCTCACACTCATTTCCCACCTATTTCTAAACCTGGCTCTGATACCACCTTGTCAAGCCCCCACCGACATCTAATACCATTATGTCACAAAGTTATCATCAGAGTCGCCAAATACAGCATTTAAGTGAGGACAAATAAACAAACCAAAGGTGGGGACCCGACGGTAAGACAAACACTAATTCAAAATCCAAAGTATATATATAAAGACATGTTTTTAAACATTTAATCACACTAAAATTTTCCCTCTCACACATCTCTTGGAAAGGGCTCTCCTGTAACAGCATCATTCCCAGTTCTCGGTGTAGTGGTTTCATGTCCTGTGATGTAAGCACTAAATGAGATTTTATAAATCTCAGTAGATAAATCCACATATTTAACCAAGAAAATAAAAGGCATAACAAATACCATTAACAGTAAAGATGAATGTCATACATACATATAAGATAATGTCAAATGAAAGTCATAAAGAAATGCAAGTTCCTTATATTGTGCTTATTACCGGGCCCAATTCCCTTTGACGCATTATCCTCTGGATCCAATCATCAATGATTGTCCTCTAGCCGGCATCCAACCAAGCACATAACACTAGGCAGATATCTGATCCGAAGATCGATACCCTGCGATCCAACACGCTGAGCCTAGTGCCACCAGGCAGGTATGGTACCATACCCTGCGATCCAACACGCTGAGCCTGGTGTAATCATCATGGAGTCATAGCACATAACACTAGGCAGATA
>CM043867.1:9682238-9684738 GCA_023846275.1 Vanilla planifolia
ATTTTCCTTTTCTTCTTATTCATCTTCTTCTTCCTTCTCTACTTGTTCTTTTTCTTATACTTACTCCTCTTCTTCTTTTACTTTTTCTTCATAATCTTCTTCTTCTTCTCTTCATCATCATCATCATCCTCGCCTTGTGCTTCAACGTCTTGTTCTTCTTACTCTTCTTCTTCTTCTTGTGCCTCTCTATCAACTACTTATTCCTCTTCTTTTTTTCTTCTTCTTCTTCTTCATCATCTTTCTCTTCTTTTTCTTCTTCTTCTTCTTCCTCTTCTTCGCTTCTTCTTCTTCTTCTTCCTCTTCTTCGCTTCTTCTTCTTCTTCATCTTTTTCTTCTTCTACTTCTTGCTCCACTTTTAGTTCTTATTCTTTTTCTTCTACTTCTTCTACTAATTTTTCATCTTCATCTTCTCATTCATCTTCATCAACTTCTTCTTCTTCTTCTTCTACTTCATCTTCATCTACATCTCCATCTTCTTCTTCTTCTTCTTCAACATCTTTTCTTCTTCTTCTTCTTCTTCTTCTTCTACTTCTTCGTCTTCTTCATCTTCTTTTTATTCATTATCATCATCTTCTTCTTCTTTTTATACTTCTTCTTCTTCTTCTTTTTCTTCTTTTTCTTCTTCCTTTTCTTCTTCTTCTACTTCTACTTCGGTTTCTTATTTTTCTTCCTCTTCTTCTTTGTCATTTTCCTCTTCTTCTAATTCTTTTCTTCTTCTTTCTCCTTTTGTTCTTCTTCTTAATCTTCCACTTTTTCTCCTTCTTCTTCATCTTCATCTTCATCTTCTTCTTCTTCTTCTTCTTCTTCTTCTTCGTCTTCTTCCTCTTCTTCCTCATCCTCTTCGTCTTCTTCTTCTTCTTCTTCTTCTTCTTCTTCTTCTTCTTCTTCTTCTACGTCTTCTTTTTCTTCTTCTTCTTCTTCTACGTCTTCTTTTTCTTCTTCTTCTTATTATTATTATTATTATTTTTCTTCTTCTTCTTCTTCTTCTTCTTCTGCTTCTTCTTTTATCTTCTTCTTCCTCCTTTTCGTCCTCTTCATCTTCTTCCTCTTCTACTACAACTTCTTCTTATTCTTCTTCGTCCTTTTCTTCTTCTTTTTCTTCTTCTTCTTCATCTTCTTCTCCTACTTCTTCTTCTTCTTCTTCTTCCTCTTTTGTTTCTACATCTTCCTCTTCTTCTTCCTCTATGTTTCTTGTTGTTATTTTTTTTCTTCTACTTCTCCTACTTTTTCTTCATCTTCTTCATTTCTTACTTGTTATTATCATCATCTTCTTATTCTTCTTCTTCCACTTTTATTCTTCTACCACTTCTCCATCTTCTTCTTCCACTTCTCCTTCTTCTTCTTCTTCTTTTTCTTCTTCTTTTTCTTCTTCTTCTTCTTCGTCTTCACCTTCTTCCACCTCTTCTTCTTCGACCCCTTGCACCTGTTCTTCTTCTCCATCTTCTTCCACTTCTTCCTCTTCTCTTCCTCCCCCTACACCTCCTCCTCCTCCTACTCCTCCTCCTCCTTCTCCTTCATCTTCTTCTCCATCTTCTTCTTCTTCTTATTCTTATTCTTATTCTTCTAAATCTTCTTCTACTTCTTCTACCACTTCTTCGTCTTCTTCTTCCTCTTCTTCTTCCTCTTCTTCTTCTTCTTCTTCTTCTTCTTTATTTTCCTCTTTTTCTTTGTAACCTTGTTCTTCAACTTCTTGTTCTTCTCACTCATCATCACCATCAAAATCGTCTTCTTCTTCTTCTTCTTCTTCTTCTTCTTCATCTTTTTCCACTTCTTTTAATTCTTCTTCTTCTTCTTTCTCTTCTTCTTCTCCTCGTTCTTCTTCTACCACTTCTTCTTCTCCTTCTTCTTCTTCTTCTTCTTCTTCTTCTCCTTCTACTTCTTCTTCTTCATCTTTTCTTCTTCTTCTTCTTCTTCTAGTTCTTCCTCTTCTTCTACTACTTCTTTGTCTACCTCTTCTTCTTCTTCTTCTCCGTCTTCTTCTTCTTCTTCTTCTTTTTCTTCATCTGCTTCTTCTTCCTCTAAGTCTTCTTATTCTTCTTCTTCTTCCGTCTTTTTTCTTTGCTTTCTTTTTTTTCTTCATCTTGCTCAAATTTTTTTCTTCTTATTATTTTCTTCTACTTATTCTTCTCTTACATTTTTTTTGTCTTTTTCATATTCTTATTCATAATCACCATCTTCCTCTTCATCTTCTTCTTCTTCCACTTCTTTTTCCTCTTCTTCTCCGTCGTCATTTTCTTCTTCTGTCACTTCGTATTCTTCCATTTCATCCTTTTCTTCTTCTTCTTCCTCTCCTTCCTCTTCTTCTTCTTCTTCTTTTTCATCTGTCTTCCTCTTCTTCCACTTCTCCTTCTTCTTCTTCTTCCTCTTCTTCTTCTTTTTCATCTTCTTTTTATTCTTTTTTCTCTTCTTCTTCTATCTCTCCTTCTTCTTCTTATTCTTCCCCTTCTTCTTCCTCTTCATCATCATCATCATCATCATCATCTTCTTCTTCTTCTTCTTC
>CM043867.1:9689738-9694738 GCA_023846275.1 Vanilla planifolia
TTCTTCAATATTTCTTCTTCTTCTACTTCATCATCAGCATCATCTTCTTCTTCTTCTTATTCTCTTCCTGTTATTCTTCTTTCTCCTCTTCTATCTCTTCTTGTTCTTCTTCTTTGTCTCCTTGCACTTCTTCTTCTTTTCTTCTTCTTCTTCTTCTTCTTCTTCCTCTTCTTCTTCTTCTTCTTCTTCTTCTTCTTCTTCTTCTTCTTCTTATTTCTCTTCATTTTTTTCCTCTTCTTCCTCTTCTTCTTCTTCTTCTTCTTCCTCTTCTTCTACTTCTTCCTCTTCTTCTTCTTCCTCTTCTTCTAACTCTTCTTCTACTTTTTCTCTTTTCTTCTTCATCTTCTTCTTCTTCTTATTGCTCTTCTCTTTCTTCTTCATATTGTTTTTCTTCTACTTCTTCTTCTTCCTCTTCACCTGCTTCTTCATCTTCTTCATATTCTTATTTGTCATCTTATTCTTCTACTTCTTCTTTTTCTTGTTCAACTTGTGCCTCTTCTTCCTCTACTTCTCCATCTTCTTCTTTCTCTTCCTCCTCTTCTTCTTCTTCTTCATAATATTCTTCTTCCTCATCCTTTTCTTTTTCTTCATCTTCTTCTTCTACTTCTTCTACTTCTCTTCTTTTTTTTTCTTTTCATCATCTTCTTCTTCTTCTTATTTGTCTTCTTCTTCTCCTTCTTCTTCATCACCAGCATCATCTTCTTCTTCTTCTTCTTCATCTATTTCTTCTACTTCTTCTTCTTCTTCTTCTTCTTCCTCTTCTTCTTCCTCTTCTTCTTCTTCTTCTTCTTCATGTTCTTCTTCTTCTTCGACTTCTTCTACGTCTTCTTCATTTGCTTCTTCGTCTTCGTTTTCTTCTTCTTCATCTTCTTCTGCTTCCTCTTCTTCTTCTTCTTCCTCTTCTTAATCTTCTTGTTCTTCTTTTTCCTCATCTTTTGACTGTTCCTCTTTTTCTTTCTCTTCTTCTTTTTCTTTTTTGTCTTCTTTCTCTTCTTCTTCTTCTTCTTCCTTTTCTTCTTCATCACCTTCTTCTTTTTCTTTTTCTACTTCTTCCTCTTCTTCTTCTTCTTATTCTTGTTCTTATTCTTATGCATCTTCTTCTTCTTCCTCTTCTTCCTCTTCTTTTTCATCATCATCTTCTTCTTCTTCTTCTTCTTCTTCCTCTTCTTCTTCCTCTTCTTTTTCTTTTTCTTCATCTTCTTGATCTTCTTCTTTGTCTTCTTCTTCTTATTCTTCTTCATCATCTTCTTCTTCCTCTTCTTCTTCTTCTTAATCTTCTTCTTCTTCTTCTTCTTCCTCTTCTTTTGACTATTCCTCTTTTTCTTTATCTTCTTTTTTCTTCTTCTTCGTCTTCATCTTCTACTTCTTCCTCTTCTTCTTCTTCATCATCATCTTCTACTTCTGCCTCTTCTTCTTCTTCTTCTTCCACTTCATTTTCTTCATCTTCCTCTTCTTCTTATTCTTCGTCTACGTTTTCTACATTTTTTTTCTTCTGCATCTTTCGTTACTTTTTCTTCATCTACATCATCTTCTTGTTAGTCGTCACTTACATCGTCTTCTTCTTCTTCTTCCACTTTTTCGTCGTCTTCTTCCTCTTCTTCGCCTTCATCTTCTTCTTATCCTACTTCTCCTTCTTCTTCTTTTTCTTTTTCTTCATCTCCATGTTCTTCCTCTTCAACTTTTCTTCTTCTTCTCCTCCTCCTCCTTCTCCTCCTTCTTTTTCTTCTTTTTCTTCATCTTCTTCTTCTTCTTCTTCTTTATCTTCTTTATCTTCTTCTTCTTCTTTTTCAACTTCCTCTTCTTCGTTTTCTTCTGCTTCTTCTTCTTCATCTTCATCTTCTTCTTCATCTTCTTCTTCCTTTCTCCTTCTTTTTTCCTCCTTTTTCTCCTTCTCCTCCTCCTTCTTCTTCTTCTACTTCTTCTTCTTCTTCTTCTTCCACTTCTTTTGATTGCTCTTTCTCTTTCTCTTCTTCTTCTACTTCATCTTCTTCTTCCTCCTCCTCCTCTTCTTCTTCTTCTTCTTCCCTTTTTTTTACTTCTTCTTCTTCTTCTTTTTGTTCTTCGCATATGTTTTCTCCTTATGTTTTTTTTTCTACTTCTCATTCTGTTACTTCTTCATCATCTTCATCTTCTTATTATTCATCGTCTTGTTGGTTATCTTCATCTTTCACCTCTTCTTCTTCTTCCACTGCTCCTTCCCTTTCTTCTTCTTCTTCATCTTCTTCTTATTCTTTCTCTTCATCTCCTTCTTCTTTTTCAACTTCTTCTTCTTTTTCTTCTTTTTCTTCTTCTTTTGTTTCTTCTTCTTCTTCATCTTCTTCTTCTTCTTCCACATCATCATCTTCATCCTCTTTTTGCTCTTCTACTTCTTCTTCTTCTTCTTCTTCTTCTTTTCCTTATTCGTTTTTCTTCTTTTTTTCCTCTTCTTCTTCTTTTTCTTCTTCTTCCACTTTTTCTTCTTCTTCCACTTTTTCTTCTTCTTCTTCCTGTTTTAATTCTTCGTTTTCTTCATATTCCACTTATTCTTCTACTTCTCCTTTTTCATCTTCTTCTTCTACTACTTCTTTTTCTTCTTCTTCTTGTTCTTTTTCTTCTTCTACTTCTACATTTTCGTCTTCCTCTTCCTCTTCTTCTTCTTCTTCTTCTTCTTCTTCTTCTCTTCTCCTTCTTGTTTTTCTTCCCCTTCACCTTCTCCTATTCCTTCTTCTTCTTCTTCTTTTTTCTCTTCTTCTTCTTCTTCTTCTTCTTCTTCTTTATCTTCTTCTTCTTTGTCTTCTTCTTTTTCTTCTTATTCTACTTCTTCTTCTTCTTCTTTATATTCCTCTTCATCTTCTTCTCATTCTTCTTCTTCATCTTCTTCTACTTCTTCCTCTTCTTTTTCTTATTATTCTTTTTCCACTTCTTCTTCTTCTTCTTCTTCTTCTTCTTCTTTTTCCTCTTCTTCTAATCCATCTTCTTCTTCTTTCTCTTCTTCTTCTTCCACTACTTGTTCCTCTTCTTCTTCTCCTTCTTCTCATTCTACTTCTTTTTCTTTTTCTTGTTATACTTTTTCTCCTATTTCTTCTTCTCCTCCTCTTACTTCTTCTTCTTCTTGCTCTTATTCATCATCATCATCTTCTTCATCTTGGTCTTCTTCTTCCACTTCCTCTTCTTCTACTTCTCCATCTTCTTCTTCCTCATCTTCTTCTTCTTTCCCTTCTTCACCATCATCATCTTCTTCTTCTTCTTCACCTTCTTCTTCTTGTCCTCTTCTTCCATTTCTTCCACTTCTTCCTCTTCTTCTTCTTCTTCTTCTTTGTGTGCTACTTTTTCATCATCTTCTTCTTCTCCTTCTTCCACTTCTTCATTCCCTTCTCTTTCTTTCTCTAATTCCTCTTTCTGTTCTTCAACATCTTTTCTTCCTCTTCTTCTTATTCTTATTCTTCTCTTCTTCTTGTTCTTCTTCTTCTTCATCTTCTTCTTCTTATTGTTCTTCTTCTTCTAGCTCTACTTTTTCTTCTTCTTATTCTTTTTCTTCTACTCTTCTTCTTCTTCTTCTTCTTCTACTTCTTCATCAAATTCTTCGTCTTCTTATTGAATGAAACCTTCTTCTTCTTCCACTTCTTCTTTTTATACTTCTCCATCTTCTTCTTCTTCGTCTCTTTCTTCTTCTTCTTCATCATCATCATCTTCTTCCTCTTCTTCTTCTCCTCCTTGTCCTACTTCTTTTTCTTCTTCTTTTGCCTCATCATCTTCTTGTTCAACTTTTTCTTCTTCTTCTTCCTCTTCTTATTCTGCTTCTTCTTTTTCTTCCACTTCATCATCTTCTTCCCCATCTTGCTCTTCTTATTCTTCCACTTCTTGTTCTTGTTCTTCTTCTTCTTTTCTTTTTCTTCTTCTTCTTCCACTACTTATTCTCCCTCTACTTCTTCCTTTTCTTCATCTTCTTCGTCAACATTTCCTCTTCTTCTACTTCTTCTTCTTCTTCATCATCTTCTGCATCTTCTTCTTGGTCTTCTTCTTCTTCTTCATCTACTTCTTTCTCCTCTTCTACCTCTTCTTCTTCTTCTTCGTCTTCTTCCACTTCTTCTTTTCTTCTCCTTCTTTTTCTTATTCTTCTTCTTCTTCTTCTTCTTCTTACTCTTCCTTTTCTTGCTCTACTTCCTCTCTTCTTCTTCTTCCACATCTTGTCAATCTTCTTCTTCTTTTTTCTTTTCTTCCTCTTCTTCTTCTTCTTATTCCTCCTCTTCTTCTCCTTTTTCTTCTTCTTCTTCTTCTTTTTCTTCTTCTTCTTATTCCTCCTCTTGTTCTCCTTTTTCTTCTTCTTCTTCTTTTTCTTCTTCTTCTTCTTCTATTTCTTCTTCTTCTTGTTGTTCTTGTTCTTTTCTTCATCATCATCTTCTTCTTTCTCTCCTTTTTCTTATTCATATTCTTTTTCTTCTTCTTCTTCTTCTTCTCCTACTTCTTCAACTTCTTCATCGTCTTATTCGTCATCTTCTTCATCTACTTCTTCTTCTTCTCCTCCTTCTATTTCCAATTCTTCTTCTTCTTATACTTCATATTCTTCTTCTTCAACTTCCACTTCTTCTACCTCTTATTCTTTCTCTTCTTCTTCTTCTTTTTCTTATTCTTTTCTCTTCTTCTTTTTCCTCTTCTTCTTCCTCTTTTTCTTTTTCTTCCACTTCTTCATCTTCTTCTTCTTCTTCTTTGTTTTCTTCATCTTCCACTTCTTCTTCTATTTCTTCTTCATTTCCTTCCTCTTTTATTTCTTCTTCTTCCTCCTCTTTTCTTCTTCTTCTTCTTCTTCTTCTTCTTCTTCTTCATCTTGTTCTTTTTCTTCTTCTACTTCCTCTTCTTCTTCTTCATTTTTGTCTTCCTCTTCCTCTTCTTCTTCTTCTTCTCCTTCTTGCTTTTCTTCTCTTTCTCCTTCATCTACTTTGTATTCTTCTTCTTCTTCTTCTTCTTCTTCTTCTCCTTCTTTACTTTCTCTTCTTCTTCTTCTTCTTCTTCTTTTGTTCTTC
>CM043867.1:9699738-9709738 GCA_023846275.1 Vanilla planifolia
CATCCTCTTCTTCTTTGCCTTCTTCTTCTTCTTCTTCTTCTTCTTCTACTTCTTCATCCTCTTCTTCTTTGCCTTCTTCTTCTTCTTCTTCTTCCACTTCTTCCTCTTCTTCCACTTCTTCCTCTTCTTCCTCCACTTCTTCTTTTTCTTCTTCTTAATCTTCTTCTTCTACTTCTTCTTCCACGTCTCCTTCTTCTTCTTCATTTTCTTTTTTTTTCTTCTTCTTCTTTGCCTTCTTCGTCTTCTTCTTCTTGCTCTTCTTCTTCTTCTTCTTCTTTTTCCTCTGCATCTTCTTCTTCTTTGTCTTCTTTTTCTTCGTCTTCTTCTTCTTCTTCTTCTACTACTTCTTCTTCTCGTTCTTCTTGTTCTTCTTCCTCTTCTTCTTCAACCACTTCTTCTTCTTCTACTTTTTCTACTTCTTGTTCTTGTTCTTGTTCTTCTTCTTCTGCTTCCTTTTCTTCAGCTTCTACTTCTTCTTCTCCTCCTTCTTCTTCTCCTCTTCTTCTCCTTTTATCTTCTTCTTCTTCTTCTTCTTCCTCCACCTCTTCTTCTTCTTCTTCTTAATATTCATCTTCTTCTTTGTCTTTTTTTCTTCTTCATCTTCTTCTTCTTCTTCTTCTACTTCTTCTTCTGTTTCTTCTTCCTCTTCTTCTTCTTCTTCTTCTTCTTCTCTTCTTCCCCTTCTTCTTCTTCAACTTCTTCTTCTTCTTCTTCTTCTTCTTCTTCTTCTCCTTCTTCCATTGCTTCATCTTCTTCTACTTCAACTTCTTGTTCCTCTTCTACTTCTTCTTCTTCATATTCATCATCATCTTCTTCTTCTTTTTCTTCTTCTTCTTCTTCTCCTTGTCCTTCTTCTTCTTTTTCTTCCTATTCCTCTTCTTCAACTTCTTTCTCCTTCTGCTCTTCTTCTTCCTCTTCCTCTTCTTCCTCGTCTTTTTCTTCTTCTTCTTCTTGTTGTTCTTAGTATTCATCTTCTTCTTCTTCGTCTTCTTTTTCTTCTTCCTCATCATAAAAATCATCATCATCTTCTTCGTCTTCTTCTACTTTTGCTTTTTTTCTTCTTTTTCTTCTTTCCTTCTTCTTCTTCTTCTTCTTCTTTCTCTTTTTTTCATCATCATCAACTTCTTCTTCTTCTTCTTCCCTCCCCCACTTTTTCTTCTTCTTATTCGCTTTCTTCTTCTTCTTTTTCTTTTCTTCTTCTCTTTCTTCTCTCCTACTTCTTCTTCATCTTCTTCATCTTTTTATTGATCATTGTCAACTTCTTCTTTTTCTTCATCTTCTACTTCTTCCACTACTTCATCTCCTTCTATATCTCTATCTTCTTGTTCCTTTTCTAATTCTTTTTCTTCAACTTCTTCTTCTTCTTCTTCTTCTTCTTCTCCTTCTTCTTCTTCCTCTTCTTATTCTTCATCTTCTCTTTTTCCACTTCTTCTTCTATTTCTTCTTTTTCCACTTCACCTTCTTCTTCCACTTCTTCTTCCTCTTCTTCCTCCTTCTCTTCTTCCTCCTCTTCTTCCTCTTCTTCTTCTTCTTCTTCTTCTTTCTCTTCTTTTTCTTTTTTTTCCTCTTCTTCTAATTCTTTTTGTTTTTCTTTCCCTTCATCTTCTTCTTCTTTACCCTCTACTTCTTCTTCTTATTCTTCTTCTCTTCTTCTTACTCTTCTTCTTGTTCATCTTCTCCTTTTTCTTTTGCTTCTTTAACCACATCTTCTTCATCATCATCTTCTTCTTCTCCTGTTTCTTCTTCTTCTGTTTCTTCACCTTCTTCTTCTTCTTCTTCTTCTTCGTCCTCTTTTTCTTCTTCATCCTCTACTTCTTCTTCTTCTTCTTCCTCAACTTTTTCTTTGTCTAATTCCTTTTCTTATTCTTCTTCTCTTTTTCTTCTTTTCCTGCATCTTCTACATCTTCATCATCTTGTTTTTCATCTTCTACTTCTTGTATTTTTACTTCTTCTTCTTCTTTTTGTTCTTCTTCTTCATCTTCTTCTTCTTTTTTGTCTTCTTCTTCTTCTTCTTCTTCTTCTACTTCTACTTCTTCTTCTTTGTCATCTTCTTCTACTTCTACTTCTTGCAAAACGAAAACAAAAGAAAATAAAAAATAAATAAAGATTCGAAGATGAAATTTTGTTCCCTATCCTTTAACAGACAAAGAAGAGATGAATTTATAAATTCATCAGATTATAATATAATTCTAGTTGGGGACTGACGGGACTCGAACCCGCAGCTGCCGCCCTTACAGGGCGGTGCTCTGACCAATTGAACTACAATCCGTAGCTTCTTCTTCATCTTCTTCTTCTTCTACCTCTTCTTCTTCTTCTCCTTCTTCTTCTTCATCTTCTTCTTCTTCTCCTTCTTCTTCTTCCTCTTCTTCTTCATCTTCTTCTTCTACTTTTTCTTTTTCTTCTTCTTCATATTCTTCTTCTTCTTCTTCTTCTTCCTCTCCTGCTTCTTCTACATCTTCTTCTTCATCATCTGGTTCTTCATCTTCTTCCTCTTCTTCTTCTTCTTCTTCTTTTTCATCTTCTTTTTCTACTTTTTCATCTTCTTCTTCATCTTCCTCTTCTTCTTCTTCACCTTCCTCTTCTTCTTCTTGTTCTTCTTCTTCTTTTTTTGCATCTTCATCTACATCTTCTTCATGTTCTTCTTCTTCTTGTACTTCTTCTTCTGATTCTTCTTAAGAAGAAGAAGAGAAGAAGAAGATGAAGAAGAAGACGATGATGATGATGATGATGAAGAGGAAGAAGAAAAAGAGAAAGAAGAAGAAAAAGAAAAGAAGAACAAAGAGAATAAGAAGTAGAAGAAGAAGGATAAGAAGAAGAAGCAGAAGAAAAAGAAGAATGTGAACAAGGAGAAGAAAGAATAAGAAAAAAGAAGAAGAGAATAGAAGAAAGAAGAAAAGCATGAAAGAAGAAGAAGAAGAAAAAAGAAGGAAAAGGAAAAAGAAGAAGATGAAGAAGAAGAAAAAGAAAGAAGAGGAAGAAGAAGAAAGAAGAAGATGAAAGACAAAAAAGAAAAAAGAAGAAGAAAGAAGAAGAAGAAGAACAAGAGGAAGAAGAAGAAGATGAGGAAGAAGAAAGAAGAAAGAAGAAGAAGAAGATGAAGAAAAAGAAAGAAGAAGAAGAAGAAGAAGAAGAAGAAGAAGAAGAAGAAGAAGAAGAAGAAAAAGAACAAGAAGTAGAAGAAGAAGAAGAGAAATTTAAAGAAGAAGAAGAAAAAGAGGTAGAAGAGGAAGAAGAAGAAGAAGAAGAAGAAGAAGAAGAAGAAGAAGCAGAAGAAGAAGAAGAAGAAGAAGAAGAAGAACAAGAAGAAACAGAAGAGGAAGAAGAAGAAAAGGAGCATGACAACAAAGAAGAAGAGGAAGAGCAAGAAGAATAATAATAAGAATGAGAATGAGAAGAAGAAAAATAAGAAGAAGATGATGAAGAAGAAATAAGATGAAGAAGAAGTACATGGAGAAGTATATGAAAGAAGAATAAAGAAGAAGAAGAAGATGATGAAAGAAGAAGAAAGAAGAAGGGAAAACAAGAAGAAGAAGAAAGAAGATGATGAAAGAAGACAAAAAAGAAAGATGAAAATGAAGAAATAAACAAAGAAGAAGAAGAAGAAGAAGAAGAAGAAAGAAGGGGATGGAGAAGGAGAAGAAGACGAAGATAAATTATAAGTATAAGACAAAGAAGAACAAAAAGACGAAGAAGGAGAAGAAGAAGAAGAAAAAGAAGAAGATGAAGATGAAGAAGAAGAAAAAAGAAGAAGAAGAAGAAGAAGAAGAAGATAGTAGAGAAATAAGAAGATTAAGAAGAAGAAGAAAGAATTAGAAAGAAGAAAAAGAAGAAGTAGAAGAAGAAAGGGGAAAAAGAAGAAAGAAGATGAAGAAAGAAGAAATGAAAGATGAAGAAAGAAGAAGAAAAAGAAAAAGAAGAAGGAGAAGAAGAAGAAGAAGAAGAAGAAAAAGAAGAAGAAGAAAAGTTGAAGAAGAAGATGATTAGGAATAAGAAGAGGAAGAAGAAGAAGAAGAAGAAGAAGAAGAAGAAAGAAGAAGTAGAAGAAGAAGGAGAAAGAAGAGGAAGAAGAAGAAGGAGAATAAGAAGAAGAAGAAGAAGCATAAGGGGAAAGGAGAAAAATAAAAAGAAGAAGAGGAAGAAGAAGAACAAAAAAGAGGAAAGAAGAAGAACATGGAAGAAGAAGAAAGAAGGAGAAGGACAAGAAAGAAGAAGAGAGGAGTAAAGAGAAGAAAAAGAAGAAGAAAAAAGAAGAAGACAAAAAGAAGAAAGTAGTAGAAAGAAGAAAAACAAGTAGGAGAAGAAGGAAAAGAAGAAAAATAATGAAGAAAGAGGAAGAAAGAAGAAGATGAATGGAAAAGAATGAAGAAGAAAAAGAAGAAGAACGGGAAGAAGAAGATGAAAGAAGAACAAGAAAGAAGATTGAGAAAGAAGAAGAAGGAAGAAGAACAAGAAGAGCAAGAATAAGAGGAAAAAGTAGTAGTAGAAGAAGAAGAAGAAGAAAAAGAAGAAGAAGAAGAAGACAAAGAAGAAGAAGAAGATGAAGAAGAAGAAAAAGAAGTTGAAGGAGAAGAAGAAGAAGAAGATGAAGAAATGGAAGAAGAAGAAGAAGAAGAAGCAGATGAAAGGAGAAGAAGAAGAAGAGGAAGTAGAAGAAGAAGAAAAACAACAACAACAACAACAATAAGAAGAAGAAAGAAGAAGAAAAAGGAAAATGTAGAAGAAGAAATAAGATGAAAGAGGAAGAACAAAAAAGAAGGAAAAAAGAAGAATAAGAAGAAAGAAGAAAAAGAAGAAAAAGAAGATGAAATAAGATTAAAAAGAAGGAGAAGAAAACCAAGAAGAAGAGGATGGAGAAGAAGAAAGAAAAGTGGTAGAAGAACGAAGAAGAAGAAGAAAGAAGAAGAAGAAAGAAAAAGAAGAAGAAGACAGAAGAATAAAAAGAAAAAAGAATAAGAAGTAGAAGAAAGAAGAAGATGTTGAAGTAGGCAAAGAAGATGAAGAAGTAGAAGAAAAAGGAAAAATGAGAAGAAGAACAAGAAAAAAAAGAAGAAAATAAAGAAAGAAAAGGGAAAGAAGTGTAAGAATAAGAAGAAGAAGAAGAAGAAAAAAAAAAAAATAAGAGGAAGAAGTAGATAAAAGAACAAGAAGATGTAGAAGTAGACAAAGAAGAAGTTGAAGAAGAAGAAGAATAGGAAGTAGAAAAAGAAGGAGAAAGAAGAAGAAGAAAAAGAAGAAGAAGAAGAAAGTAGAACAAGAAAGCGGAAGGAAGAAGAAGAAGAAGAAGAAGAAGATGAGTAAAAAGAAGAAGAAGAGGAGGAAGAAGAAGATGATGAAGAAGAAGAAGAGGAGGAAGAAGTAGTAGTAGTAGTAGAAGAAGAAGAAGAAGAAAAAAGAAGAAGAAAGAAGGAGGAAGAAGAAGAAGAAGAAGAAGAAGAAGAAGAATAATAAGAATAAGACAAAGAAGAAGAAGAATATGATTAAGTTAAAGAAGAAAAAGATGATGACAAGGAAGAAGAAGAAAGAAGAAGAAGAAGAAGAAGAAGAAGAAGAAGAAAAAGAAGTGGAAGAAAAAGAAGAACAAGAAAAGGAAGACAAGAGAAGAAGAATGAAGAAGATTCAGAAGAAGAAGAAAGAAGAAAAAAGTAGAAGAAGATGAAAGAAGTAGAAAGAAGAAGATGAAGGAAGAAGAAAAAAGAAGAAGAAAGTAGAAGAAGATGAAAGAAGAAGAAGAAAGAAGAAGATGAAGGAACAAGAAGAAGAAGGAAGAAGTAGAAAAAGAAGGAGAGGAAAAGATGAAGAAAAAAAGGGGAAGATGAAGAAGAAGAGAAGGAAGAAGAAGAAGAAGAAAAGGACGAAGAAGAAGAAGATGATGAAGAAGAATAAGAAGACGATGAAGAAGACGAAGAAGTACAAGAAGAAGAAGAAGAAAGAAGAAGAAGAAGAAGTAGAAAGAAGAAGAAGGAAAAAAGAATAAGAAGAAAGAAGAAGATGAAAGAAGGAGGAGAAGAAGAAAAAGAGGAAAGAAGAAGAAGAAAGAAGTAGAAGAAGAAGATAAAAAAAGAATAAAAAAGAAGAAGAAGAAGTATAAGAAGAAGAAAGAAGAACAAAAAGAAAGAACAAGAAGAAAGAAGAAGAAAGGTGAAGAAGAATGATGATGAATAAGAAAGAAGAAGAAGATGAAGAATAAAGAAAAAGAAGAAGAAGAAGATGATGAAAAAGAAGAAGAAAGAAAAAGAAGAAGAGGAAGAAGAAAGAAGTAGTAGTAGTAGTAGAAGAAGAAGAAGAAGAAGAAGAAGAAGAAGAAGGAGAAGAAAGAAGGGGAAAGAAGAGGGTAGAAGAAGAAGGAAGAAGAAGAAAGAAGAAGAAGAAGTAGAAGAAGAAAGAAGAAAAAAGAAGAAGAATAAGAGGATGTAGAAGTAGAAGAAGAAGAAGAAGAGGAAGAAGGTGAAGAAGAGGAGGAAGAAGAAGTGGATGAGGAAGAAGAAGAGAAAGAAGATGAGCAAGTGGAAGAAGATGTAAAAGAAGAAGAAGAAGCGTAAGAAGAAGAAGAAGAAGAAGAAGAAGAAGAAGAAAAGAAGAAGAAAAGGAAGACGAAGAAAAAAACGAAAGAAGAAGAAAGAAGAAGAAGAAGAAGAAGAAGAAGAGGAAAGAAGAAGAAAGAAGTCGAAGAAGAAAAAGAAAGATAAAGAAGGAAGAAGAAGAAGAAGAAGAATAAGAAGAAAGGAGAGTAGAATAAAGAAGAAAAAGAAGAAAGAAGAAAATGAATAATGAAGAAGAACAAGATGAAGAAGAAGACGAAGAAGAGGAGGAAGAAGAAGAAGATGAAGAAGAAAGAATAAGGAGAAGAAGAAGATGAAGAAGAAGAAGAAGAAGAAGAGGAAGAAGAAGAAGAAGAGGAAGACTAGGAAGAAGAAGTTGAAGAAGTGAAAGATGAAGAAGAAGAAGAAGAAGAAGAATAAGAAGAAGGACAAGAAGACAAAGAAGAAGAAGAAGAAGAAGCATAAATCGAAGAAGAAGGAGGAGGAGAAGAAGAAGAAGAGGAAGAAGGTGAAGTAGACGTAGAAGAAGATGGAGAAGAGGATGAGGAAGAAGAAGAGGAAGAACATGAGGAAGTGGAAGAAGAAGAAGAAGAAGAAGAAGAAGAAGAAGAAGAAAAGGTAGAAGAAGAAGAGAAAGATGATGATGAAGAAGAAGAAGAAAAAAAAGAAGAAAATTAAGAAGAAAAAGTAGAAAGAAGAAGAAAGAAGAAGAAGAAGAAGAAGAAAGAAGAAGAAAGAAGAAGAAGAAAAGATAAGAAGATGAAGAAGAAAGAAGAAGAAAAAAAAAGAAAAAGAGAAAAAAGAAAAAGAAGAAAGATACAGAAGAATGAAGAAGTTGAAGAAAGAAGAGGAAGAAAGAAGGAGAATAAGAAAGAAAAAGAAGAAAGAAGAAGAAGAAGAAGAAAAAGATGAAAGAACAAGAACAAAAAAAGAAGAAGAAAGAAAAAGAAGAAGAAAGAAGAAGTAGAAAGAAGAAGAAGAAGAAGAAGAAAGAAGAAGAAGGAGAGGAAGGAAGGAGAGAAGAAGAAGAAAAAAAAAGAAGAAAAAAAAAGAAGAAAAAGAGGAAGAAAAAAGAAGGAAGAAAGAGAAAAATGAAGAAGATGAAGAAAGAAGAAGAGGAAAGAAGGAGAATAAGAAAGAAAAAGAAGAAGAAGAAGAAAAATTAGAAGGTACAAGAAGAAAAAAGCACAAGAAGAAAGAAGAAGAAGAAAGATGCAGTAGAAAGAAGAAGAAGAAGAAGAAGAAAAAGAAGAAAGAACAAGAAGAAAAAAGCACAAGAAGAAAGAAGAAGAAGAAAGATGTAGCAAAAAGAAGAAGAAGAAGAAGAAGAAGAAGAAGAAGAAAGTGGAAGAAGAAGAAGAAGAAGAAGAAAGAAGAAGAAGAAGAAGAAAGAAGAAGAAGAAGAAGAAGAAGAAAAAGAAAGAAGAAGAAGAAGATGCAAGAAGCATAAAGAAGACAAAGAAGAAATAAGAAGAAGAAAGAAGAAGAAAGAAGAAGAAGAAGAAGAAAGAAGAAGAAGAAGAAGAAGAAGATGCAAGAAGCATAAAGAAGACGAAGAAGAAACAAGAAGAAGAAAGAAGAAGAAGAAGATTGAAGAAGAATAAGAAGTAGAAAAAGAAGAAGAAGAAAGAAGAAGAAAGAAGAAGAAGAAAGAAGAAGAATTAGAAGATGAAGAAGAATCAAAAAGCATAAGAAGAGGAACAAGAAAGAATGATATAAGAGAAGACGAAGAAGAAGAAAGAAGAAGATGATGAAGAAGAAGAAAAAGAAGAGGAATTAGAAGAACAAAAAGAAGAGGAATTAGAAGAAGATGAAGAAACAAAAAGAAGAAGAAGAAGAAGAAGTAAAAGAAGAAGAAGAGGAGAACATGGAGAAATTAAAAGAAGAAAAAGAAGTAGATAAGGAAAGAAGAAAAAGAAAGACGACAGAAGAAAAAAGAAGAAGAAGAAAGAAGAAGAAGAAGAAGAAGAAGAAGAAGAAAAATAAAACAAAGAAGTGGAAGAAGAAGAAGAGGAAGAAGAAGAAGAAGAAGAAGAAGAAGAAGAAGAAGAAGAAGAAAAAGAAGAAGAAGAAGAAGAAGAAGAAGAAGAGGAAGAAGAAAAAGGAAAAAGAGAAGAAAGAAGAAGAAAAAAGAAAAAAAAAGAAGGAGAAGAAAGAATAAGAAGTATGAAGAAGAAGAAGAAGAAGAAAAGAAGAAGTGGAAGAAGAAGAAAAGGAACCAGAAAATGGAGAAGAAGAAAGAAGATGAAGAAGAAGAAACTGATAGAAGAGGAGGAAGTTGAAAGTTGAAGAAGAAGAAGAAGAAGAAGAATAAGAAGAAAGAAGAAGAAGAATAAAGAAGAAGAACAAGAAAGAAGAGAAAGAGAGTAGAAGAAGAAAAATGAAGAATAAGTAGAAGTAGGAGAAGAAAGAAGAAGAAGAAGAAGAAGAAGAAGAAGAAGAAGAAGATGATGATGATGATGATGAAGAAGAAGAAGAAGAAAAAGAAGAAGAAGAAGATGAAGATGAAGATGAAAAGAAGAAGAATAAGAAGAAGAAGAAGAAGAAGAAGAATAAAGAAGAAGAAAAAAAAAGAAGAAAAAGAGGGAGAAAGAAGAAGGAAGAAAGTGAAGAATGAAGGAGAAGAAGAAAGGAGAAGAAGAAAGGAGGAGAAGAAAGAAAAATAAGAAGAAAGAAGACGAAGAAGAAGGGAAAGAAGAAGAAAAATAAGAGGAGAAGAAGAAGAAGAAGAAGAAGAAGAAGAAGAAGAAGCGACGAAGAAGAAGAAGAAGACGAAGAAGAAGAAGAAGAAGTGGAAGTAGGCGAAGGAGTAGAAGAAAGACGAAGAAGAAAGAAGAACAAGAAAGAAGTAGAAGAATGAAGAAGAAAAAGAATTAGAAGAAAGAAGAAGAATAAGAAGAAGAAGAAGAAGAAGAAGAAATAAGTAGAATAAAAAGAAAAAGATGAAAAAAGAAGAACACGAAAGAAGAAGAGAGAAGAAGAAGGAGAAGAAAAAGAAGGAGAAGAAGAAGAAGAAGAAAGTACAAGATGAAGATAGAGGAAGAAAAAAGAAGAAGAAGAAAGAAGGAGAGAAATAAAAGGAGGAAGAAGAAGATGACAATGAAAAAGAAGAAGAAGCAGAATAACAAGAAGAAGAAGAAGAAAGGAAGATGAAGAAAGAAAGAAGAAGAAGAAGAAGAAGTGGAAGAAGAAGAAGAAAAAGAAGAAGAAGAAAAAGAGGGAAGAAGAAGAATAAAGAAGAAGATGTGGAAAGAAGAAGAGGAAAGAAGAAGAAAATGAAGAATGTATTAGATGAAGAAAAGAAGAAAGAAGAAGAAGAAGAAGAAGAAGAAGAAGAAGAAGTAAGAAGAAGAAGAAGAAGAAGAAGAAAGAAGAAAGAAGAAGATGAATTAAGAAGAAGAAGAAAAGGGAAGAAAAAGAAGATGGAAGAAGAAGAAAGAAGAAGACGAAGAAGTATAAGG
>CM043867.1:9717238-9747238 GCA_023846275.1 Vanilla planifolia
TTCCTATTCTTCTTCTTATAGTAATAAAGAAGGATGTGACACTTCATATTCCTATTACTATACAGACCACAATCCCATTGTATACCTTTATATTCCAATAACCCTCTAAAATGGTTTGATAAATCTCCTCGCTATTGTTCTATCGAACTCTTAGAACAATACCAGAATACCAATATACGAGTCAATAGTATAATGGTATCTCCAATAGACAAACAAGAATTTAACAGTCAAATACAGGAAATATTAAATTTAAAATTAATACAAAAGAGCCACAGCTCACATTCTTCTCCAGCATTTATAGTACGAAATCACGCAGAAATAAAACGTGGTAAGGCCCGAATGGTCATCAATTATCGCAAGTTAAACTCTTGCACAAAATTTGATGGTTATTTTATACCAACTGCTGAGCACCTAATCAAACAAATCCAAGGCACTAAATACTATAACAAATTTGATGCCAAATCAGGATTTTGGCAAATCAAACTTACAAACCAAACATCAATAGAATTAACAACTTTTAGCTGTCCACAAGGGCATTTTGAATGGTTAGTTATGCCATTTGGATTAAAAAATGCACCTCAAATATTCCAGAAATGGATTAATTCTATTTTTGGACATTTACCTTATGTCGTCGCTTACATAGACGATATACTTGTTTTTTCTCAAACAGAGGAAGAACATAAAGATCACCTTTTACATGTTATCAAAATAATACTAAACCATGGTATTATTTTGAGTCCAAAGAAAATAGAATTATTCAAAACTGAAATAGATTTTCTTGGAAAACAAATAAAAAATGGTCAAGTACAATTACAAGACCATATATATACAAAAGTTAAAGAGTTTCCCGAAAACTTTACCAGTTTAAAACAACTACAAAGTTTTTTAGGACTTTTAAACTATGGACGAAAGTTTATACCTAAACTTTCTTCCAAAATTAAAGCCTTACAAAACAAATTGGCAACCGAACAAGCCAAATACAAAATGATTAACGGCGAACAACCTCGTCGTTGGAATACAGATAAAATCCCTATTTCTTTGAGTTTAGAATAACAAAAAGAAATTAAACAAATTAAAGAATTTGTTACAAAAAAGCAAATTCTTCATTTTCCAACAGAAGATGAACAAATTATATTACAAACAGATGCCTCAGATTTATTCTGGTCTGGAGTCTTAGTAATAAATACAAATGAGATTGTAGCATATACTTCGGGAAAATTTAAAAAAACCTCAAAGTAAATATGCTACTTATGATAAAGAATTATTGGCTATAAAATTAGTCATTAAAAGCCTCAAAATATATTTACTCCATAGAGTATTTACTATAGAAACTGATAACAAATCTGTTGCCCAATTTTTACAAAAAAAGACTATAAATGATCCAGAAGAAATTCTTCGACGCATACGTCTTGCTTTATACCTTGAAATATTTTCTTACAATGTTAAATATATTTCTGGTTTTACTAACATTGTTGCTGATTTTCTTAGCAGACCATGAACGAAGAAGATCTTAAATTTCTCAAAGACTTTGTAGAAAAAATGAAAAGAGTAGGAGAATTTAATGAATTTCTCCCTAAGAAAGCAAAGGCCCAAAAGGCCGAAGTAGAGACATCTGCCCATAACCAAAAGACAGAAACTTCTCATGCCTAACAGGCATCAAAAACCCAAAAGGTTGATTTAAAAGCCCAAACCCAACAAGGGAAAGATCAAGCTCAACCAGCTAAAGTTTTGATTAAATAGAAAATCAGTTCTTATGGCACTCTCGAAAAGGGAAAGACGTTTGCCTCTACAGTGGCAAAAGAATGGTATAACAAAGCTCTCAAAGAATCAGATCCAGCTTTCATTGAGAAAATTAATGGATGCTTCCATGCTTTACAAGCCAATGATTGGCGATCAGCAAATTATTGGCTAACACAAATTGAGAAAGGTTATTTAAGCTTGAAGCAAACAATGGTCCAACAAACCAATCAAGAAGAAAACTACAAGAAGACCCTGGAATTATTATTGCCCAGATCTACAACAACTCAGTCTTCCTCTTTGCAAAAATGCGAACAACAACTTTCGTCGATTGAATCACTCTCAGAACTATTTGCTAACAGCCATACTTCTGATCTGATTCATTTTCGTATTAAGGATTTCTTATCCTTATTACATCTGTTCAATATAAAGACTGAAGAAACGAGGAAATTAGAGGCTGAAGTTACTGTTCAAGAAATGCTTCAGCTATATCAGAAAAATATTTTGGACGAAGAAAAGTTGCTTTTATTCTTTAAGGAACTTGAGGAAACAAACATAAAGCAATTGTTCCTCAATCAAGAAGTTTTTTATTCTACTGCTGAAAGGCCTAGAATAATAGCTTGCTTCAATGAGATTGCCAAATACCAAGTCCATCTCAGAAAAGGACTAGTACATAAAGTCTATATTAATACCAGACAGCTCGAAGATTATACAGGCTTTATTCCAGACATTTGCAAGAATAGCCTGAATCTTTACTCCACCAAATTCTCAACAATTTTTGTTTTTCGCATATGGACCATCTGGGAAGAACGAGAGTATATCAATTTATACTCTTCAATTCAGTTATGGATGCTTCTAAGACATTCAGATACTCCACCAATACTTGAAGAATTCAAACCAAGCTTATTCAATGAAGAAGAAGCTCGATGGTATGCTGCTACAGACTTTTTTCAGAAGCTAGATTTCAATTCTAAATATCTAGCCAAACAAATTCATTGTGGGAAAACAGTCTGTTTTCTGGACACTTTAGCCAACGAGGCTGAAGATTTAGCTCAGAAAGAAAAGAAAATACAAATGTTTCTGAGAAAGATTAAATTGGGAAAAATAGGACAAGCAGTTAAAGAAGAATTCTTTGCTACTCGCACAGAATACAATTTAGAAAACAATGAATTGGATGAAGAAACAATGGAAGCTTTGGCCCTCACAGATTGAAGCATGGTGGGACCATAAAAAATCACTTTACAAACACTTTTCAACACCTTCAGAAGCATTCCCAGCTACAGCAAAGGCCAATAAATGAAGTACGATCTACAGTGAACAGTGTACGATCTACAGTGAAACAGTGTACGATGAACAGTAAAAAAGTGTACGATGAACAGTAATGTGCAACAGTGCTGAGCAATTATCAGAAGCAATACTACAGGAAATGGTCCTTTCTTTTGCTTCCAACTGAAGCAAGCCTGGTTTATAAATTTAGACACTCTCCAGAGCAAAGGAAACGGAAGAATTTCAGCTTTCTTTTTTTCTGCTTTCTTCTTTCTGTCTCCACTCTGCTCTCTCTTTTCCTACCTCCACTACTATAAACCTCCACTCTTGTAAATTACTTTTGAGTGTTTTTGTATAAAGCTACTAAGCTTGGTGTGCCACTGTAAAAGAGTTTCTTCGTTCATGTTAAATGGATTGTGGTCAGTATGGTATTGTTTACCTTTCTTTTTATTATATTTTTTGATAAACTTCTTTTTTCTAAACCTTTGTTCTTTTCTAAATTCGGGTTTCCATTTTCTTTTAAAAATTTATATCTTGGACTTCGTTTCTTTTTATAAGATTTAAAAGCATATGTCCTCTAGTCATAAACGGGTGGACAACCATAAATATAATTTAAATCTTCTGAGAATTTTGAGCAACAGTTGTAGCCCATTCTAGAGGATTTTAAGTTTCTACTCATTTCCTTTTGAGCAGAAGTATTTTCGCAGATCTTTTCCATAGATTCTGCACGTGCTCTTCTAAGCATTCCCGTGTTGTATTGTCGAAGAGTTTCTCTAGATGTCAACAACTTTTGGTATTTTGTAGATATTATATTGTTTCAAGGAAAGGGTATTTTAGAAAAAAACCCTTGTATCCAAAACTCTTGTTGAGGAGTTTCATTTAGATGATAAATATATCCTATGTATGTAGAAACAAATTCATCTAACATACATATATCACATAATTTCATTTTATGAAGTTTTTCTTCATAGTTTAGGTTTTCACTCCATTCTGCTCCAATAAAATCAGCAACTAGTAGTGAAACCAGCATTTCTATTACAGTTTGTTTATCTGTTTGTTGTAAGATTTTTTGACACTCATCTTTATTATTTCTTTCGAAATTTATCAACCAAGATAGGGCATTTCCTTCCCAGTATGATGTAGCGAATTGTATATATTCTGAAACATTCATAACAGGAGGGAGCATAAATATAGTTCCTTTTATTTTTTGAGTCCATTCTATACAATAGTCTTTAACTCTTTTATATGGTATAGTATCTATGTTTAAAGTGAGTCCCCAAGTAGAGGAGTCTCTCTTTTCTTCTAAGTGACGATTTTTATTTTTATGGTATGTACGCCAATCTGAGCGTTTACCATAATTTAACATGGATGAATATGAAGGAGTAGTATGAACTTGTTCCATATTATCTCATTGAGATTCTTGCATGTTAAACTTCAGGTGAAGGTGTTTGTGGACTATAACCATGAGGACCAGGGAGATAGAGAGCACTTCTACTACTTTCTCCTCTTTCCATCCTAATGTTATAATCATTTTCTGATTGGATTCTATAAAAATCTATAACTTCATGATTTTGTTCATAGAAGTTATAAATTTTTTCACTAGTAATTTCTCTAGTGAGTTCTTTTTGTTGAAGTTTTAAGAACTCCAAGTAAAAGGATTTATCTAATTTTTGTAAATCCATAATAAAGTCTGTGGATTTTAATTTAACCATTATTGTTTGGTTAGTTTTGTTCCAACATAATAGAACTTAGATGTATTATTATGTTTGTGTTCTAGATTCTGAATTTTATCTTTGATCTCTTTTAATAGATCAACGATGAAATTCAGTATTCCTACTATGGTAGGGTCATTTCCAACTGTGGTTGGTATGTGGATTATATGTTCATAATCCTGGATGTTTTCAGTAATCTGACACTTGTAAGTGTTATCGGGAATCAGTATGTTTTTCATTTTGAGTAGATGTTTATGTTTTCTTATTGCTAGATAAGTTTGTAAGATGAGTTTTGATTTTTTAAGAGGCTTGTTCTTCTTTTGTATTATATTTCTGTTTTGACCCACTATTTTACGGCTACATCTACCCTTCCAAAACCGCAAGGTTCCCGTGGCTTTCTGGGGGAAGTTAGGGATTCTTACAAAGACCACCATCCCTAGTAGACTGCTACATAAAATAGGAGCACAGCTATGGTTCGTTTCCTACTCCATAGCGTAAAGAAAGATAATACAAAAAAGAAGAAGAATCTTAAAACAAACTAACTCATTGTACAAACAAATCTTTTAATAAGAAAACATAAACAAAAGTTTACTCAAACATAATATAAGAAGCAAACATAAAGTTTATTTCATAAAAAAAACTTACAGTATAACGTGAGCACAAGGCTCTGATACCAGTTTTACAGCGACACACCAAGCTTAGTAGCTTTATACAAAAACACTCAAAAGTAATTTACAAGAGTGGAGGTTTACAGTAGTGGAGGTAGGAAAAGAGAGAGCAGAGTGGAGACAGAAAGTAGAAAGCAGAAAAAAAAAAGCTAGAATTCTTCCATTTTCTTTTGCTCTGGAGAGTGTTTAAATTTATAGACCAGGCTTGCTTCAGTTGGAAGCAAAAGAAAGGACCATTTCCTGTAGTATTGCTTCTGATAATTGCTCAGCACTGTTGCACATTACTGTTCATCGTATACGTTTTTACTGTTCATCGTACACTGTTCACTGTAGATCGTACTTCATTTATTGGCCTTTGCTGTAGCTGGGAATGCTTCTGAAGGTGTTGAAAAGTGTTTGTAAAGTGATTTTTTATGGTCCCACCATGCTTCAATCTGTGAGGGCCAAAGCTTCCATTGTTTCTTCATCCAATTCATTGTTTTCTGAATTGTATTCTGTGCGAGTAGCAAAGAATTCTTCTTTAACTGCTTGTCCTATTTTTCCCAATTTAATCTTTCTCAGAAACATTTGTATTTTCTTTCCTTTCTGAGCTAAATCTTCAGCCTCGTTGGCTAAAGTGTCCAGAAAACAGACTGTTTTCGCACAATGAATTTGTTTGGCTAGATATTTAGAATTGAAATCTAGCTTCTGAAAAAAGTCTGTAGCAGCATACCATCGAGCTTCTTCTTCATTGAATAAGCTTGGTTTGAATTCTTCAAGTATTGGTGGAGTATCTGAATGTCTTAGAAGCATCCATAACTGAATTGAAGAGTATAAATTGATATACTCTCGTTCTTCCCAGATGGTCCATATGCGAAAAACAAAAATTGTTGAGAATTTGGTGGAGTAAAGATTCAAGCTATTCTTGCAAATGTCTGGAATAAAGCCTGTATAATCTTCGGGCTGTCTGGCATTAATATAGACTTCATGTACTAGCCCTTTTCTGAGATGGACTTGGTATTTGGCAATCTCATTGAAGCAAGCTATTATTCTAGGCCTTTCAGCAGTAGAATAAAAAACTTCTTGATTGAGGAATAATTGCTTTATGTTTGTTTCCTTAAGTTGCTTAAAGAATAAAAGCAACTTTTCTTCGTCCAAAATATTTTGCTGATATAGCTGAAGCATTTCCTGAACAGTAAGAAGGAGAAGAAAGAACAAGCAGAAGAAAGAAGAAGAAGAAAGAAGGAGAAGAAGAAAGAAGAAGAACAAAGATAAAGAAGAAGAAACAAGAATAGAAGAACAAGAAGAAAAAGAAGAAGAGGAAGAAGAAGAAAGAAGAACTAAAAGAGGATGAAGAAGTAAACAAAAAAGGAAGAAGAAGAAGAACAAGAAGTAGTAGAAGAAGAAGAAAGAAGAAGAAAGAAGAAGTAGAACGAGAAAGAAGAAGAAGAAAGAAAAAACCAAAGAAGAAGAACTAGAAGAAGAACAAGAAGAAGAACAACAAAGAAGAAGAAGAAGAAGAATAAGAAGAAACTAGTAGAAGAAAGAAGAAAGAAGAAAGGCGAAATAATAGATAGAAGAAGAAGAACAAAGTGGAAAAAAGAATAAGAAGAAGAAGAAGAAGAAGAAGAAGAAGAAGAAGAAGTAGAAGAATGAGAAGAAGAAGAAGAAGAGCAAAAAGAAGAAGAAGAAGATGAGACAAAAGTAAAAGAAGTAGAGGATGAAGAAGAAGAAGAACAGGAAGAAGAACAAGAAGTAGAAGTAGAAGAAGAACAAGAACAAGAAGAAGAAGTAGAAGAAGCAGAAGAAGAAAAAGAAGAAGAAGAAGAAGAAGAAGAAAGAAGAAGAAGAAGAAAGAAAAAGAAGAAGAAGAAGAAAGTAGAAGCAAAAAGAAGAAGAGGAAGAAGGAAGAAGAAGAAGAAGAGAAAGAAGAAGAAGAAGAAGAAGACGAAGAAGATGAAACAAGACGAAGAAAGAACATGATGAAAGAAGAGAAGAAGAAAGGAGAAGTAGAAAGATGTAGAAGAAGAAAGAAGAAGAAGAGGAAGAAGAAGAAGAAGAAAACGATTAAAGAAGAAGAATAAGAATAATAATAAGAAGAAGGAGAAAGAAGAAGAAGATGGTGAAAAAGAAAGTGAAAGAAGAAGAGAAGAACAAGAAGAATAAAAAGATTAAGAAAGAAGGAGAAGAAGAAAGAAGAAGAAGAAGAAAGAAGAAGGAAAAAGAAGAACATGAAAAGAAGAAGAAGAAGAAAATAGAAGAAGAATGAAGAAGAAGTAGAAGAATAAAAAAGAAGAAAAAGATGTACAAAGAAGAAGAAGAAGAAGAAAGAAGAAGAAGAAGTAGAAGAAGAATAATAAGAAGTAGAAAGAAAAGAAGAAGAAAGAATATGAAAAAAGAAGAAAAAAAAGAAGAAGGTGGAGAAGAAGAAGAAGAAGAAGAAGGAAGTGAAAGAAGAAGAAGAAGAAGAAGAAGAACAAAAAGAAGAAGATAAAGAAAGAAGACGAAGAAAAAAGAAGAAAGAAGAAGAAGAAAGTTAAAAAAAAAAGGAGGACGAGAAGAAGAAGAAGAAGAAGAAGCGGGAGATGAAGAAGAAGTGGAAGAAGAAGTAGAAATAGAAGATGACAAAGAAGAAGAAAAAGAACAAGACAAAGAGTAAAAATAGAAAAAGTAGAAAGAAGAAAGAAGATGAAGAAAGGAGAAGACAGAAGAAGAAGAGGAAAGTAGAAGAAAAAAGAAGACGAAGAAGTAAGAAGATGAACAACGAAGAAGAAGAGGAAGAAGAAAAAGAAGAGCAATAAAAAGAGGAAGAAGAAGAAGAAGAAAAACAAGAAAGAAATAGAAATAGAAGAAGAAGAAGACGAAGAAGAAGAAGTAGAAAGAACAAGAAGAAAGAAGATGAAGATGTAGAAGGAAGAAGTAGAAAGAAGAAGAAGAAGAAGAAGAAGAAGAAGAAGAAGAAGAAGAAAGAGAAGAAGTAGAAGAAGAAGAAGAAGAGGATGAAGAAGAAAAAGAGGAAGAGGAAGAGGAGAAGGAAGAAAATGAAGAAGTGGAAGAAGAAGAAGAAGTAAAGGAAGAAGAAGAAGAGGAACAAGAAGAAAAAGGGGAAGAATAAGAAGAAAAGAAAAGAAGAAGAAGATTAAAGAAGTAGAAAGAAGAAGAAGAAGAATGAAGAAGAGGAAGAAGGAAAAAGAACAAGAAAGAAGAAGAAGAAAAAAGAAGAAGAAATGAGAAGTAGAAAGAAGAAGAAATAAGAAAAAGAAGACTAAAGAAGTAGAAGAAAAAAGAAGAAGAAGAAGAAAGAAAAAGAAGAAGAAAGAAGAAGAAGAAGAAGAAGAAGAAGAAGAAGAAGTAGATGATGAAGAAGAAGAAGAAGGAGAAAGAACAAGATGAATAAAGAAGAAGAAGAAAAGAGAAGAAGAAGAAAGAAAGAAGAAGAATGAAGAAGGAGAAGAAGTAGTGGAAGAAAGAAGAAGACAAAGAAGAAGGAGAGGAAGAAGAAGATGAAAAAGAAGGAGAAGAAGGAAGTAGAATGAAGAAGAAGAGGTGGATGAGGAAGAAGTGGAACAAGAAGAAGAAGAAGAAGAAGAAGAAGAAGAAGAAGAATAAGAAAAAGAAGAGGAAATGGAGAAAGAAGAAGGAGAAGAAGTAGAAGAAGAAGAAGAAGAGGAAGAAGAAGAACAAGAAGGATGAAGAAGAAGAAGAAGGAAAAGAAAGAAGAAGAAGAAGAAGAAGAAGAAAGAAGGAAATGAAGAAAGAAGAAGAACAAAGAAAAAAAAGAAGAGACGAAGAAGAAGAAGAAGATGATGATGATGTTGATGATGAAGAAGAAGGAGAAGAATATGAAGAAGAAGAAGAAGAAAGAAGAAGAAACAAGAAAAAGGAGAAGAACAAAGAAGAAAAAACAATATAATGAAGAAAAAAGTAGAAAAAGAAGAAAAAGAAGAAGAAGAGGAGGAAGATAAAAAAAGAAGAAGAAAAAGTGGGAAAAAGAGGAAGATGAAAGTAGAAGGTAATGAAAGAAGAAGAAGAAAGAAAAAGAGCACAAAAAAGAAGAAGAAGAAAAAAAAGAAGAAAAAAGTACAAGAAGAAAGAAAAACAAGAAAGAAAAAGAAAGAAAAAGTGGAATGAAGAGGAAGAAGGAAAAGCAGAAGAAGAAGAAGAAGAAGAAGAAGAAGAAGAAGAAGAAGAAGAAATAAAAAGAAGCAGAAAAAGAAGGAAAAGAAGAAAGAAGAAGAAGAAGAAGAAGAAGAATAAGAATAAGAAGGAAGAAGAAGAAGAAGAAAAAGAAGAAGAAGAGGAACAAGAAGAAGAAGAAGAAGTGGAACAAGAAGAAGAAGGAGTAGAAGAAGAGGAGGAAGAAGCAGCCAAATAGAAAGAAGTAGAAGAAGAAAGAAGAACAAGAAGAAGGTAAAGCAAGGACAAAGAAGAAGAAGAAAGAAGTTGAAAAAAGAAGAAGAGGAAGAAGTAAAAGAAGCATAGGAAGAAGATGAACAAGGAGAAGATGAAGAACAAGTTGTAGAAGTAGAAGAAGAAAAAAAAAGATGAAGAAAGAAGAAGAAGAAATAAGTAGCAAGACGAAGAGGAAGAAATAAGGGGGAGAAGAAGAAGATGGTGAAGTAGAAGAATAAGAAGAAAAAGAAGAAGATGATGAAGAAGAAGAAGAAGAAAAGAGAAGAAGAAAGAAGAAGAATGAAGAGAAAGAAGAAAGAAGAAGAAGAAGAAGAAAAAGACAATAATAATAATAATAATAATAATAATAATAATAATAAAGAAAAAGAAAAATGAAGAAGAAGAAGAAAAAAGAAGAAAGAAGAAAAAGAAGAAAGAAGAAGAAAGAAGTAGAAGAAGAAAGAACAAAAAGGAGAAAAAGGGGAAGAGAGTAAAAGAAGAAAGAAGGAGAAGAACAAGCAGAAGAAAGAAGTAGAAAGAAGGAGAAGAAGAAAGAAGAAGAACAAAGATAAAGAAGAAGAAACAAGAACAGAAGAACAAGAAGAAAAAGAAGAAGAGGAGGAAGAAGAAAGAAGAAGTAAAAGAGGATGAAAAAGTAGACGAAAAAGGAAGAAGAACAAGTAGAAGGAGAAGAAGAACAAGAAGTAGAAGAAGAAGAAGAAAGAACAAGAAGAAAGGAGAAGAAGAAAGAAGAAGAAGAAGTAGAAGGAGAAAGAAGATGAAGAAAGAAGAAGAAAGAAGAAGAGGAAGAAGAAGAAGAAAAAAGAAGAAGAAATAGAAGAAGAATAATAATAAAGAAGAAGAATAATGAAGAATAAGAAGATTGAAGAAGAAAAAGAAGTAGAAGAAAGAAGAAGAAGAAGGAGAAGATGAAAGAAGAAGAGTAAGAAGAAGAAGAAAGAAGAAACCAAAGAAGAAGAAGAAGTTGAAGAAAAGCAAGAAGAAGAAAAAGAAGAAGAAGAAACTAGTAGAAGAAAGAAGAAAGAAGAAGAAAGAAAAAGAAGAAAGATGAAAGAAGTAGATAGAAGAAGAAGAACAAAGTGGAAAGAAGAATAAGAAGAAGAAGAAGAAGAAGAGGAAGAAGTAGAAGAATAGAAGAAGAAGAAGATGATACAGAAGCAAAAGAAATAGAGGATGAAGAAGAAGAACAGGAAGAAGAACGAGAAGAAGAAGTAGAAGAAGAAGAAGAACAACAAGAAGAAGAAGTTGAAGAAGCAGAAGAAGAAGAAGAAGAAGAAGAAGAAGAAAAAGAAGAAGAAGAAGAAGAAAGAAGAAGAAAGAAGAAGAAGAAGAAGAAGAAAGTAAAAGCAAAAAGAAGAAGAAGAGGAAGAAGGAAGAAGAAGAAAAAGAGGAAGAAGAAGAAGAAGAAATAAGACGAAGAAAGAACATGATGAAAGAAGAGAAGAAGAAAGGAGAAGTAGAAAGAAGTAGAAGAAGAAAGAAGAAGAAGAAGAAGAAAAAGATGAAAGAAGAAGAATAAGAGTAATAAGAAGAAGAAGAAGGAGAAAGAAGAAGAAGATGATGAAAAAGAAAGTGAAAGAAGAAGAGAAGAACAAGAAGAATAAAATGATTAAGAAATCAGAAGAAGAAAGATGAAGAAGAATAAGAAAGAAAAAGGAAAAAGAAGAAGAACATGAAAGAAGAAGAAGAAAATAGAAGAAGAATGAAGAAGAAGTAGAAGAATAAAAAAGAAGAAAAAGATGTACAAAGAAGAAGAAGAAGAAGAAGAAAGAAGAAGAAGTAGAAGAAGAATAAGAAGTAGAAAGAAAAGAAGAAGAAAGAATATGAAAATAGAAGAAGAAGAAAGATGGAGAAGAAGAAGAAGAAGAAGAAGAAGAAGGAAGTGAAAGAAGAAGAAGAAGAAGAAGAAGAAGAAGAAAAAGAAGAAGAAAGATGGAAAAAAAGGAGGAGGAGAAGAAGAAGAAGAAGAGGTGGGAGATGAAGAAGAACTGGAAGAAGAAGAAGAAAAAGAACAAGACAAAGAGTAGAAATAGAAAAAGTGGAAAGAAGAAGAAAGATGATGAAGAAGAGGAAGAAAGGAGAAGACAGAAGAAGAAGAAGAAGAGGAAAGTAAAAGGAAAAAGAAGACAAAGAAGAAAGAAGATGAACAACGAAGAAGAAGAGGAAGAAGAAAAGAAGCGGAATAAAAAGGGGAAGAAGAAGAAGAAAAACAAGAAAGAAGAAGAAGAAGAAGAAGAAGAGGACGAAGAAGAAGAAGAAGAAGTAGAAAGAACAAGAAGAAGAAAGAACAAGAAGAAAGAAGACGAAGATGTAGAAGGAAGAAGTAGAAAGAAGAAGAAGAAGAAGAAAGAGAAGAAGAAGAAGAAGAAGAAGAAGAGGATGAAGACGAAGAAGAGGAAGAGGAGATCGAAGAAGATGACGTGGAAGAAGAAGAAGAAGAAGAAGAAGAAGAGAAAGAAGAAGAAGAAAAAGGAGAAGAATAAGAATAAGAAGAAGAAGAAGAAAGAAGAAAAGAAAAGAAGAAGAAGATGATTGAAGAAGTAGAAAGAAGAAGAAGAATGAATGAAGAAGAGGAAGAAGGAAAAATAACAAGAAAGAAGAAAAAGAAAAAGAAGAAGAAATGAGAAGTAGAAAGAAGAAAAAATAAGAAAAAGAAGATTAAAGAAGTAGAAGAAGAAGAAAGAAGAAGAAGAAGAAAGAAGAAGAAGAAGAAGAAGAAGAAGAAGAAGAAGAAGAAAAAGAAGAAGAAGAAGTAAAAGAAGAAGAAGAAGAAGAAGAAGAAGAAGAAAGAAGAAGATGAATAAGGAAGAAGATGAAAAGAGCGGAAGAAGAAAGAAAGAAGAAGAAGAATGAAGAAGGAGAAGTAGAGGAAGAAAGAAGAAGACGAAGAAGAAGGAGAGGAAGAAGAAGATAAAAAATTAGAATAAGAAAGTAGAATGATGAAGAAGAGGTGGATGAGGAAGAAGTGGAAGAAGAAGAAGTACAAGAAGAAGAAGAAGAAGAAGAAGAATAGGAAGAAGAAGAAGAAAAAGAGAAAGAATAAGGAGAAGAAGAAGAAGAGGAAGAACAAAGAAGGAAAAGAAGAAAGAAGAAGAACAAAGAAAAAAAGAAGAGATGAAGAAGAAAAAGAAGAAGAAGATGATGCTGATGAAGAAGGAGAAGAATATGAATTGAAGAAGAAGAAATAAGAAAAAGAAGAAGAACAAAGAAGAAAGAATATAATGAAGAAAAAAGTAGAAAAAGAAGAAGAAGAAGAGGAGGAAGATAAAAAAGAAGAAAAAGTGGGAAAAAGAAAAAGATGATGAAAGAAGAAGAAGAAAGAAGAAGAGCACAAAAAAGAAGAAGAAAGAAGAAGAAGAAGAAGAAGAAGAAGAAAAAGAAGAAAAAAGTATAAGAAAAAAGAACTGCAAGAAAAGAAAGAAAAAGTGGAATTAAGAGGAAGAAGAATAAAGTAGAAGAAGAAGAAAAAGAAGAAGAAGATGAAGAAGAAAAAAGAAAAAGAAGCAGAAAAAGAAGAAAAAGAAGAAAGAAGAAGAAGAAGAAGAAAGAAGAAGAAGATGAAGAAAAAGATGAAGAAGAGGAACAAGAAGAAGAAGAAGAAGGAGAGGAACAAGAAGAAGAAGGAGCAGAAGAAGGGAAGTAGCCAAATAAGAAGTAGAAGAAGAAAGAAGAATAAGAAGAAGGTAGTACAAGGATAAAGAAGAAGAAGAAAGAAGTTGAAAAAAGAAGAAGAAGAGGAAGAAGTAAAAGAAGCAGAGAAAGAAGATGAATAAGAAAAAGAAGAAGAAAAAGTTGTAGAAGTAGAAGAAAAAAAAGATGAAGAAAGAAGAAGAAAGAAGAAGAAAGAAGAAGAAATAAGTAGCAAGACGAAGAGGAAGAAATAAGGGGGAGAAGAAGAAGAAGATGAAGTCGAAGAATAAGAAGAAAAAGAAGAAGATGATGAAGAAGAAGAAAGAAGAAGAATGAAGAGGAAGAAGAAAGAAGAAGAAGAAGAAGAAAAACACAAATAATAATAATAATAATCATAATAATAATAATAATAATCATAATAATAAAAATAATAATAATAATAATACTCGTAATAAAAATTAGAAGAAGAATAAAGAAAAAGAAAAATGAAGAAGAAGAAGAAAGAAGAAGAAAGAAGAAAAAGAAGAAAGAAGAAGAAGAAGGAAGTAGAAGAAGAAAGAAGAACAAAAAATGAGAAAAATGGGAAGAGAGTAAAAGAAAAAAGAAGGAGAAGAAAGAACAAGCAGAAGAAAGAAGAAGAAGAAAGAAGGAGAAGATTAAAGAAGAAGAACAAAGATAAAGAAGAAGAAACAAGAATAGAAGAACAAGAAGAAAAAGAAGAAGAGAAAGAAGAAGGAAGAAGAAGTAAAAGATGATGAAGAAGTAGACGAAAAAGGAAGAAGAACAAGTAGAAGAAGAACAACAAGAAGTAGAAGAAGAAGAAGAAAGAACAAGAAGAAAGAAGAAGAAGAAAGAAGAAGAAGAAGTAGAAGGAGAAAGAAGAAGGAGAAAGAAGAAGAAGAAGCAGATGATGAAGAAAAAGAAGGAGAAAGAAGAAGAAGAAGAAAAAAAAGGAAGAAGAAGAACTAGAAGAAGAAGAATAATAAAGAAGAAGAAGAATAAAGAATAAGAAGATTGAAGAAGAAAAAGAAGTAGAAGAAAGAAGAAGAAGGAGAAGATGAAAGAAGAAGAGTAAGAAGAAGAAAGAAGAAAGAAGAAAC
This sequence comes from Vanilla planifolia, assembly GCA_023846275.1. Classification (NCBI taxonomy): domain Eukaryota; kingdom Viridiplantae; phylum Streptophyta; class Magnoliopsida; order Asparagales; family Orchidaceae; genus Vanilla; species Vanilla planifolia. The sequence goes on from CM043867.1 coordinate 9,731,744, forward strand.
CAAAGAAGAAGAAGAAGTAGGAGAAGAACAAGAAGAAGAACAAGAAAGAAGAAGAAAAAGAAGAAGAAGAAACTAGCAGAGGAAAGAAGAAGAAAGAAAAAGAAGAAAGGCGAAAGAAGTAAATAGAAGAAGAAGAACAAAGTGAAAAGAAGAATAAGAAGAAGAAGAAGAAGAAGAAGAAGTAGAAGAATGAGAAGAAGAAGAAGAAGAGCAAAAAGATGAGACAGAAGTAAAAGAAGTAGAGGATGAAGAAGAAGAAGAACAGGAAGAAGAACAAGATGTAGAAGTAGAAGAAGAAGAAGAAGAACAAGAAGAAGTAGAAGAAGTAGAAGAAGTAGAACAAGCAAAAGAAGAAGAAGAAGAAGAAGAAAGTAGAAGCAAAAAGAAGAAGAGGAAGAAGGAAGAAGAAGAAGAGGAAGAAGGAAGAAGAAGAAGAGGAAGAAGAAGAAGAAGAAGAAGAAGAAACAAGACGAAAAAAGAACACGATGAAAGAAGAGAAGAAGAAAGGAGAAGTAAAAAGAAGTAGAAGAAGAAAGAAGAAGAAGAAGAAGAAGATGATGATGATGAAAGAAGAAGAATAAGAATAATGAGAAGAAGAAGGAGAAAGAAGAAGAAGATGGTGGAAAAGAAAGTGAAAGAAGAAGAGAAGAATAAGAAGAATAAAAAGATTAAGAAAGAAGAAGAAGAAAGAAGAAGAAGAAGAAGAAAGAAGACGGAAAAAGAAGAACATGAAAAAAGAAGAAGAAAATAGAAGAAGAATGAAGAAGTAGAAGAATAAAAAAGAAGAAAAAGATGTATAGAGAAGAAAAAGAAGAAGAAGAAGAAGAAGAAAGATGAAGAAGAAGAAGAAGTAGAAGAAGAAGAATAAGAAGTAGAAAGAAAAGAAGAAGAAAGAATATGAAAAAAGAAGAAGAAGAATGAAGAAGGAGAAGAAGAAGAAGAAGAAGAAGAAGTGAAAGAAGAAAAAGAAGAAGAAGAAGAAGAAGAACAACAAAAAGAAGAAGATAAAGAAAGAAAACGAAGAAAAAAGAAGAAAGAAGAAGAAGAAAGATGAAAAAAAAAGGAGGAGGAGAAGAAGAAGAAGAAGAAGAAGAAGCAGGAGCTGAAGAAGTGGAAGAAGAACTACAAAAAGAAGAAGAAAAAGAACAAGACAGAGTAGAAATAGAAAAAGTGGAAAGAAGAAGAAAGAAGATGAACAAGAGGAAGAAAGGAGAAGACATAAGAAGAAGAGGAAAGTAGAAGGAATAAGAAGCTGGAAAAGAAAGAAGATGAACAACGAAGAAGAAGCGGAAGAAGAAAAAGAAGAGGAATAAAAAGAGGAAGAAGAAGAAGAAAAACAAGAAAGAAGTAGTAGAAGAAGAAGAAGAAGAAGAAGAAGACGAAGAAGAAGAAGAAGTAGAAAGAACAAGAAGAAGAAAGAAGACGAAGATGTAGAAGGAAGAAGTAGAAAGTAGAAGAAGAAGAAGAAGAAAAGGAGAGAAGAAGAAGATGAAGAAGAAGAAGAAGAAGAGGAGATGGAAGAAGATGAAGTGGAAGAAGAAGAAGAAGAAGAAGCAGAAGAAGAAGAATAAGAAGAAGCAAAAGGCAAAGAACAAGAAGAATAAGAAGAAGAAGAAGAAGAAGAGTTGAAGAAGAAGAAGAAGAAAATAAAAGAAGAAGAAGATTAAGGAAGTAGAAAGAAGAAGAAGAATGAAGAAGAGGAAGAACGAAAAAAAACAAGAAAAAAGAAGAAGAAAAAAGAAGAAGAAGAAGAAGAAATAGAAGAAGAAGAAGAAGAAGAAGAAGAAGAAGAAGAAGAAGAAGAAGAAGAAGAAGTAGATGATCAAGAAGAAGAAAAAGAAGAAAGAAGAAGACGAATAAAGAAGAAGAAAAGAGAAGAAGAAGAAAGAAAGAAGAAGAAGAATGAAGAAGGAGAAGAAGTAGTGGAAGAAAGAAGAAGACGAAGAAGAAGGAGAGGAAGAAGAAGATGAAAAAGAAGAAGGAAGTAGAATAAAGAAGAAGAGGTAGATAAGGAAGAAGTGGAAGAAGAAGAAGAAGTGAAAGAAGAATAAGAAGTAGAAGAAGAAGAAGAATAGGAAGAAGAAGAACAGGAGAAAGAAGAAGGAGAAAGAGAAGAAGAAGAAGAAGAAGAGGAAGAAGAAGAAGAAGAAGAAGAAAGAAGAAGAAAACGAAGAAGACGAAAAATGTTGAAGAAAGAAGAAGATGAAGGAAGAAGCGGAAGAAGAAGGAAGAAGAAGAAGAGACAAGATGAAGAAAAAGAAAAAGAAGAAGAAGAAAGAAGGAGAAGAAGAAAGAAGAAGAAATGAAAAGAAGACAAAAAAAGAAGTAGAAGAAGAAGAAGAAGAAGAAGAAGAAGAAAGAAGAAGAAGAAGAACAAGATAGATGAAGAAGATAAAGAAGAAGATGGAAGAAGAAGATAAAGAAGAATAAGATGAAGAAGAAAGTAAATGAAAAAGAAGAAGAAGAAGAAGAAAAGAAGAGGATCAAGAAGAAGAAGAATAAGAAAAGGAGGAAGAGGAAAAGAAGAAGAAGAAAAAGAAGAAGATAAAGAAGAAGAAGAAGAAGAAGAAGAAGAAGAAGCTGTACAAGTAGAAGAAAAAAGGGGAAGAAGAAAAAGGAGGAGAAGAAGAAGAAAGAAGAGGAAGATGAAGATGAAGAGGAAGAGGAAGGAGTTGAAGAGGAAGAAGAAGAAGAAGAAGAAGAAGAAGAGGAAGAAGAATAAAGAAAAAGAAAAATGAAGAAGAAGAAGAAAGTAGAAGAAACAAGAAAAAGAAGAAAGAAGAAGGAGAAGATGGAAGTAGAAGAAGAAAGAAGAAGAATAAAAAAGGAGAAAAGGGGGAAAAGATAAGAAGAAAGAAAGAGAAGAAAGAACAAGAAGAAAGAAGAAGAAGAAAGAAGTAGAAGAAGAAAGAAGAAAAAGAAATAAATAGAATTGGAAAGAAGAATAGAAGAACAAGAAGAAAAAGAAGAAGAAGAAGAAGAAGAAAAAGAAAGAAGAAGAAGAAGTAAAATTAGAGGAAGAAGTAGAAGAAAAGGAAGAAGAAGAGGTAGAAGAAGAAGAAAATAAGAAGTAGTAGAAGGAGAAAGAACAATAAGAAAGACGAAGAAGATAGAAGAAGAAGTAGAAGGAGAAAGAAGAACAAGAATAAAGAAGTAGAAGAAGCGAATGATGAAGAAGAAGAAGAAGAAGAAGAAAAAGGAATAAAAAGAAGTAGAAGAACTAGAAGAAGAAGAAGAAGAAGAAGAAGAAAAATAAAGGAGAAGAAGAATGAAGAATAAGAAGATTGAAGAAGAAAAACAAATAGAATAAAGAAGAAGCAGAAAGAGAAGAAGAAAGAAGAAGAGTAAGAAGAAGAAGAAGAAGAAAGAAGATGAAAAAGAAGATGAAAAAGAAGATGAAGAATTAGAAGAAGAACAAGAAAGAAGATTAAGAAAAAGATGATGAAGCAACTAGAAGATGAAAGAAGAATGAAGAATTAAGAAAAAGAAGAAAAGCAAAAGAAGTAGATAGAAGAAGAATAACAAAGTGGAAAGAAGAAGAAGAAGAAGAAGAAGAAGAGAGTAAAGATAAGAAGAAGAAGAAGATGATGATGCGACAGAAGTAAAAGAAGTAGGGGATGAAGGAAAAGAAGAACAAGATTTAGAAGTAGAAAAAGAAGAAGAAGAAGAAGAAGAAGGAAGAAGAAGAGGAAGAAGAAGAAGAAGAAGAAGAAGAAGAAGAAGAAGGAACAAGACGAAGAAAGAACAAGGTGGAAGAAAAAGAAGAAAGGAGAAGTAGAAAGAAGTAGAAGAAGAAAGAAGAAGAGAAGAACAAGAAGAAGAAGAAGAAGACGAAGAAGAAGAGGAAGAAGAAGAAGAAGAAGAAGAAGAAAAAGAAGAAGAAGGAGAAGAAGGAGAAGAAGAAGAAGAAAAAGAAGACAGAAGAAGAAGAAGTAGAAGAAGAAGGACAAAGAAGAAGAAGAACATGAAGAAGAAAGTAAAAGTAGAAGAGAAGAAGAAGAACAACAACAAGATGAAGAAAGAAGAAGAAAAAAGAAGAACATGAAACAAGAAGAAGAAAAAAGAAGAAGAATAAAGAAGTAGAAGAATAAAGAAGAAGAAAAAGAAGTGTAGAGAAGAAGAAGAAGAAGAAGAAGAAGAGGAAAGAAGAAGAAGAAGTAGAAGAAGAAGAAGTAGTAGAAGAAGAAGAAGAAGAAGAAGAAGAAGTAGAAAGAAATAGAAGACAAAAGAAGAAGAAAAAAGAAGAAGAATAAAAAAGAAAGAAGAAGGAGAAGAAGAGGAGGAAGAAGAAGAAGAAGAAGAAGAACGAAAAGAAGATGATAAGGAAAGAAGAAGAACAAAAAGAAGATGATAAAGAAAGAAGAAGAAGAAAGAAGATGAAAGAAGAAGAAGAAAGATGAAAGAAGAAAGAAGAAGAAGAAGAAGAAGAAGAAGAAGAGGAAGAAGAAGTTGAAAACGAAGAAGATATAGAAGAAGAAAAAGAAGAAGATAAAGAAGAGAAGTAGAAAAGCAAGAAAGAACAAGAAAGAAGAAGAAGAAGAGGAAGAAAGGAGAAGAAAGAAGACGAAAAGGAAACTAGAAGGAAAAAGAAGAAGAGGAAAGAAGATGAACAATGAAGAAGAAGGAGAAAGAAGAAGAAGAAGAAGAAAAAGAAGCGGAAGAAAAAGTGGAACAAGTGAAGAAAAAGAAGAAAGAAGAAGACAAAGAAGAAGAACAAGAAGTAGAAAGAATAAGAAGAAGAAAGAATACGAACAAAGAAGACGATGAAGAAGGAAGAAGTAGAAAGAAGAAGAAGAGAAAAAAGAAGAACGAGAAGAGAAAAAAAGAGGACGAAGACGAAGAAGAGGAAGAGGAAGAAGAGGTGGAAGAAGATGAAGTAGTGGAAGAAGAAGAAGAATAATAATAAGAATAAGAAAGAAGTAGAGAAAAGAAGAAGAAAGAAGAAGAAGAAAGAAGAAGAGGAAGCAGGAAAAAGAACAAGAAAGAAAAAAAGGAAGAAGAAGAAAAAGTGGAAGAAAGAAGATGAAAAAGAAAGGAGAAGAAGAAGAAAGAAGAAGAAATAAGAAAAAGAAGAAGAAAGTAGAAGAAGAAAATAATAATAATAATAATAATAATAATAATAATAATAATAATATTAATAATAATATTAATAAGAAGAAGAAGAAGAAGAAAGAAGCAGAAGAAGAAAGAAGAAGATGAAGAAGGAGGAGAAGAAGAAGCAGAAGAAGAAGATGATGATGATGAAAGAATAAGAGAAAGAAAGAAGAAGAAGAAGAAGAAGAAGAAGAAAGAAGAAGAAGAAGAAGAAGAAAGAAGAAGATGAATAAAGAAGAAGAAGAAAAGAGAAGAAGAAGAAAAAAGAAGAAGAAGAATGAAGAAGAAGAAGTAGAAGAAGAAAGAAGAAGACGAAGAAGAATGAAGAAGAAGAAGTAGAAGAAGAAAGAAGAAGACGAAGAAGAGAGGAAGAAGAAGAAAAAGAAGAAGGAGAAGAAGAAGGAAGAAGAAGAAGAGGATGTGGAAGAAGAAATGGAAGAAGAAGAAGAAGTGGAAGAGGACGAAGAAGAAGAAGAAGAAGAAGAGGACAAAGAAGAAGAAGACATGGAAATAGAAGGAGAAGAAGAAGAAAAAGAAGAAGAAGAAGAAGAAAAAGAAGAAGAAGAAAGAAAATGAAGAAAAAGAAGAAGAAAAAGAAGAAGAAAAAGAAGAAGAAAAAGAAGAAGAAAAATGTTGAAGAAAGAAGAAGACGAAGGAAGAAGTGGAAGAAGAAGGAAGAAGAAGAAAGAAGAAGAAGAAAAAGAAAAAGAAGAAAAAGAGGAAGAAAGAAGAAGAAGAAAGAAGGAGAAGAAGAAAGAAGAAAAAAGAAAAAAAAGAAGAAAGAAGAAGGAGAAGAAGAAGTAGAAGAAGAAGAAGAAGAAGAAAGATGAAGAATAAAGGACAAGAAGAAAGAAGAAGAAGAAAAAAAAGTAGAAGAAGAAAGAAAGAAGAAGAAGAAGATAAGGAAGAAGAAAGTTGATGAAGAAGAAAAAAAGAGAAAAAAGAAGAAGAAGATGAAGAAGAAGAAAGAAGAAGAATAATAATAAGAAGAAAAAGAAGAATAAAAAAGAATAAGAAGAATAAAGAAGGAAAAGAGGAAGAAGAGGAAGAAAACATGAAGAATAATAAGAAGTAGAAGTACAAGAAGAGGAAGAAGAAGGAAGAAGAAGAAGAAGATAAAAAAAGAAGATAAAGAAGAAGGAAGAAGACAAAGAAGAAGAAGAAGATGAAGAAATTAGAAGAAGAAAAAAAGAAGAAAAAGAAGAAAAAGAAGAAAAAGAGGATGAGGAAGAAGAAGAAGAAGAAGAAGAAGATGAGGAAGAGAAAAAGAAGAAGAAGAAGAAGAAGATATAGAAGTAGAAGAATGAAAGAGAAGAAGAAAAAGGAGTAGAAGAAGAAAGAAGAGGAATTGAAGAAGAAGAAGAAGAAGAAAATGATGATGACGAGGAAGAAGAAGAAAATGATGATGATGAGGAAGAAGAATCGGAAGAAGAAGAAGAAGAAGAAAAAAAGAAGAAAAAGAGGAAGAAGAAGAAAAAAAGAAGAAGAGGAAGAAGAAGAAGAAAAAGAACAAGAAGGAAAAGAAGAAAAAAAAGAAGGAGAAGAAGAAGTGGAAGAAGAAAATGAAGATGAAGAAGAAGAGGAACAAGAAGAAAAAGAAGAAGAAGAAGAGGAAGAATAAGAAGAAGAAGGGGAAAGGGCAAAAGATGAAGAAGAAGAAGAAGAAAAAGAAGATGAAGTGAAGGAAGAAGCAGAAGAAGAAGAACAAGAGGAAGAAGAAGCAAAAGAAGAAGTAGCAAAAGGAGACGAAAAAAGAAGAAGAAAAAGAAAGAAGAAAAAAGAGCAAAAAGAAGAAAGAAAAAGAAGAAAGAAGAAGAAGAAGAAGAGGAAGAAGAAGAGTAAGAGGAAAAATAATTAGAAGAAGGAGAAGTGGAAGAAGAAGAAGAAGGAGAAGTAGAAGAAGAGGCATAAGAAGAAGAAGAAAAAGAAGAAGATGAAGAGAAAGAAGAAGGAGGAGAAGAAGAAGAAGAACAAGGAGAAGGCGAAGATGTAGTTGAAGAAGAAGAAGAAGAAGAATAAAGAAGTGGAAAAAGAAGAAGAAGAAGAATAAAGAAGTGGAAGAAGAAGAAGAAGAAGATGAAGAAAGAAGAAGAAGAAAGTAGAAGAAGATGCAAGAGGAAAGAAGAAAGAAGAAGAAGAAGAAAGAAAATGAAAGAAGAAGAAAGAAGAAGAATAAGGAAGAGGAAAGAAGAAGAGGAAGAAAGAAGATAGAATATGAAAGGGAAAGAAGAAGAAGAGGAGGAAGATGACAAAGAAGAAAGAAGAAGAAGAAAGAAGAAGAAGAAGAAGAAGATGAAAGAAGCATAAGAAGAAGAAGAAAGAAGAAGAAGATGAAGAAGAAGAAGAAGAAGAAGAAAGAAGAAGAAGTAGAAGAAGAAGAAGAAGATGATGAAGAAGAAGAGGAAGAAGATGAATAAAATGAAGAAGAACAAGAAGAAGAAGAAGAAAAAGAAGAAGAAGAAGAAGAAGAAGAAAATGAACAAGTAGTAGAATAAGAAGTAGAAGATGAAGAAGGTAAAAGAAGAAGAAAGAAGAAGAAGAAGAAGAAGGTAGAAGATGAAAGAACAAGAAAAAAAAAGAAGAATAAAGAACAACAAGAATAAAAGAAGAAGAACAAAGAAGAACACGAAGAAAGATGAAGAAGAAGAAGAAGGTGAACAAAATTTAGAAGAAGAAGAAGAAGTAGAAGAAGAAGAAGAAGAAGAAAGAAGAAGAAGAAGAAGAAAGATGAAGAATAAAGAAGAACAAGAAGAGAGATGAAGAAGAAGGAAGAAAGAAGAAGAAGAAGAAGAAGAAGAAGATGAAGAAGAAAGAAAAAGAAGTAGAAGAAAAAGAAAAATGAAGAAGAAGAAAGTGAAGAAGAAAGAAGAAAATGAAGAAGTTGCAGAATAAAAAAGAAGTAAAAGATGAATTAGAAGATGAAGCAAGAAGAAGAAGAACGAAGTAGAAGAGAGAAAAAGAACAAAGAAGAAAGAAGAAGAAAGAAGAAGAAGAAAGAAGAAAGAAGAAAGAAGAAGAAAGAAGAAGATGAAAAGAGGAAAGAAGATAGAAGAAGGAAGAAGAAGAAGAAGAAAGAAGAAAGAAGAAGGAAGAAGATAAAGAAGAAAGAGGAAAGAAGAAGGAGAAGAAGAAGAAGTTGAAGAAGAAGAAGAAGAAGAAGAAGAAGAAAAAGATGTAGTAAAAGAAAAAGAAGAGAAGAAGAAGAAGAAGAAGAAGAAGAAGAAGATGTAGAAGAGGAAAACGAAGAAGAAGAAGAAAAAAATGAAGAAGAAGAAGAAGAAGAGGAAAAAGAAAGAGAAGTAGAAGAAGAAGAAAAAGAAGAAAAGGAAGAAGAAAAAGAATAAGAATACGAAGAAGATGAAGAAAAAGAAGAAGACAAAGTAGAAGAAAGAAGAAGAAAGAAGAAGCAGATGAAGGAGGAAGAAAGATGAAGAATAAAAAAGAAGAAGAAGAATGAAGAGGAGGAAGAAGAAGAAGATTTAGAAGAAGAAACAAGAAGAAGAAGAAGAAGAAAGAAGAAGGAAGAAGAAGAAGATAGAATAGGAATAAAGAAGAAGAAAGATTAGGAAGAGGAAGAAGAACAAGAAAGAAGAAGAAGAAGATGAAGAAGAAGAAGAAAGAATAAAATGAAGAAACAAAAAAAGAAATAGATGAATGAAGAAGAAGAAGAAGAAGAAGAAGCAGAAGAAAGAAGAAGAAGAAGGTGAAGAAGAGAAAGAAGAAGAAGCAGAAGAGGTACCAGAAGAATAAGAAGAAAAAAAAGAAGTAGGAGAAGAAGAAGAAGAAAAAGAGGAAGTAGAAGAACAAGAAGAAGACGAAGAAGCAGAAGATGAAAAAAAAGAAGAAAAAAGAATAAGAAGCAGCAAAAAGAATGAGAAAAAGAAGAAAAAAGAAATAGAAGATGAAGAAGAAGAAGAAAAAGAAGAATAAAAAATAAGAAGATTAGAAGGAAACAGGCAGAAGAGGAAGAGAAAAGAAGAATAAGTAAAAGAAGAAAGAAGAAGAAGAAGAAGAAGAAGGAGAAAGAAGAAGAAGAAGAAAGAAGAAAGAAGAAGAAGAAGAAGAAGAAGTAGAAGAAGAAAAAGGAGGAGAAGAAGATGAATAAAGAAGAATAAGAATAAGAAGAAGAACAAGAAGAAAAAGAAGAAGAAAAAGAAGAAGAAGAAGTTGATGAAGGACAAGAAGAAGCAAAAGCAGAAGAAGAAGAAGAAGAAGAAGAAGAAGAAGAAGAAAGATGAAGAAGCAAGGAAAAGAAAGAAGAAAAAGAAGATGGAGAAGAAGGAACAAGATGAAGAATAAGAAGAGGAAGAAGAAGAAGAAGAAGAAGAAGAAGAGAAGAAGAGGTAGAAGAAAAAAAAAGAAGAAGAAGAATAAATGCAGAAGAAGATGATGAAGAAGAAGACGACGAAGCAAAAGAAGAAGGAGAAGAACAAGAAGAAGAAGAAAGATCAAGAAAAAATAAGTAGGAGAAGAAGATGAAAAAGAGGAAGAAGTAATCGAAGAAGAAGAAGACGAATAAGATGAAGAAGAAGAAAAAGAAGAAGAAGAAGAAGAAGAGGAAGAAAAAGAAGAAGAAGAGAAGAAGGAAGTAGAAGAAGTGGAACAAGAAAGAATAAGAGGAAGTAGAAAAAGTTAGAAGAAGAAGAACAAAGAAGAAGGAGAAGAAGAAGAAAGAAGTAGAGGAAGAAGAAGAAGAAGAAGAAGAAGAAGAAGAAGAGAAGAAAAAATACAAAAAAAAAAGATGAAAAAGAAGAATGTAGAACAAAGAAGAAGAAAAAAAAATAAGAACAAGAAGAAAGAAGAAGAAGAAAGAAGAAAAAGGGGAAATAAGAGGAAGAATGATGAAAAAGAAGAAATTAAAAGATGAAAAAGAAGAGGAAGAAGTGAAAGAAGAAGAAGAGAAAGCAAAAGAAGAAGAGGAAGAAGTAGAAAAAGAAGAATAGGAAGAAAGAAGAAGAAGAAGAAAAAAAGAAGATAAAAGAAGGAGAAGAAGAAGCAAAAAGAAGAAGAAGAGGAAGAAAGAAGGAAAAGACAAAGAAGAAGGAAAAAGAAGAAGAAAGAAGGAGAAGAAGTAGAAATAAAAAGAAAAAAAAAGTTGTAAAAGAAGAAGAAGAATAAGAATAAGAAGAAGAAGAAGAAGAAGAAGAAGAAGTTTGAGTACGAGAAGAAGAAGATGAAGAAGAAGAAGAAATAAGAAGAAAGAAGAATTAGAAGAAGAATTAGGATGAAAAAAAGAAGAAGAAGAAAAGAAAACAAAGGAAGGAAAAAAGAAGAAAGGGGAAGTATGAAGAAGAAGTAGAAAGAAGAAGGAAAAGAAGAAGAAAAAGAACAAAAGAAGAGGAAGTTGAAGAAGAAGAAGAAGAAAAAATGGAAGAAGAAAAAGAAGAAGAGGAAGAAGAAGAAGAAAAAGAGGAAGAAGAATTAAAAAAATTAAAAAAAAGAAGTAGAACAAGAGGAAGAAGAAGATGAAAAAGAAAAGAAGTAGAAGAAGAAGAAAGTGTAGATGAAGGAAGAAGAAGAAGAACGAAGAAAGAAGTTTAAAGAAGAAGAAGAAAGGCGAAAGAAGAGAAAAGAAAAAGAAGAAGAAAAAGGAACGAAGGAGAAAAAGAATAGGATTAAGAACTAGAAAAAAAGGAAGAACAAGAAAAAGAATAAGAAGAACAAGAAAAATAACAAGAGGAAGAAGAAGAAGAAGAAGAAGAAGGAGATGAGGAAGAAGAAGAAGAAGAAGAAGAACCAGAAGAAGAAGAAGTAGAAGAGAAAGAGAAAGAGGAAGAAGAAGAAGAAGAAGAAGGAGAAGAAGAACAAGTAGAAGAAGAAGAAAAAGAAGAAGAAAGATAAAGAAAGAAGAAGAAGAAGAAAAAGAGAGAAGAAAGAAGAAGAAGAAGAAGAAGAAGAAGAAGAAGAAGAAGAAAGAAAATGAAGAACCAAAAGAATAAAGTAGAAAAAGAAGAAGAATAAAGGAGAAGGAGAAGAAAAAGAAGAAAGAAGAAGAAGAAGAAGAAGAAGATGAAGATGGTGAAGAAGAAGAAGAAGAAGAAACAAGAAAAAAAGACAAAAAGAAGAAGAAAGAAGAAGAACAATTAAAGAAGAAGAAGAAGAAGGAAGATGAAGAAAGAAGAAGAAGAAAGAGGAAAAAGAATAAAGAAGAGGAAGAATGATGAAGAAGAAGAAAGAAGAAGAAGAGAAAGAAGAAGAAGAGGAGGTAGAAAAAGAAGAAGAGGAAGAAGAAGAAGGAGAAGAGGAAAGAAGAAGAAGAAGGAAAAAGAAGAAGAAAATAAAGAAGAAAAAGAAAGAAGAAAAGAAAGAAGAAGAGGAAGAAGAAGAAGTAGAAGAAGTAGAAGAAAGAAGAAGAAAAAAGAAGAAGAACAAAAAGAAAAACGAAGAAGAAAGAAGAGAAAGAAGAGAACGAAGAAGAATAATAAGTAGAGGAATAAGAAAAAGAAAAAGAAGAACAAGAACAAGAAGAAAAAAAAAAGAAGAAGAAAAAAGAAGAAGTTAAAGAAGCAGAAAGAAGAGGAGGAAGAAGAAAGAAGAAGACGAAAGTAGATGAAGAAGAAGGAGAAGAAGAAAGAAGAAGAAGAACGAAAAGGGGAAGAAAAAGGAGGAAGAAGAAATAAGAAGAGGAAGAAAGATGAAGATACAGAAGAAAGTAGAGGAAAGAAGAAGAAGAAAAAAGAAGAAAAAGAAGAAGTAGAAAAAGAAGAAGAAGAAGATGGAGAAGAAGATGAAGATGAAGAAAGAAGAAGAATAAAGAAGAAAGAAGAAGAAAGAAGAAGAAAGACGAAAGAAGAAAGATGAAGAAGAAGAAAAATAAAAGAAGAAGAAGAAGAAGATAAGGAAAAAAGAGGAAGAGGAGGATGAAGAAGAAGAGGAAGAATAAAAAAACCTAGAAAGTAGAAGAAGAAGAAGAAGAAGAAGGCGAAAGAAGAACAAAGAGGAAAAAGAAGAAGAAGAAAGAGCAAGAAAGAGGAAGAAAAAGATGAAAAGGAAGAAGAAGAGGAAGAAGAAGAAAGAAGAATTAGAAGAAGAATAAGAAGAAGCAAAGAAGTAGAAGAATTAAACGAAGAAGTAGCTCAAGAAGAAGTGGAAGAAGATGTAGAAGAAGGGCAAGAACAAGTAGAAGAAGAAAAAGAAGAAGAAGAAGAAGAAGAAAAAGAAGAAGAAGAAAGTACAAGAAAGAAGAAGAAGAAGAAAAAAGACAAAGTAGAAGAAAGAAGAAGAAGAAGAAAGAAGAAGAAGAAAGACGATGAAGAAGAAGATGAGGAAGAAGAAGAAAGAAGAAGAAGAATAAAGAAGATGAAGAAAGAACAAAAATGAAAAAGTAGAAGAAGACGAAAGAAGAGGAAGAAGATGAAAGAAGAAGAAAAATATGAAGAAGAAGATGTTGAAGAAGAAGCAGAAGAAGAAAGAAGCAACAAGAAGAAGAAATAGGGTGAAGAAGAAATAAGAAGAAGGAAGAAGACGAAGGAAGAAGAAGAAGAAGAAGAAGAAGAAGAACAAGAACAAGAAGACGAAAGAGCAAGAAGACGAAAGAACAAGGAGGAGGAAGAAGAAGAAGAATAAAGGAGCAGTAAAAACAAAAAGTAGAAGAATGAAGAAGAAAAAGATGATGAAGAAAGAAGAATAAAGAAGAAAAAGAAGAAAAAGAAGAAGAAAGAAGAAGAAGAAGAAAAAAAAGAAAGAAGAAGAAGAAGAAGTAGAAGAAGAAGAAAGAAGAAGAAGAATAAAGAATAAGAAGGAGAAGAAGAAACAAGAAGTAAAAGTAGTAGAAGAAGAAAGAAGAAGAAAAAGAAGTAGTAGAAGAAGAAGAAGAAGAAGAAGAAGAAGAAGAAGAAGAAAGAAGAAGTAGAAGAAAAAGAAAGAAAGAAGAAGAAAAAGTAATAGAGGAAGAAGAAATAAGAAGAAGAATAATGAAGAAGAAGAAAAAAGTAGAGGAAGGAGAAGAAGAAACAAGAAGAAGAAAATGAAGAAGAAGAAAGAAGAAGAAGAAGAAGAAGAAAGAAAAACAAAAAGAAGAAGAAGAAAGAAGATCAAGAAGAAGAAGAAGAAAGAAGTAGAAGAAGAAGAAAAAGTAGTTGTAGTAGTGAAAAAGAAGAAGATAAAGATGATGATGATGGAAAAGGAAGAAGAAAGAAGAAAGAAGAGGAAAGAAGAAAGAAGAAGAAAAAGGAAAGGAGAAGAAGAAGAAGAAAAATAAAAAGTGGGAGAAAAAGAAGAAGAAGAAGAAGAGGAAAAAGAAGAAGAAGAAGACGAGAAAAAGAAGAAGAAGGAAAAACAAGAAGAAGAAAGAAAAAGAAGAAAGAAGAAGTAGCAAGAAGTAGAAAGAAGAAGAAGAAAGAAGAAGAGATATAAGAAGAAGAAGAAGAAAGAAGAAGAAGAAGAAGAAGAAGAAAGAAGAAGAATAAGAAAATGATGAAAATGAACAACCAGAAGAAGAAAATGAAAGAAGAAAAAGAATAAAGAAGGAGAAGAAAAAAGGACAAGAAGAAAGAAAAAGAAGAAAAAAAGAATTAGCAGAAGAAGAAAGAAGAAGAAGAGAAAGAAAAAAAAGAAGAAAGAAGAAGAAGAAGAAGAAGAAGAAAAAGAAAGAAGAATAAGAAGTAGAAGAAGAAAGAAGAAAAGGAAGAAGAAGTAGAAGAAGAGGAAGAAGGATTAGAAGAGGAAGAAGAAGAAGATGAAGTAAGAAGAAGAAGAAGGAGGAGAAGAAGAAGAAGAAGAAGAAGAAGAAGAAGTAAAAGAGGAGAAAGATGAAGAAGACCAAGAAGAAGAAGAAGAAGAGGAGGATGAAGAAGAATAAGAAGTGAAAAAAGAAAGAAAAAAAAGAATAAAGCGTAACAATGAAAATAAGAAAAATTTGAAGAAGAAGAAGATGACGAAGAGGAAAAAGGGGAAGAAGAGGAAGAAGGAGAAGAAGAAGGAGAAGAAGAAGGAGAAGAAGAAGAAGAGGAAAAATTGGAAGAGGAAGAAGAAGGAGAAGAAGAAGAAGAAGAAGAAGAAGAAGAAGGAGAACATTAAAGAAGAATAAAGAAGAAGAAGAAGAAAAAGGAGAAAGAAGTTAAAAGAAGAAGAAGAAGAAGAAGGAAGATGAGAAGAAGATAGAGGGAGTAGAAGAACAAGAAGAAAGAGGAAAAAGGATAAAGAAGAAGAAGAATGAAGTAAAAAATAATGAAGAAGTAGAAGAAGAAGAAGATGAAGTTGATGAAAGAAGATTAAGAAGAAGAAAGAAGTCAAAGAAGGGAAAAAAAGAAAGTAGTAGAAAGAAAAAAGAAGAAGATAGAAGAAGAAGAAGAAGAAAGAGGAAAGAAGAAGAAGAAAAAGATAAAGAAGAATAAGTAGTAGAAGAAGAAGAAGAGGAAGAAGATGAAGAAGCGGAAGAAGAAGAAGGAGATAAAGAAGAAGAAGAAGAAGAAGAAGAAAAGGAAGAAGGAGAAGGGGAAAGAAGATAAAAGAAGAAGTAGAAGAAAAAGAAAAGAAGAGGAAAGAAGAAGAAAAAGAAGAAGAAGAAAAAGAAGAAGTAGAAGAAAGAAAAAGAAGAATAAGAAGAAGAAGAAGAAGAAGAATAAGAAAGAAGAATAATGAAGAAAGGAAAAGAAAGACGAAGGTGGAAAGAAGAAGAAGAAGAAGAAGAAGAAGAAGAAGAAGAAGAGGTAGAAGAAGAAGAAGAAGGAGAAGAAGAAGATGAACAAGAAGAATTAAAAGAAAAGGTAGAAGAAGAAGAAGAGGAAGAAGAAGAAGAATAAGATGATGAAGAATTGGAAGAAGAATAAGAAGAAGGAGAAGAAGAAGAAGAAGAAGAGGAAAAAAGAAGTGGAAGAAGAAAGAAGAAGAAGAAGAAGAAGAAGAGGAAGAAAATGAAGAAGAAGAAGAAGAGGAGGAAGATGAAGAAGAAGAGGAATAAGAAGAAGAGAAGGAAGAAGAAGTAGAAGAAAAAGAAAAGTATGAAGAAGAAGAAAACAAAAAAAATGAAGAAGAAGAAGAATAATAAGAATAAGAAGTGGAAGAATTTGAAGAAGATGATGAAGAAGAAAATAACAAGAAGAAGATAAAGAAGATGAATTAGAAGAAGAAGAAGAAGAAGAAGAAGAAGAAGACAAAGAAGAGTAAAGAAGAAGAAGAAGAAGGAAGAACAATAAAAAGAAGAATTTGAAGAAGATGAAGATGAAGAAGAAGGGGAAGAAGAAGAAGAAAAAGAAAAAGATGATGAAGAAGAAGAAGATGAAAGAAGAAGAAGAAGAAGAAGAGAAACAAAGAAGTAGATGAAAGATGAAGAAAGAAGAAGAATAAAGAAGAAGATGAAAGAAGTTCAAGAAGATATAGAAGAAGAATAAGGAAGAAGAAGAATGAAAAAGAAGAAAGAAGAAGAAGAAAGTAGAAGAAGAAGTAGCAGAAGAAGAAGAA
>CM043867.1:9752238-9772238 GCA_023846275.1 Vanilla planifolia
TAGAAAAAAA
This sequence comes from Vanilla planifolia, assembly GCA_023846275.1. NCBI lineage: Eukaryota > Viridiplantae > Streptophyta > Magnoliopsida > Asparagales > Orchidaceae > Vanilla > Vanilla planifolia. The sequence goes on from CM043867.1 coordinate 9,752,249, forward strand.
GAACAAGAACATGAAGAGGAAAATAGATGAAAAAAGCAGAAGGAGAAGCAGAAAAAAGATGAAAGAAGAAGAAGAAAGAAGAAAGAAGAGGAAGAAGTAACAAGAAGAAAAAAGAAGTTGAAGAAAAAGATAAAGAAAGAAGAAGACGAAGAAGAAAAAATAGAAGGAGAAGAAGGAAAAGAATAGGAAGAAAGTATAAGTAGAAGAAAGAAGTGGAAGAAAAAGAAGAACAAGAAGGAGGAGAAGAAGAAGTAGAAGAAGAAGAAGAAGAAGAAGAAGAAGAAGAAGAAGATGAGAAAGAAGAAGAAGAAGAAGAAGAAGAAGAAGAGGAACAAGCAAAACAAGAAGAAGAAGATGAAGAAGAATGAGAATAAGAAGAAGAAGAGAAAGAAGAAGAAGAAGATGAAATAAGAATCAGAAGAAAGAAAAATTAGAGAAAGAAAAAGAAGAAAGAAGAAGAAGAAGAAGAAGAAGAAGAAGAAGGAAGATGAAGTAGAAGAAGAAGAAGAAGAAGGGGAAAAAGAAGATGGGGAAGAAGAAGAAGAAGAAGAAGAAGATAAAGAAGAAGAAGAAGAAGACGAAGAAGAAAAAGAAGAAGAAGAAGAAGTAAGAAGAAGAACAAGAAGTAGCAGAAAGGAGAAGGAGAAAGAAGAAAGTGAAAGATAGAAGACGAAGAAAGACGAAAGAAGAAGAAGAAAGAGGATAGAAGAAGAACATGAATAAGAAGAAGAACAACAAGAAGAAGATGAAGAAGAGGAAGAAAAAGAGGAAGAAGAGGAAGAAGAAGAAGAAAAGGAAGTTGAAGAAGAAGAAAAAGGAGTTGAAGAAGATAAAAAGAAGAAGAAAAAGTAGTAGAAGAAGAAGAAGAAGAAGAATGAAGAAAAAAAAGGAGAAGAAGAAAAAGAAAGTAGAAGAAAGAAGAAGAATAAGAATGAAGTAGAAGAAGAAGTTGAATAAGAAGAATTAGAAAAGGAACATGGATAAAGAAGAAGAATAAGAAGAAGAAGAATAACAAAAAGAAGAAGAAGAAGAAGAAGAAGAAGAAGAAGAAAAAGAAGAAGAACAACAACAAGAAGAAGCAGAGCAAGAGAAAAAAGATGCAGAAGTAGAAGAATAAGAATATGAAGAAGAAGAAGAACAAGACGAAGAAGTAGAAGAAGATGTAGTAGAAGAAGAAGAAGAAGAAGAAGAAAAAGAAGAAGAAATAAAGAAGAACAAGAAGAAGAAGAAATAAAGAAGAAAACAAGAAGAAGAGGAAAATAGAAGAAGAAGAAGAGGAAGAAGAAGATGAAAGAGGAAGACGAAAGAAGAGGAAGAAGAAGAATGAAGAAGAAAGAAGAAGAAAAAGAAGAAAGAAGAAGAAAGATGAAGAGGAAGAAACAAGAAGGAGAAAGATGAAGAGGAAGAAAGAAGAAGTGGAAGAAAAAGAAGAAGAAGAATAAGAAGAAGTAGAAGAAGAAGAAGAAGAATGAAAAGAAAAAGAAGAAGAAAAAAGAAGAAGATAAAGAAGAAGATGACGAAGAAGAAGGAGAGGAAAGAAGAAGAAGAAGAAGAAGAATAAGAAGAAGAAGAAGAAAGAAGAAGAAAAAAGAAAGAAGAAAAAAAAGAAGAAGATAGAAGAAGTAGAAGAAGAAGAAGGAGGAAGAAGAAGAAAAAGAACAAGAAGGAAGAAAGAGATGATAGAAGAAGAAGAAAAAGATGAAGAAAACGAAGATGGAGAAGAAGAAGACGGAAAAGAAGAAGAAGAAAGAAGAAGAAAAAGAAAGAAGAAGAAGAAGAAGAAGAAGAGGAAGAAGAACGAGGGGAAGAAGAGGATGAAGAACTAGAAGAAGAAGGAGAAGAAGAAAAAGAAGAAGAAGAAAAAGAAGAAAAAGAAAAATAAGAAGAAGAAGAAGAAAAAGAAAGAAGAACATGAAGAAGAAGAAGAGGAACAAGAAGAAGAAGAAAGAAGAAAAAAAGAAGAAGAAAAAGAAAGATGAAGGAAAAAAAGAAGGATGATGACAAAGATGAAAGAAGAATAAGAAGAAACAAGAAGAAGAAAAAGAAGAAAAAAGATGAATAAGAAGAAAGAAAAATCAGAAGAAAAACAAGAAGGAGAAGAAGAAGAAGGAAAAGAAGAAAAAAGAACCAGAAGAAGAAAGAAGAAGAAGAAGAAAGAAGACGAAGAAGAAGAAGAAGAAGAAGAAGAAAAATATGAAGAAAAAGAAGAAAAAGAAGAAGAAGATAATGAAGAAGAGGAAGAAGAAGAAGAAGAAGAAAAAAGATGAAGAAGAAGGAGGAAGACGAAGGAGAAGTAGAAGAAAAGAAATAAGAAGAAGAAGATGAAGAAGAAGAAAGAAAGAAGAAGAAGAAGAAGAAGAGAGAAGAAGAAGTTGAAGAAGAAGATGGAGAAGAAGAAGAAGGAAAAGAAAAAGAACAAAGAAGATGAAGAAAGAAGAAGAAAGAAGAAGAAAGAAGAAGAAGAAAGAAGAAGAACAAGAAAGAAGAAGAATAAAGAAAAAGGTAGAAGAAGAAGAAGATGATGATGATGATGATGATGATGAAGAAGAAGAAAGAAGAAGAAGAAAAAGAAGATGATGATGATGATGAAGAAGAAGGAAATTGGTGAAGAAGAAATAAGAAGATGGAGTAGAAGAAAGAAGAAATAAGAAGAAAAAGAAAGGAAAAAAGAAGAAAGAAGAAAAAGTAAGAAGAAGAAGACTGAAGAAGAAGAAAGAAGAAGAAAAAGAAAGAAGTGGAAGGAGAAAATGAAGAAGAAGTAGTGGAAGAAGAAGAAGAGGAAAAAGAAGAAGAGGATGAAGAAGACGAAAAAGAAGAAGAAGAAGAAGAAGTGGAAGAAGCAGAGGAATAAGAAGAAGAAAAAGAAGAAGAAGAAGAAGAAGAATAAGAAGGAAGAAGAACAAGAAGGAAGAAGAAGAAGAAGAAAGAAGAAAAAAGAAAAGAAGGAAAATAAAGAAGAAGGCGAAGATAAAAAAATGTAGTAGAAGAAAGAAGACGAAGAAGAAAAAGAAGAAAATAGAAGAAGAGGAGAAGAAGGAAGAACCAAAAGAAGAAAGAATAAGAAAGTAGAAGAAGAAGAAAGAAGAAGAAGAAAAAGAAGAAGAAAACACAGAAGAGGAAGAAAAAGAAGAAGAAGAAGAAGAAGAAGAAAAAGAATAAGAAGAAAATTAAGAAGAGGAAGAAGAAGAAGAAGAAGGAGAAAGATAAAGAAGAAGAAGAAGGAAGAAGGAGAAGTAGTATAAGAAGAAAGAAGAAGAAGAATAAGATGAAGAAGAAGAAGAATAAGATGAAGAAGAAGAAGAAGAAGAAAAAGAAGAGCAAGAAGATGAAGAAGAAGAAGAAGATGAAGAAGAAGAAGAAAGAAGAAAGAAGATGAAGAAGAAAAAGATGAAAGAAGAAAAAGAAAGAAGAGGAAGAAGGAAGAAGAGGGAAAAGAAGAAGACAGAAGAATATGAAATAAGTGGGAAGAAGAAGAAGAAGAAGAAGAAGAAGAAAAAGAAGAAGAAGAAGAAGAAAAGGAAGGAGAAGAAGAAGTAGTTGAGGAAGAAGAAGAAGAAGAAGAAGAAGTCGAAGAAGAAGAAGAAAAAGAAGAAGAAGATGATGATGAAGATGATGAAGTAAAAGATAAACAAGAGGTAGAAGAATAAGAAGAAGAAGAAGAAGAAGAAGAAGAAAAAGAGGAAGGAGGAGGAGGAGGGGAAGAAGAATAAGAAGGAGAAGAATATGAATAAGAATAAGAAGAACAAGAAGATGAAGAAGAAGAAGAAGAAGAAGAAGAAGAAGATGAAGAAGAAGAAGAAGGAGAAGAGGAAGAAGAAGACGAAGAAGAAGAAGATGAAGGATGACGAAGAAGAAGATAGAAGAAGAAGAAGAAATAGAGGAAGAAGAAGAAATAAGAAAAAGAAAATGAAGAAGTAGAAAAAGAAGAAGAAGATGAAGAAGAAGCAGAGGAAGAAGACGAAGAAGTAGAAGAAGAAGAAAGAAGAAAGAAGAAAAAGAAGAAAAAAGGTAAAAGGAGAAGAAAGAAGAGGAAGAAGAAAGAAGAAGAAGAAGAAAAGCTAGGAAAAAGAAATATGATGAAGAAGGAAGAAGAAGAAGAAGAAGAAGAAGTAGAAAGAAGAAGAAATAGAAGAAGCAAAAGAAGAAGAAGAAGAAAAAGAAGGGGAAGAACAAGTAGTTGAGGAAGAAGAAAAAAAGAAGTAGAAGAAGAAGAAGAAGATTATCATGAAGTAGAAGAAGAACAAAAACAAGAAGAAGAAGAAGAGAAAGAGGAAGATGAAGAGGTAGAAGGAGGAGGGGAAGAAGATGTAGAAGAAGAAGAAGAAGAAGAAGAAGAAGAATAAGAATAATAAGAAGAAGAAGAAGAAAAGGAAGAGGAAGAGGAGGAAGAAGAAGACGAGGAAGAAAAGGAAGAAGAATAAGAATGAGAAGAAGAGGAAGAAAAAATGATGAATAAGTAGAATAACAAAGAAGAAGAAGAAGAAGAAGGAGAACAAGATGATGATGATGATGAAAGAAAAGGAAAGAAGAAGAAAAAGAACATGAAGAAGAGGAAAGATGAAGAGGAAGAAAATAGAAGGAGAAAGATGAAGAGGAAGAAAGAAGAAGAGGTGGAGGAAAAAGAAGAAGAGGAATAAGAAGAAGTAGAAAAAGAAGAAGAAGAAGAAGAAGAATGAAAAGAAAAAGAAGAAGAAGAAAGAAGAAGAAGAAGAAGAAGAAGAAGATGAAGAAGAAGGAGAGGAAAGAAGAAGAAGAAGAAGAAGAAGAAAAAGAAGAAGAAGAAGAAGAAGAAGGAGAAGAAAGAAGAAGAAAAAAGAAAGAAGAAGAAAAATAAGAAGAAGATAGAAGAAGTAGAAAGAAGAAGAAGAAGGAAGAAGAAGAAAAAGAACAAGAAAGAAGAAGAAGAAGATGATAGAAGAAGAAAAATAAGAAGAAGAATAAAGAAAAAGAAAAAAGAAAGAAGAAGAAAAATAAGAAGATAGAAGAAGTAGAAAGAAAAAGAAGAAGAAAAAAAACAAGAAAGAAGAAGAAGAAGATGATGAAGAAAATGAAGATGGTGAAGAAGAAGGGAAAGAAGAAGAAGAAAGAAGAAGAAGAAGAAGAAGAATAAGAAAGAAGAAGGAGAAGAGGAAGAAGAACAAGGGGAAGAAGAGGATGAAGAACTAGAAGAAGAAGAATAAGAAGAAGAAGAAGAAAAAAATAAGAAGAAGAAGAAGAAGAAAAAGAAAGAAGAACAAGAAGAAGAAGAAGAGGAAGAAGAAGAAGAAGAAGAAAGAAGAAAAAATGAAGAAGAAAAGGCAAGATGAAGGAAAAGAAAGAAGGAAGAAGACGAAGATGAAAGAAGAATAAGAAGAAACAAGAAGAAGAAAATGAACAAAAACGATGAAGAAGAAAGAAAAATCTGAAGAAAAAGAACAAGGAGAAGAAGAAGAAAAAGAAGAAAAAAGAACCAGAAGAAGAAAGAAGAAGAAACGAGAAAGAGAAAGAAGAAGAAGATGAAGAAAAAGAAGAAAAAGAAGAAAAAGAAGAAGAAGACGAAGTAGAAGAAGAAGGAGAAGATCATGAAAAAGAGGAAGAAGAAGAAGAAGAAGAAGAAGAAGAAGAAAGATGAAGAAGGAGGAAGGCGAAGAAGTAGAAGAAGAAAAAGAAATAAGAAGAAGAAGATGAAGAGGAAGACAAAGAAATACAAGATGACAAAGAAGACGAAGATGAAGAAGAAGAAAGAAAAAAGAAGAAGAAAGAAAAAAGAAGAAGAATAAAAAGATGAAGAAGTAGAAGAAAGAAGAAGAAAAAGTAGTTGAAGATTAAGAAGGAGAAGAAGCAGATGAGGAAGAAGAAAAATAAGAAGAAGAAGAAGAAGAACAAGTAGAAGAAGAAGAAGAAGAAAAAGAAGAAGATGATGATGATGATGATGATTATGACGAAGAAGATGGTGAAAAACAGGAATAAGAAGAAGAAGAAGAGGAAGAAAAAGAAGAAGAAGAAGAGGAAGAAAAAGAAGAAGAAGAAGAAGGAGAAGAAGAAGGAGAGGAAGAAGAAGAAGAAGAAGTGGAAAATAAAAGAGGAAGATAAGAAGAAGAAGAAGGAGGAGAAGAAGAAGAAGAGGAATATGAATAGGAAGAATAAGAAGACAAAAGCATAGAAGAAGAAGAAGAAGGAGAAGAAAAAGAAGTCCCTGAAGGTGAAGAAGAAGAAGAAGATGAAGAAGAAGCAGAAGGAGAAGAACAACAACAACAAGAACAAGGAGAAGAAGAATAAGAAAAAGTTGAAGAAGAAGAAGAAGAAGAAGAAGAAAAAGAAGAAGAGGAGGAAGAAGAAGAAGTAGAAGTTGAAGAAGAAGAAGAAGAAGAAGAAGAAGAAGAAAAGAAAAGAAAGAAAGAAAGAAGAACAAGAAGAAGAAGAGGAAAGAAGAAGAAGATGATGAAAGAGAAAGAAAGGAGAAGAGGAAGAAGAAGAAGAAAGAAGAAGAAGAAAGAAGAAAAAGAAAGATGAAGAGGAAGAACGAAGAAGAAGATGAAGAAGAAAAAGAAGAAGCAGAACAAGAAGAATTAGAAGAAGGAGAAGAAGAAGAGGAAGAAGAAGTAGATGAGGAAAAAGAAAAATAGGAAGAAGAAGAAGAGGAAGAAGAAGAAGAAGAAGAAAAACAAGAAGAAGAAAAACAAGAAGAGTAGAAAGAAGAAGGAGAAGAAAAAAAGAAGAAGAAGTAGTAGTAATAGAAGAAGAAGAAGAGGAAGAAAGAAGAAGAAAAAAGAAGAGGAAAAAGAAAGCAGGAGAAAGATGATGAAGAAGAAACATGAAAAAGAAGAAGAAAGAAGAAGAAAGAAGAAGAAGAGAGAAGAAGAAGTAGAAGAAGAAGATGGAGAAGAAGAAGGAAAAGAAGAAGAACAAAGAAGAAGAAGAATGAAGAAGAAAGAAGAAGAAGAAGAAAGAAGAAGAAAGAAGAAGAAAGAAGAAGAACAAGCAAGAAGAAGAAGAAAGAAAAAAGAAGAAGAAGAAGAAGAAGAAGAAGATGATGATGAAGAAGAAGAAGAAAGAAGAAGAAGAAGAAGAAGATGATGATGATGATGAAGAAGAAGAAGGAAATTAGTGAAGAAGAAATAAGAAGATGGAGTAGAAGAAAAAAGAAGAGGAAAGGAAAAAAGAAGAACGAAGAAGTAAGCAGAAGAAGACTGAAGAAGAAGAATGAAGAAGAAAAAGAAAGAAGAAGTGGAAGAAGAAGAAGAAGTAGAGGAAGAAGAAGAGGAGGAAAAAGAAGAAGAGGATGAAGAAGAAGACGAAGAAGAAGAAGAAGAAGAAGAGGAAGAAGAAGAGGAAGAAGAAGAAGAAGAAGAAGAAGAAGAAAGAAGAAGAAGAAGAAGAAGAAGAAGACAGAAGAAAAAAAGAAGAAGAAGGAAAATAAAGAAGGCGAAGATGAAAAAAGTAGAAGAAGAAAGAAGACGAAGAAGAAAAAGAAGAAAATAGATGAAGAGGAGAAGAAGAGGAAGGAAAAGAAGAAGAAAGAACCAAAAGAAGAAAGAAGAAGAAAGTAGAAGAAGAAGAAAGAAGAAGAAGAAAAATAAGAAGAAAACGCAGAAGAGGAAGAAGAAGAAGAAGAAGAAAAGGAAGAAGAATAAAAGAAAAATTAAGAAGAGGAAGAAGAAGAAGAAGAAGAAGAAGCAGAAGAGGATAAGGAAGAAGAAGAAGAAGAAGAAGAAGGAAGAAGAAGAAGAAGAAATAGTAGAAGAAGAAGAAATAAGAAGAAGAAGAAGTAGAAGAAGAAGAAGAAAAAAAGAGCAAAAAGATGAAGAAGAAGAAGAAGATGATGAAGAAGAAGAAGGAAGAAAGAAGATGAAGAAGAAAAAGATGAAAGTAGAAGGAGAAACAAGAGGAAGAAGGAAGAAGAGGGAAAAGGAGAAGATAAAAGAATAAGAAATAGGAAGTGGGAACAAGAAGAAGAAGAAGAAGAAGAAAGAAGAAGGAAAATGAAGAAGAAGAAGAAGAAGAAGAAAAAGAATGAGAAGAAGTAGTTGAGGAAGAAGAAGAAGAAGAAGTAGAAGAAGAAGAAGAAAAAAAAGAAGAAGATGATATGATGATGATGAAGTAGAAGATAAACAAGAAGAAGAAGAAGAAGAAGAAGAAGAAGAAGAAGAAGAAGAAGAAGAAGAAGAAAAAGAAGAAGACTAAGAAGATTAAGAGGTAGAAGGAAAAGAAGAGGAAGCAGAAGAAGAAGAAGAAGAAGAAGAAGAAGAGGAAGGAGAAGGAAGGGAAGAAGAAGAATAAGAAGAATATGAATAAGAATAAGAAGAAGAAGAAGAAGAAGAAGAAGAAGAAGAAGAAGAAGGAGAAGAAGATGATGAAGAAGAAGAAGAAGAAGAAGAAGATGATAAAGAAGAAGAAGATCGAGAAGAGGAAGAAGAAGACGAAGAAGAATAAGATAACAGAAGAAGAAGAAGAAGAAGAAGAAGTAGAGGAAGAAGACGAAGAAGAAGAAGGAGAAAAAGAAGAAGAAGAAGATGATGAAGAAGCAGAGGAAGTAGACAAAGAAGTAGTAGAAGAAGAAAGAAGAAAGAAGAAAAAGAAGAAAAAGATAAAAGTAGAAGAAGAAAGAAGAGGAAGAAGGAAGAAGAAGAAGAAAAGCTAGGAAGTAGAAATAAGATGAAGAAGGAAGAAGTAGAAAGAAGAAGAAATAGAAGAAGAAGAAGGAGAAGAAGAAAAAGAAGGAGAAGAACAAGCAGTTGAAGAAGAAAAAAAAGAAGTAGAATAAGAAGAAGAAGAAGATTATGATGAAGTAAAAGAAGAACAAAAACAAGAAGAAGAAGAGAAAGAGGAAGATGAAGAGGTAGGAGGAGGAGAAGAAGAAGTAGAAGAAGAAGATCAACAAGAACAAGGACAAGAATAATAATAAGAAGAAGAAGAAAAGGAAGAGGAAGAGGAAGAGGAAGTAGAAGAAGAAGAAGAAGAAGAGGAAGAAAAATAAGAATGAGAAGAAGAGGAAGAAAAAATGATGAAGAAGGAGAAGAATAAAGAAGAAGAAGAAGAAGAAGAAGAAGAAGAAGAAAGATGAAGAATAAAGAAGAAGAAGAAGAAAGCTGAAGAAGAAAGAAGAAAAAAGAAGAAGAAGAAGAAGAAGAAGAAGAAAGAAAAAGAAGTAGAAGAAAAACAAAAAGGAAGAAGAAGAAAATGAAGAAGAAAGAAGAAGAAGAAGTTGAAGAAGAAAAAAGAAGTAAAAGATGAATAAGAAGATGAAGGAAGAAGAAGAAGAATGAAGTAGGAGAGAGAAAAAGAACAAAGAAGAAAGTTGGAGAAAGAAGAACAAGAAAGAGGAAAGAAGAAGAAAGAAGAAGGTGAAAAGAGCAAAGAAGAAGAAAGCAAACAAGATGAAAGAAGATAGAAGAAGGAAGAGGAAGAAGAAGAAGAAAAAAGAAGAAAGAAGAAGAAAGAAGATAAAGAAGAAAGAGGAAAGAAGAAGGAGAAGAAGAAGAAGAAGATGAAGAAGAAGAAGAAGAAGAAGAAGAAGAATATGAAGAGGAGGAAGAAGAAGAAGAAAAAGAAGATGTAGTAGAAAAAAAGGAAAAAGAAGAAGAAGAAGTTGAAGAAGAGGAAAACGAAGAAGAAGAAGAAAAAAATGTAGAAGAAGAAGAAGAAGAAGAAAGAGAAGTAGAAGAAGAAGAAGAAGAAGAAGAAGAAGAAAAAGAAGAAGAAAAAGAGTAAGAATACGAAAAAGATGAAGAAGAAGAAGAAAACGAAGTAGAAGAAAAAAGAAACAGATGAAGAAGGAAGAAAGATGAAGAAGAAAGAAGAAGAAGAAGAAAGAAGAGGAGGAAGAAGAAGAAACAAGAAGAAGAAGAAGAAAGAAGAAGAAGACGGAAGAAGAAGAAGATAGAAGAGGAGTAAAGAAGAAGAAAAAAGAAGAAGAAGAAAGGTTAGGAACAAGAAGAAGAACAAGAAAGAAGAAGATGAAGAAGGTGAAGAAGAAGAAGAAAGAATGAAATGAAGAAATTGAAAAATAAATAGAGGAAAGAAGAAGAAGAAGAAGAAAGAAGAAGGTGAAGAAGGGGAAGAATAAGAAAAAAGAAGAAGCAGAAGAGGTACCAGAAGGATAAGAAGATGAAAAACAAGAAGAATAAGTAGGAGAAGAAGAAGATGAAGAAGAAAAAGAGGAAGTAGAAAAACAACAAGAAGAAGAAGTAGAAGATGAAAAAGAAGAAGAAAGAAGAATAAGAAGAAGAAAGAAGAATGAGAAAAAGAAGAAAAAAGAAATAGAAGATGAAGAAGAGGAAAAAGAAGAAAATGGAGAAGATGAAGAAGAAGAAGAAAGAAGAAAAACAAGAAGTAAAAGAAGAAAGAAGAATAAGTAGAAGAAGAAGAATAGAAAGAAAGAAAAAGAAGAATAAAGAAGAAGAAGATAGATGGAAAAGACAGAAGAGGAAGAGAAAAGAAGAATAAGTAAAGGAAGAAAGAAGAAGAAGAAGAAGAGGAAGATGAAGAAGAAAGAAGAAGAAGAAGAAGAAGAAGAAGAAGAAGTAGAAGAAGAAGAAGAAGAGAAAGAAGGAGAAAAAAGAAAATAATAAAGAAGAAGAAGAAGAAGAAGAAGAAGAAAAAGAAGAATAAAGAAAAAGAAGAAGAAGAAGTTGATGAAGAACAAGAAGAAGCAAAAGCTGAACAAGAAGAAGAAGAAGAAGAAGAAGAAGAAGAAGAAGAAGAAGAAGAAGAAGAAGAAAGAAGAAGAAAGATGAAGAAGAAAGGAAAGGAGAGAAGAAAAAGAAGAAGGAAGGAGAAGAAGGAACAAGATGAAGAAGAAGAAGAAAAAGAAGAAGAAGAAGAAGAAGAGGTATAAGAAAAGAAGAAGAAGAAGAAGAATAAAATGTAGATGAAGATGATGATGAAGAAGAAGAAGAAGAAAAGAAAGAAGAAGGAGAAGTACAAGAAGAAGAAGAAGAAAGATCAAGAAAAATAAGTAGGAGAAGAAGATTAAAAAGAGGAAGAAGAAGTAATCCAAGAAGAAGACGAATAAGAAGAAGAAAAAGAAGAAGAAGAGGAAGAAGAAGAAGAAGAAGAGAAGAAAGAAGTAGAAGAAGTAGAACAAGCAAGAAGAAGAAGAAAGAAGAAGAGGAAGTGGAAAAAGTTAGAAGAAGAAGAACAAAGAAGAAGGAGAAGAAGAAAAAAAAAAGAAGAAGAAGAGAATGAAGAAGAATAATAAGAATAATAAGATAAAGAAGAAGAAGAATAAGAAGAAGAAGAATAAGAAGAAGAAGAATAATAAGAAGAAGATGAGGAAGTAGAAGAAGTAGAAGTAATAGTAGAATAAGAAGAAGAAATAGAAGAAGAAGTAGCAAAAGAAGAAGAAGAAGAAGAAGAAGAGAAGAAAACATACAAAAAAAAGATGAAAAAGAAGAATATAGAACAAAGAAGAAGAGAAAGAAAGAAGAACAAGAAGAAAGAAGAAGAAGAAAGAAGAAAAAGGGGAAGTAAGAGGAAGAATGAAGAAAAAGTAGAAATTAAAAGAAGAAAAAGAAGAAGAAGAACAGGAAGAAGAGGAAGAGAAAGCAGAAGAAGAAGAAGAGGTAGAAGAAGAAAAAGAAGAATAGGAGGAAAGAAGAAGAAGAAGAAGAAAAAAAAGAAGAAGATACAAGAATGAGAAGAAGAAGAGGCAAAAAGAAGAAGAAGAGGAAGAAAGAAGGAAAAGAAGAAGGAAAAAGAAGAAGAAAGAAGGGGAAGAAGTAGAAGAAAAAAGAAAAAATAGAAGAAGTTGAAAAGGAAGAAGAAGAATAAGAAGAATAAGAAGAAGAAGAAGTAGAAGAAGTAGAAGGAGTATGAGAAGAAGAAAAAGAAGAAGATGAAGAAAAAGAAGAAGAATTAGGATGAAAAAAAGAAGAAGAAGAGGAAGAAAGAAAACAAAGGAAGGAAAAAAAAAAGAAAGAAGAGGAAGTATGAAGAAGAAGTAGAAAGAAGAAGGAAAAGAAGAAGAAAATGAACAAAAGAAGAGGAAGTTGAAGAAGAAGAATAAAAAGAAGAAGAAGAAGAAGAGGAAGAAGAAGAAGAAGAAGAAGAAGAAGGGGAAGAAGAATTAAAAAAAATGAAAAAAAGAAGTAGAACAATAAGAAGAAGATGAGAAAGAAAAAGAAGTAGAAGAAGAACGAAGAAAGAAGTGTAAAGAAGAAGAAGAAAGACGCAAGAAGAGAAAAGAAAAAGAAGAAAAAGGAACAAAGGAGAAAAAAAATAGGATTAACAAGTAGAAAAAAAGGAAGAACAAGAAAAAGAATAAGAAGAATAAGAAAAGCAACAAGAGGAAGAAAAAGAAGAAGAAAAAGGAAAAGATGAGGAAGAAGAAGAAGAAGAAGAAGTAGAACAGGAAGAGGAAGAGGAAGAAGAAGAAGAAGAAGGAGAAGAAGAAGAACAAGTAGAAGAAGAAGAAAAAGAAGAAGAAAGTGGAAGAAAGAAGAAGAACAAGAAAAGAGAGAAGAAATAAGAAGAAGAAGAAGAAGAAAGAAAATGAAGAACAAGAAGAATAAAGTAGAAAAAGATGAAGAAGAAAGGAGGAGAAGAAAAAGAAGAAAGAAGAAGAAGAAGAAGAGGAAGAAGACGATGATGAAGAAGAAGAAGAAGAAGAAAGAAAAAAAAGACAAAAAGAAGAAGAAAGAAGAAGAAGAAGAAAAAAGAAAAAAAGACAAAAAGAAGAAGAACGAAGAAGAACAATTAAAGAACAAGAAGAAGGAAGATGAAGAAAGAAGAAGAAGAAAGAGGAAGAATGATGAAGAAGAAGAAAGAAGAAGAAAAGAATAAGAAAAAGAAGAAGAAGAGGAAGAAGAAGAAGAGGAGGTAGAAGAAGAAGAAGAGGAGGAAGAAGAAGAAGAAGAGGAAAGAAGAAGAAGAAGAAGAAAAAAGAAGAAGAAGAAAATAAAGAAGACAAAGAAAGAAAAAAACAAAGAAGAAGTAGAGGAAGAAGAAGAAGTAGAAGAAGATGAAGAAAGAAGAAGAAACAAGAAGAAGAACAAAAAGAAAAACGAAGAAGAAAGAAGAAGAAAAAGAACAAGAACAAGTGGAGGAATAAGAAAAAAAAAGAAGAACAAGAACAATAAGAAAAAGAAAGAAGAAGAAAAAAGAAGTTGAAAAAGCAGAAAGAAGAAGAGAAAGACAGAAAAAGAAGAAAAAAAAGAAGAATGAAGAAGAAGAATAAAGAAAAAGTAAAAGAAGAAGAAGAAGGGGAAGAAGAAGGAAAAGTGGAACAAGAAAGAAGAAGATGAAGAATGAAGAACAAGAAAGAAGAAGAAGAAGAGAGAATAAGGAAGAAGAAGAAGATAAAAGAAGGGAAAAGAAGAAGAAGAAGAAGAAGAATATGAGGAAGAAGAACAAAAAGAAGACTAAGAAGGAGAGGAAGAATAAGAAGGAAGAAGTAGAAGAAGAAGAATAAATTGAAGAAGAAGAATAAGGAGAGCAAGATGAAGAAGAAGAAGAGGAAGAGGAAGAACATGAAAGAAGAACAAGAAGAAGAAGAAGAAGAAAAAGAAGAATAAGAAGAAGAAGATGAAGAAGAAGAATAAGAAAGAAGAAGAGGAAGAAGAAGAACAAGAAAGAAGAAGAAGAAGTGCAAGAACAAGAAAGAAGAAGAAGAAGAAGAAAAGGAAGAAGAAGGGGAAGAAGTGGAATAAGAAGAAGAAGAAGAGGAAGAAGAAGAAGAAGAAGTGGAAGAAGAAGAGGAGGAAGAAGAAGAAGATGATGATGATGATGAAGAAGAATAAGAGGAAGAAGAAGGTAAAGAAGAAGAAAGAAAAAGAATAGGAAGAAGAAGAAGAAAGAAGAAGAAGACAAAAAGGCGATGGAGAAGAAGAAGAAGAAGAATAACAAAGAAGAAAAAGAACGAAGAAGAAGGAACAAGAAAGAAGAAAGAAGATGAACAAAGAAGAAAGAAGAAGAAGAAGAAAGAAGAAAAAGAAGAAAAAAAAGAAAAAGAAGAAAAAGAAGAAAGAAGAAGAAGTTGAAGAAGAAGAAGCAGAAAGAAGAAGAAAAAGAAAAAGAAGAAAGAAGAAGAAGAAGAAGACTAAGAAGAGGAAGAAGAAGAAGATAAAGAAGAACACAAGGAAGAAGAAGAAGAAGGAGTAGAAGAAGAAGAAGAAGAAAGAAGAAGAGGAAAGAAGAAGAAGAAGAACAAGAAAGAAGAAGAAGAAGAAGAAGAAGAGGAAGAAGAAGAAGAAGAAGAAGAAGCGTAAGAAGAATAAGAAGAAGAAGAAGAAGAAGAAGAAGTAAAAGGAGAAGTGGAAGCAGAAGAAGAAGAAGAAGAAGAAGAAGAAGAAGAAGAAAAATAAGAAAAAGAAGAAGAAGTAGAGGAAAAAGAAGTAGATAAAGAAGAAGAAGACGAAAATGAAGAAAAAGAAGAAATAAAAGAAGAAGAAGAAGAGGACAAAGAAGATGAAGAAGAAGTAGTAGAAGAAGAAGAACAAGAAGATGACGTAAAAGTATTTAAGGAAGAAGAAGAAGAAGTGGAACAAGAAGAAGAAAAGATAGAGTAAGAAAAAGAGGAAGAAGAAAAAGGAGTTGAAGAAGAAGAAGAAATAGAAGAACAAGAAGAGGAAGAAGAAGAAGAAAAAGAAGAAGAAGAAGAAGAAGAAGAAAACGAAAATGAAGGAGAAGAAGAAAAAGAAGAAGATGAAGAAGAAGAAGAAAGAAGAAGAATAGGAAGAAGAAAAAGTAGTAGAAGAAGTAGATGAAAGAAAAATAAAAAAGTAGAAGAGGAAGAGAAAAGAAGAAGAAAGAATAAGAAGAAGAAAGAAGAAGAAGAAGAAAGAAGAAGAAGAAGAAAGAAGAACACAATGAAGAGGAAAGCAGAAGAAGATGAAGAAGAGGAAGAAAAGTAAGAAGAAGAAGAAGAGAAAGAAGAAGAAGTGGAAGAGGAACAGGTAGAAGAAGAAGAAGAAGAAGGAGAAGAAGCAGAAGAAAAAGAACAAGAAGAGTAATAATAAGAATAACAAGAAGAAGAGAAAAAAGAAGAAGATGAAGAAGTAGAAGAAGAAGAAGAAGTACATAAAAGAAGAATACAAAAGAGGAATAAGAACAAAAAAACAAGAGAGAAGAAGAAGAAGAAGAAAGAAGATGAAGTTGAAAGAAGACGGAAGAAGTAGAACAAGAAAGAATAACAAGAGGAACTAGAAGAAGAGGAAGAAGAATAAAAAGTTGAAGAAAAAGAGGAAGGAGAACAAAAAGAAGAAGAAAAAGAAGAAGAAAGTAGAAAAAGTGGAAAAAGAAGAAGAGAAGAAGAAGAAGAGAAAGAAGAAGAAGAAGAAGAAGAAGAAGAAGAAGTAGAAAAAGAGGAAGAAGAAGAAGAAGAAGAATAAGTAGAAAAAGAGGAAGAAGAAGAAGGAGAAGATGATGAACAAGAAGAAGAAGAAGAAAAGAATAAGAAGAAGAAGAAGAAGAAGAAAAAGAATAGAGAACAAAAAGAAGACGAAGAAGAAAATGAAGAAGAAAGAAGAAGGAGAAGAAGAAGAAGAAGTAGAAGAAGAGGAAAAAGGAGAAGTGGAAGAGGAAGAAAAAGAGAAAGAAGATGAAGGAGAAGAAGAAAAAAAGATGAAGAAGAAGCAGAAGAAGAGGAAGAGGTGGAAGGAGAAGAAGAAGAAGAAGAAAAAGATGAAAAAGAAGAAGAACAAGAGAAGAATAATGATAAGAGAAAGAAGAAGAAGGAAAAAAGAAGACGAAGAAGAAGAAGAAGAGACAAGAAGAAAAAGTAGTAGTAGAAGAAGAAGTAGATGAAAGAAGAACAAAAAAGAAGAAAAAGAAGAAAAAATAAAGAAGAAAGAACACAACGAAGAAGAAAGAAGAAGAAGAAGAAGAGGAAGTAGAAGAAGAATAAAGGGAAGATGAAGAAGAAGAAGAAGATGAAGCAAAAGAAGAAGTAGAAGAAGAAGAAGGAGAAGGAGAAGAAGAAGAAGAAGAAGAAGAAGAAGAAGAAGAAAAATAAGAAGATGAAGAAGGGGAAAAAGAAGAAGAAGAGTAAGGAGATGAAGGGAACGAAGAAGAAGTAGAGGTAGAAGAAGAGGAAGAGGAAGAAGAAGAAGAAGAAGTAAAAGAAAAAAGCAAGAAAAATAATAATAAGAATAAGAAGTAGAAGAAGTATAAAAGAAGTTAAAGAAAAAGAAGAAGTTGAAAAAAAGAAGAAGAAGAAGAAAAAGTAAAGGAAAGAAGAATAAAAAAGAGAATAAGAAGAACAAGAAAGAAGAAGAACAAAGGAGATGAAGTGGAAAGAATAAAGAAGAAGAAGTAGAAATAAGAAGAAGAAGAAGAGGAAGAAGAGGAAGGGGTAGAAGAAGAAGAAGAAAAAGGAAAAGAAGAAGAAGAAGAAGAAGAAGAAGAAAGAGGAAAGAGGAAGAAGAAAAAGAAGAAAAAGAAGAAGAAAGTAGAAAGAATAAGAAGTAGAAGAGAGAGAATAAAAAAGGAAGAAAAATAAGAAGTAGAATAACAAGAATAAGAAGAAGAAGAAGAAGAAGAAGAAGAAGAAGAAGAAGAAAAAGAAGAAGAAGTTGAAGAAAGAAGAAGAAAGAAGAAGAAAGAAGAAGAAAGAAGAAGAAAAAGAAGAAAAAGAAGAAGAAGAAGAAAAAGAAGAAGATGAAGACGAAGAAGAAGAAGAAAGAAGCAGAAGAGGAAGAAGTGGAATATGAAGAAGATGAAGAAGAAGAACAATAAAAAAAGAAGTAAAAAGAGTAGTGGTAGAAGAAGACAAAGAAGAAGATGAAGAAAAAGAAAAAGAAAAAGTAGCAGAAGAAGAAGAAGAAGAAGAAGAAGAGGAAGAAGAAGACGAAGAAGTGGAAGAAGAAAAATAGGAAGAAGAATCAGAATAAGAAGAATAAGAAAAAGACAAGAAAAATAATAATTTGAATAAGAAGAAGAATAAGAAAAAGAATAAGAAGAATAAGAAGACGAAGAAGAAGAAGAAGAAATAGGAAGAAGAAAGCAAACAAAGAAGAAAGAAGAAAGAGAAGAATAAGAAAAGAAGAAGTAAAAGAGGAAGAAGAAGAAGTAGGGGAAAAGAAGAAGAAGAAGAAGAAGAAGTAGAAGAAGAAGAAGAAAAGGAAGAAGAAGAAGAAGAAGAAGAAGTTGAAGGAGAAGAAGAAGAAGTAGAAGAAGAAGAAGAAGAAGAAGAAGAAAGAAGAAGAAGATAAAGAAGAAGAAGAAAAATAGAAACAAGATTAAAAAGAAGAAGAAGAAGAATAAGAATAAGAAGAAGAAGAGGAAAAAAAAGAAAAAAGTAGAAAGAAGAAGAAGAAGAAGAAGAAAGAAGTAGAAAGAAGAAGAAGAAGAAGAAGAAGAAGAAGAAGAAGAAAAAGAGAAATAGAAAAAAAAAGAAGAAGAATAAGAAAGAAGAAGAAAGAAGAAGAATAAGAAAGAAGAAGAAAGAAGAAGAAAAAAAAAAGAAGAAGAAGAAAGAAGAAGAAAAATAAAGAAGAAGAAGATGATGAAAGAAAAAGAAGAAAGAAGAAGAACAATAAAGAACTAGAAAAAAGAAAGAAGAAGAAGAAAGATGAAGAAAGTAGAGGAAGAGGAAGAAGTACAAGAAGAAGAAGAAGTTGAAGACAAAGAAGGAAAAGAAGAAGAAGAAAGAAGAAAAAGAATAAAGAAGAAGAAAGAAGATGAAAAAGAAAGAGGAAGAATAAAGAAGAAAAAGAAAGAAGAAGAAGATAAAAGAATAAGAAAGAAGGAGAAGGAAGAAGAAGAAGAAGAAGAAGAAGAAGAAAGAAGAAGAAGAAAAAAGAAAAAGAAGAAAGAAGAAGAAAATAGAAAAAGAAACAAGACGAAGATGGAGAAAGAAGAAGAAGAATAAGAAGAAGAAAGAAGAACAACAACAAGAAGAAGGGAGAAGAAGAACAAGATGATGAAGAAGAAAGAGGAGGAAGAAGAAAAAGAAGAAAAGATGAAAGCTGAAAATGGTTAAAAAAGAAGGGGAAGAAAGAAGAAGAGGAAAGAAGAAGAAGAAATAAGAAGTAGAAGAAAAAAGAAGAAGAAGAGGAAGAAAGAGAAATAAGTATCAAACAAGAAGAAGAAGAAAGAAAAAGAAAAAAATAGAAGAAGTGATGAAAAAGAAGCAAATAGAGAAGATGAAGAAGAAAGGGGAAAAAGAAAGAAGAAAGAAGAAGAAAGAAAAAGAAGAAAGCCGAAAGACGAAGAAAGAAGAAGAAGAAGCAAGAAAGTGGAATGAAGAAGAAGAAGTAGAAGAAGTAGAAGAAGAAGAAGAAGAAGAAGAAGAAGAAGAAGAAAAAGAAGAAGAAGAAGAAGAAGAAGAAGAAGAAGAAGAATAAGAAGAAGAATAAGGAGAAGAAGAAGAAGAAGAAGATGAAGAAGAAGAAGAAGAAGAAGATGAAGAAGAAGAAGAAGATAACGATGATGATGATGATCATGATGAAGAAGAAGAAGAAAAAGAAGAAGAAGAAGAAGAAGAAGATGAAGAAGAAGAAGAAGAAGTAGAGAAAAAAGAAGAAGAAGTAGAAGAAAAAGAAGAAGAAGAAGAAGATAAAGTAGAAGTTGAAGAAGAAGTATAAGTGGAAGAAAAAGAAGAAGTAGCAATAATAGCAAAAGAAGATGATATTGAAGAAGAAGAAGAAAAACAAGAAGAAGTTGAGGAAAAAGAAGAAGAGGATGAAGAAGAACAAAGGGAAGAAGAAGAAGGAGGAGAAGAAGAAGTAGAAGAAGAAGAAGAAGAAGAAGAAGAAGAAGAAGAAAATGTAAAAGAATGGGTAGAGGAGGAAAAAGAAGAAGAAGAAGAAGAAGAAGAACAAGAAGAATAATAATAAGAAAAAGAAGTAGAAGAACAAAAAGAAGAAGATGAAAAAGAAGTAGAAAGAAGAAGAAGAAGAAGAAGAAGAAGAAGGAAAAGTAAAAGAAGAAGAAAAAGAACAAAAAATAACAAAAAAGAACATCAAAGAAGAAGAAGAAGAAAAAGGAAAGAAGATGACGAAGATGAAAGAAGAAGAAGAAGAAGAAGAAGTAAAAGAAGAAGAGGAGGAAGAGGAAGAAGAAGTAGAAGATGAAGAACAAGAAGAAGGATAAGAAGAAGAAGAAGAAGTGGAAGAAGAAGAAGAAGAAGATGAAGAAGAAGAAGAAGAAGAAGAAGAAGAAGAAGAAGAAGAAGATGAAGAAGAAGAAGAAGAAGAAGAAGTAGAAGGGGAAGATGAAGAAGAAGAAGTGGAAGAAGAAGAAGAACAAGAAGAAGAAAAAGAAGACCAAGTAGAAGAAGGGGAAGAAGAAGATTAAGAAGAAGAAGAAGTAAAAGAATAAGAAAAAGAAGAAGAAGAAAAAGAATAAGAAAAAGAAGAAGAAGAAAAAGAAGTAGAAGAAGAGGAAGAAGAAGAAGAAGAAGAAGGAAGAAGAACAAGTAGAAAGAAGAACAAGTAGAATGAAGAAAGAATAAGAAGAAGAAGAAAAAGGAAGAAGAACAATAAGAAGAAGAAGAAGAGGAAGAAGAGAAGAAGAGGAAGAAGAAAGAAGAGGAAGAAGAAGAAGAGGAAGAGGAAGAAGAAGAAGAAGAAGAAGAAAAAGAAGAAGTGGAAGAAGAAGAAGAAGAAGAAAAATAAGAGGGAGAAGATGAAGAAGAAAGAAAGAGGTAGAAGAAAAAGTAGAAAAAGAAGAAGAAGAAAAAGAAGAAATGGAAGAAGAAGAAGCAGAAGGAGAAGAAGCAAAAGAAGAAGAAGAAGAAAGAAGAAGAGGAAGAAGAAGAAGAAGAATAAGAACAAGAGGAACAAGAAGAACAAGAAGAAGAAGTAAAAAGAGAAATAGAAGAAGAAAAAAAAGAAGAAGATGAAACAAAGGAAAAAGATGAAGAAGAAGAAGAAGAAGATAAAGAAAAAGAAAAAGAAAAGGAGAATTAAAAAAGTAGAAGAATAAGAAGTAAAAGAAGAAGAAGAAGAAGAAGAAGAGGAAGTAGAAGAAGAATAAGAGCAAGAAAGAAGCAGTAAAAGGAAGAATAAGAACATGAAAGAAGAAAAAAAAAGGAAAAAGAAGAAGAAAAAAGAAATACGATGAAGAAAAA